>VDFB02179234.1:107385951-107433783 GCA_007258455.2 Sequoia sempervirens
GTGATGCCTCCTCCTCCTCGCTACTTGAACCAGTTGTCCTGTAGCCTTCTGTCCTCCCTCCTCTTGCCTCACGGCCACCTGAACCCTCCTTTGTTGGAACCTATCCCTCCCTCTCATCTCTACTTGTAGCTCTAGCTCACCCTTTGATCCAAAGCCCAATGCCTCTATAATAGGCTCTGTAGGTGTAATCCTCTCCTAGCACACATTCTAGAACCACTTCAAAAATCGACGCGTCACCCCTAGCACTCAATCTCCTCCAATCCTCCTAGATAAGGCGCTTGTACTATTGTCACACACGCCTCTCTAGCAGCACTAGGTGAAATAGGGCCTCCCCATGGTCGCTCTCTGGTTAGCTGATGAAACAAAGCAGGAGCCTCTGGAATATCCTGCCTCAACACCTTGTCTGGTCAATGTGCCTCCACTATGTGCAGTAAGCTCCCAATCAGGACACATCTACTCATAAAGCACCCCTGATGTCTCGCCTCCTCCTCCCCCCATCCTCTAAATCGGCGATACATCTATGGCCTCCACTCTATTTCCACCGCCCGTAGGTCATGAAATGCTCTCCTCCACCCATCCATATCTCCCTGCATCTCATATCATAATACCCAACCTCTGGCCTCCCCATACTCCCATGCCACAGGCTCGCTATCATCCACCTCCCCTCTCCACACCACTACTGGCCTAGTCACAATAATGTGCTCCCACACCCACACCTATAGTAGGGTCATGTGTGTCAAACTCACTAACTTATGGTAGCAAATCCTATGCATGTCTCGATATAGCTACACTAATAAACATGAGCCCCATGAGAACTGTCCCTCTCGCCACTCGACACTATGATGAACTACCTCCATATACCATAAAATACAAAACCACCTGCTCTGATCTGGAAATAATATCCCGCTAATCATGTTGCACAGATACAGTGGTAGGGGTGGCACCCCCACTGACAAGCACCTATCCAGGTCCAACTGCCCCTTCTGAATGGGTAGATCATCTTGTCCAAATAGCACCGAGATGGTGTAATCTAACTTTGCCCCTCTTGATACCACCTTGCTCACTAATCGTCCTACTATCAGCAACTTCAGAATGCGCCACACATCCTCAAGAGTCACCATCATCTCCCTTGTCAGTAGATGGAAGGTCGATGTTGCAAAACTCCATCTCTCTACAAATGCCATCAGCATCACTTGATGCGCCCTCAATGTCGGATAATGTAGCAAATGCAATAATCCCGCATGCTCTAGTGCTGCGTGATCTACTCCTGTCATCGTTACCTCAATCGTCGCCAGTACCTCTGAATGACACTCGTGAGTCTGCACTCAATAAAAACTCTACATCCATAAATCATCCACTCGTCAATTCTTTTTCTTCCTAGCCCCAGGATGTCTTTTGTTTCCCTCTCTTTGGCTTCTTTTTCCCCCCTCTACTTTATCCTCTTCGGTGCGTATCCCTCCTCCCGTGGGGCGGACCTGCCCCGGGTTAGGGCAGACATGCCCCCACCCATGAGGTGGACCCGCCTTGGGCCAGGGCAAACCCGCCCTAGGCCGGGGTGGCCACGCCCCGAGCCGAGGTGACCTTGCCCTCACCCACAGGGCAGACCCACCCAGGGCTAGGCCGAACATGCCCCAAGCACTGGGCGGCCTTACTCTCACCTGCGAGGTGGACCCGCCCTGGGCTGAGGTGGACTTGCCCCGGGTCGGGTGGACACCCTTGAACATGAGGCAGCCTTGCCCTTGCTCACGAGGTGGACCCACCCTAGGCTGAGGTGGACCTGCCTCGGGCTAGGCGGACACACCCCGAGCATGGGGCAACCTTGCCCCAACCCGCGTGGTGAACCCACCCTGGGCTAGGGTGGCCTCGCCCCACCTGCGAGGTGGACCTACCTTAGGTCAGGGCAGCCTCACACCCTAGGGCAGTTCCTCCCTGGGCCGGGGTGAATTCACCCCCACCCCAGGGCGAGGTGGACTTGCCCCGCCTGTGGGGCGGCCATGCCCTGGGCCCGGGCAATCTCTCCCCCGCCTGCGAGGTGGCCTTGCCCCAGGTCGAGGCGGACACACCCTGCACTAGGGAGGATCTGCCTCATGGATGAGGCAGCGCTACCGCAGTGGGGTGGATTCGCCCCAACTACTCAAACTTTGTCCACTGTTTATCCCCCAAAAACTACATTTTTATTTTTTGTCTCCTACCCATTTTCCTACTTTAACCCGTCTACAAAACCCATGTTTTTCAAAGCACATAAAAATTCACAAATATATGCAAATTACTTAAATTTAAATAGAGGGTTTTTAATCTAACCTGGCGTGGAACCACGCGCCGATGGTAGAAATCCCGCACCTCATCCGCTCGATGGATGATGTCTATCTCATTATCCCTCGGCATTGTTGCCCCTCGTCTTCTTCCTCTCCTTTCCTCTTCTCTCAACTACTATAGTGAAAGTGAGATAAGGTCATTTCTAAAATTACCTTTTAACCTCTTCCCCCATTTTTTTTACCCTTTTTAAAATAAAATTTATTTTTTACCTTTTATTTAACTTTTTTCTCCTCTAATTAATTCTCTAACTTCCCGTGGCCGCCATTCGCACACCGTGCATCCGATCGCCTTCATTCAAAAACCAAAGTTGCTCAATTTTTTGAGCTTTATCCAATGGTAATTTTTGTTTCTTCCTATCAAGAAGTTTCTCAGGGCCCCCTTTTCTTCCCCAACCACCCTCTCGAGGGGGCATACCCTACCATCGTTCCTCCTTTCCTTCGACGTAGTCATTGGGGCATCTCCCTCTAATTCCCTCTATTTGGGTAGCTCATTCAACCTCTTTCATGTTGGGGCATTGAGTCCTATCACCTCCTCTGTTGCCCGCTTTCTTCGAAACACTATTACTCTTACAATATTTTGAAGAGGGGCAAAATGTAGACATCTAAATTTGATCGCCCCCATACAATCAAATGCACCTATTTATTCATCCATTCAGTCAATATTAATTTATTTAATTAATATTACACTTTCTTCCTAAAGTCCTTAAAGTATTTAATTTAACAATTAAATGTTTTACCTTACACCTTTTTTCTCTCTAAATTAAATAAATACATCAATTTATTTAATTTAGTCATTTAACCTTTTTGAATAAAATCAATTTAAAATTCTTCTTTTTTCTCTCTCCTTGTCACATCCTCCATAATCCCTTTCTAATCTGGATTAATTTAATTAATTCATGATTAGGATGTGCATCCTCTTAATCAAAGATTAATGTCACATCCTCCTACATTTGCCACTTGCTTATAATCTCTCATTAATTAGCCTAATCATGTATTTGCACAACCTTAATCAAAGTCATTAGCCACATTTAGCATCCCTTTTTACTCAACCTTTCCATTTTCCTTTCTCAGCATTGACCCTCTTTCCCATGTGAATTTTTAATTCACATTTATTTATCCTAGGTCCCTCTCTTCCCCATGTAAATTTTTAATTCACATTTTATCCTTCCAAGACTTACCTTATCCCCATGCAACTTAGAGAACATTTTATTTGTCACCTCATCCACATGTGACAAACTCCCACCTTTTTGGAGACCCTCTCTTATCCACTAGATTCTCCCAAGCATGTAATTCACATTTATTTCTCCAACCACTTTCTCATTTCCCATGGAGATTTTTGAGGAATTCTAAAATTCATCAAATGTCACTTTCATTCTCACTTGGGGACAAGAATTTCTTTTTTGAGAAAATTTTCTCATCCCCCAAGGTACTTGTCCTTCCTCCACATCATGTACCCTCCTTCCACCTCACTTACACATCATCTTATCATAAGCCACTTCACCCTCCACATGTCAAGATGTGAGGGCTTGTGAGTCCTCAACTCACCATAGCCCTTCATCTTGGCTTTGGTGGCTAAATCTCAACCATTGAATTCTCTAGAGAATTCAAATTCCTCTATAAATACCCCTCTTCTAAGGCATTTTCAACACTTGGTCTTTTTTACACCCACATGTTGTCATTTTGAGCACTTAATTCACAATCATTTCCTCTCACTTAGTTAAGTCATTCTAGCCATTAGCATTGCATTCTATCACACATTGTTCATCTTGCATAGCCATCCAAGGACACACAAGGATCTTAAACATCAAGGGCCAACCAAGGGATTCAACAACATGGAGAAGGTATAATCACTTTCTTTATTTCATCTATTTTTCTTTGTGTTATCATTCCTTAGGCTAATCTTGAGGTGTCCCTTTGTGTTTTTCTCTCATTGCATAACAATTGTTTTTGCATATTTAGGATAGATAAAACATTTAAGATCATAGTAAGAACTAATAAGGGTAAGTGTAGAAAGTTGTGAGTCAATTTAGATGCCACTTTTAAATTTTTACCTAAATTGAATGTTTGGCGAGTGCCAAATTTTCCACTTGCCAAATGGCTCGAATGACCAAGCCTAAGGCTTGGTCATACCAAGCCATTTTGGCAAGTTCCAAATTTGGAGCTCGCCAACTGTGAAAGTAAGTATAAAAAAGCTGCATTTTACCAGTTTTTTGTTAACCTGCGACCACCTTGTGTTTTTCTCCTTCCCAACTCATGCTTTCCATATAGAAATCCATTTTTTCACTTGGAGCTTGTGAATCTTCATCAATATGTTGCCAAGACATCATAGAGGTGAAATAGGGAAGTATTTCTAGTATTTTAATTTCAAATTTTAATTAAATTGTATATTGAATTAGGTTTTTTAATTAAATTTTGTTTTAATTTCTAGGAAATGAATTTCCACCTCCAAATGTTGAAAATTATCAATCATCTCATTATGAAGACCCTCATGAACAAGAAAAACATCAAAATCCTCCCTCAATTCATAGACATCCCCTTGGAACACAAGAAAATATTCTAGAGAAAATAGAAAACAAAAAAAAGAACTTGAAAAATATATTACAAGGTTAAAAGATATTACTGCAAAAAAACCTCATAGGAGAGGCCTTGAAAAATCCCTATAGTCTATAGTATCTCATGTAGGATCAATGCGTGCATAATTTATTTTTTGGTCCAATAAGAGGGAGTAAAAAAATTTATGCAAACAAACTTTCATATGAGAGAGTGAGGAAAGAGAAAATTACCAAATCTGACTTATGTGCCCTCTTCACGAACCCACAAACCAATCAACCTTTATCAGTTGCATGCAGGAGGTTCCCCATCCATTGGTTCCATCATGAAGGGATAAAAATAAAAATTTGGGATAGGTGGTGGATGGTTTTTGACCAACCTCTGTGCAATAACTACAAGCTACCACAGTACTTTTTGAGGAAACTCTATTATGAGCTTGTCATCAATAAGATTTTAAATTATTTTGACTATGTATATTTCTAGGGTAGAGGTGGGGGCTCCACACATGACAGAGTGGGGGCATGATCTAATCTATAGCTGGCACCAAGACCCTTGGCTAGACCCATGTTGGAGCATGTGATTGTTCCTTCCATTGTGAAGGATAGTGTCGAGGTGGAGACCTTGGAATCCATTAGCTTGCTAACTCAAAGCCTTGTGTAGTATGTGAGGCCTTTAGTAGAGCTTAATGTGGGCGAGTCTTTTAGGCCTGGAGTTCCAATCCACTTTTGTCACTCTTGTGGTACTGTTTGCACATATGATCATGAGAGTACTTAGGATGTAGCTACGTAGGACACATCAGTTGTATAGGAGATGACTATGACATATGCCTTGTTGAATGAAATATTCGACATTAATACTCAATTAAATTTTAACAAGTTCATTTAATTTTATTTATTAAATTTTATTCTAAAATGTAAGAATAAATAAATTATTTGAATGATTATGATGAAAATTCAGGGTCAGAGTGTTGATGATACTTACATCATTACCCCAAACCCCTATTTCTTTACGTCATCGAGTCCACAGGTATGTAACTAGTAAAGAAATATAATTATTACATGTGAATAGTCAAACCTTATATGAATGGTTTTATCATAACTCACTTTGTATGTCGAACAGTTAGATGATGGACCTTCAACATTGACACCTCGCACTTATTATCGTCAATGAACTTTCACTCAGGTAACCTTCATTCATTAATGGTGTTGCAAAACAATGTTAGGTAGCTTTATTAATTGAACAACATTTGTTGTTTCATTTTTAGATGCTAACATCTAATAGTCCTACTGATGTTTGTGGCATAATGGACCATGGTGTTACTATAGTAGTATCAAGTTTTGATCATTTGACAAAGGTATGTGACAAATTAGTAAATTTCACATTATATTTGTTCTTTTATTGGTCTATTATTGAAAATTTTAATGTTACTTGTATGTAGTTTAATTTCTATCTTGATGCTTGCTATAGGGGCTTGTCACTCTAGATCATGTATGTGCCCCTATTATGGATGAACATGTTGATTACTTGTATGCAATAAGTGATTATTCTATTATATGTCATTCCATAATTTAATTTCTATATATTAACATCCATAATTTGTATTGTATTAGATGGGCATCCGGAGTAGTCTATAGAGGAGGACGAGTGAGCGCACTTGAAAGACATCAACATCACATGCATCTCCATCCAGTTGACATTCAAAGGCATCTTGTGATCTATTTCCTTCCCCTGGTGGGAAATGACTATGTATTAGGGTCCTTTGTTGTATGCCTACATGGCATTTTGAGCATATGTTTTGTATTATGGATATGTGCCATTTTTTGTCCATATGGCTTTTTTGCAAGCCTATTTGACTTTATTGGATAATTATATACTTTTATTGATCTATAACGTTGTATGGCCTTATGGATTTTTGGTTAATCCAAATATTTTTTACCACTATTATCAGGATGAGGATCTAGATAAATTTATGTGTGTATGTATGTGTGGAAGTTTTATGATACAAAGCATTGCAAATTTTGAGATTGCTATAGAATTAAAAATAGTAAATATGTTTCATGGCATACTGTTGAGGAAGATGTATGGCTATTATTTTATAATATAATTTATTCATATATTGTTCTTTATTTTCTTTTATTTGCTAATGTTACAATTATATGTATAGATTGCATGCCATGAAGGATGATGGTTATTATCGTAGTTGAATTATTTTCATTTCTATCATCTTGGGGGTGTCACTTGGGTTATCATGATGATACATTGTCTGATTTTTGAAGCACAACACTTGAAACAATGCAATGATGTGTGATGTGAATTCATCTTTTTAGTTTGTGTTGGAGGTATGTTTGACCTTGCTAAAGCCATGTTAGAAACTAAAAAAGGTTAGCAAAAGTATAGTTATTGATAATTCCTATCTTGTGTATAGTAATTTGGACCACTACTGGGGTATTTCACATTTTTTGGAGATAGATTCATGATCTTAGCACAATTATGAGAATTTGGGAGTTGCTTTGGTGTATAATAGACCATAATTTTACTACAACAATCACAAGCCATGAGAATGGTATTCACATTACTGTAAAAATCAATATTAGTTGATCCTCTTAGATCAATTACCTCTCCTTGGAAAACAATAGTCTCTTGCATTATCTATAAAGTAGGTGCAAAACATTGATCTATAGTTGTTACTTAGTGAACCATTTGGCTTCTTTTGGGAGCTTAACTCACTTTAACTAGACTCTACATAGGCATAGAATAATTTTATGTAAAGATGGCTTCCAAAATCTAATCTATCTTTACCATTACAAGTTGTGTGTCAATTGATAGTGAATTATGGAAATCCAATTATGTATAGTTATATGACATAATCTTCTTTAGAGTTGGAAAACATGTTGAGCATGAAATTTTTTTATGAATCTAGTATCTCTTACTACCCACTAACATAACTATACTGTGAGGATTGGCACTATGTATACACTTGTGACTATGTATGTATCGATGTCCAAGGAGTACATTATAGACTTTCATTAGCACTACATCACAAAATTACTCTTTCTAAAAAGAAAAGAAGAGCATATAATTTAAGCAATAGTGGAGAGTAACACATTTACCTTGGGTATTGTAGGAGCTAAACCATCTCAATTTGTACTATTATAGATGAAGCATGGTTGGAAACTTTTGTCACTTAGTGGTTGCTAAATAAATTAGGTTCTTAATTCTACTACCATTAATCATAAATTCTAGTGTCTACCCTTGCACCCACATCTATGTTCATGGAATAATCACTCACCTTGGTTCAATGTTTGGAATGGTTGTTTGTGTGGTTTTGACTAGAATGCTAGGATTTTTGTTAATGATTCCTTTTGAGGGATTGATATCATTATATATCCTCTACTTTGTGCTACGTAAGAAATTTTTGACATTTCAATTGGTAGGGTGGGTTCTATCTCCCTATCCCAAATTAAAATCAATCATGTTTTATTTTTTATGGTGCACTCTTTCCCATTATGAATTTTTTTGGTTTGTTGTACATAAAATTCAAGCATGACAATCAATATTGGAGCACTTCTATTTGTGTGTTTGTTGCACCATTTACTTGGCAGGACAATTTGTTATTTTTTGGAAGTAATGTATTCTTTGGTGTGGTGATTTTTTCCCACTTTCTCTTCTACTTGAACTCTTCCTTCATGGTTCTCACATAGTGATAGGTTTCTCATATCTTCTCAACTTTAACTATATTCATCTTAGACTAATTCGATGTTCATAGGTTGCTATGGTACTCAAGGGACTTGATGTTGCTCTAACTCAAATAATCCCAACCTCGCATACAGATCATGAAATAAAATGGTGTAGGATTGAACTAACTATTCATGTCCAAGTTGTGATTATGACCAATGCATGTAACAACCACATAGACATCTCATGTACCCATTCCCTACTTTTGTGCTATCTCCACTTCTAGAGAAAGCACCAACACAGTGTAGCTCAAAACATTCAAGAGAGTTGGGGTGAAAAATAGGACCATGCCCAACATAGATGTGCCCAATTGAATGTGTTGGATTTGATGGTTCAACCCATGACACAAAACAAAAATTAGGCTACCTTGCAACTTAACATTGCATGCAAATGGCAGTTTTTGGGGCAGTAAAGAAACTTTCACCATAGAGAAATGGTTTCAAGTATTCAAAATCTAAGAGAGGTTGTTGTAGAGAGGCCTCAAATGCACCTATAGGTTTAGACAAAACATTCATATGTACCATCAACTCCAAGACATAACGTATCAAAGTTCAACATTTTTTTGTACTCAGGGATCTTAAGAGAAAGCATCAATACAATGTATCTCAGAACATTCGAGAGAGTTGGCATACAAAATAGGACCATGCCTAGCGTAGACATGCCCACTTGGATGTGTTAGCACTAATAGTTTGGCCCCACAAATAAAAAAACAAAATTAGGCTACCTTACAACTTCATATTGCATCCATTTGACAGTTTTTGGGGAGCAAAAAACCTTTCACCACGACCAAGCGGCCTGGAGATATGAAAAAATAAGAGAGGTTATTGTAGAGGGACCCTATATGACCATGTACCTTTAGATGGAAAATTTCTAAGATCCATGATTTTTGATAAACAAATTGTCAAATTTCACCACTTTTTGGCACTTAGGGCTCTTAAGAGAAAGCATCGATACAATGTAGCTAGGAATGATTTGGCATGTTGGGGTGAGAAACAGGACCTTGCCTAGCATAAAATCACCCACCTAGGTGTGTTGGAAATGTCGATTTGGTTGAATGACAAACAAAACAAAAATTATGCCACCTTACAACTTTCTCTTCAATGCATTTGACACTTTTTCCAATATGCAAAAACTTGTCACCACAACCAAATGGATTGAAGATATGAAAAACTAAGAGAGGTTATTGTAGAGGGACCCTATGCGACCTTGTTGATTTAGATGGAATTTTTCTAAGTACCACATTTTTTGAGAAATATCCCATCAAATTTTGCCACTTTTTGGCGCTTAGGGCTCTTAAGAGAAAGCGTTGGTACAATATAGCCTGGAAAAATCCGGCATGTTGGGGTGAGAAACAAGACCTTGTCTACCATAAACCTGCCCACTTGCACATGTTGGAACTATCATTTTGGCTACACAATGAACAAAATGAAAATTACACCACCTTGCAACTTTCTCATCAATGCATTTGATGCTTTTTCCAACATGCAAAAACTTTTCACCATGGCTAAATGGATCGGTGATATGAAACATTGAGAGATGTTATTATAAAGGGACCCTACATGACCCTATTCCTTTAGATAGAATGTTTCGAAGTTCCACAATTTATGAGAAATAGCTCGTCAAAGTTTGCCACTTTTTGGCAATTGGGACTCTTAAGAGAAAGTGTTGGTACAATGTATCCAAGAATGATCTGGCATGTTGGGGTATGAAATAGGACCTTTCCTATCATATATCTACATAATCAAATGTGTTGGAACTATCAGTTTGGCTACATGGCGAAAAAAATGAAAATTATGCGACCTTGCAACTTTCTCTTCAATGCATTTAATATTTTTTCAATGTGCAAAATCTTGTCACCACATCTAAATGGATTGGAGATATGAAAAGTGGGAGAGGTTATTGTATAGGGACCCTATTGTAGAGAAGGGGGATTCACTACTCCCGAGTTCTCTTTGTTCAGAGAGCCTCACGGGGCGAATTTCCCTAAACTACCTCAGGAACAACAACGAGAGATCTAGAATCAAAAGAGTAGGTCACAAAGATTTTCAGGAACAATGACGAGAGATCTAGAATCACAAAGAGTGGGTATTTAATTAATAAGCCTCTTATTTTGTCTACTTATAAATAAATTCTAAATTTATTTATATAGTTCATATTTTCTAATTCTTCTTATCTTAAATCATATTCCTCTAATTTTAATTAAATAAACAAATTCCAAATAGTTTGTTTTATTTAATTAATATCTTCTTACTAAATTTGAATAATTCCAAATTTAAATTTAGTCACATGTCTCCAACTTTTCCTCTTTCCATCTCATCAAGTGTCTCATGAATTTAAATATCTTTAATATTTAAATGGGCTTTTTCCTCAGCAAATTCAGAAACAAACTTGGGACACTTGGCTCTTCCATTTCATTTATTCTCTCTCACACTTGGCAAAGTGTTCTATTAAAGGGAACACTCTCCTTGATTCCCTCTAACTTCTCCATCCTCCACCCCCAATCTCTCCAACTAAAATCCTAACCATTGGTTGCTACCACATCATTTTATGCCTTGGAAAATCTATAAATGTAGCCTCATTCTACAACATTTCATATCCCAACTTTGAGTAAACTTACTCTGCAGAATTTTCATGAGAGCATTTACTATTTGAGCATTTAGCAACTAGCATTTTAGAATCATTTAGTTTAGAATCATGGCTTATTTATTAGTTGCATTTACATTATCATAGTAGCTTCATACAACATTTTCACCATAGCATTTAGCATCATATATTTATCACAGCATCATATCACTCATCAATCACATAGTTTATAATTCATGTAGGAATAGATTTCTTGCATTTTCCAGCATTCCATTCTTCAGGTTGTCATTCAAAAGGTCATAGTGCACAAAACAATCTAAGAGCCATTATGATTTCATGAGTCCTTGAAGATAGGAAACAATGGGATGACTTTAAGGAATTGGTTTTGTTTCAATTCGATTTGATTTGTTATTCAATTCTCTAATATAATACATTTAATTGATTGTGTGGTTTTATTACTCATTTAATCACATTACACAATTCACCCAATACATTTTGGCACCCAGCATGGGGCCTAGCCCCATTTTTATTGACATTTTCTGGAAAGTTGTTTTATAGATATTGACATGAACTCTTATGTAGCACATTCATGATTTCTTTCAGCGCATACGAAACATCTTTTAGTGCATCCAGTTCCTATTACAGCACATCCAGAGCATTCTTTAGCGCATCAAGATCATCTTTCAGCTCATCCAGGGGGTCTTTTAGCGCACTTGGTTGATATTTTAGCGCATACAGTAGTTTCTTTAGCACATATAGTAGTTCTTTTAGAGCATTTGTGTGATCTTTTAGCGCATATGAGTTATGTTTTAGCGCATCTGGTTTACTTTGTAGAAACTTAAAATTTTGAGAACTGATTAATGTTTTTTGTTTTATAGGTACTTTTAAACACTGTCAAAGACAATTATATCAAACTACTGATGATGTTTGCAGGGGTTGGAGTTGTTTTAGTGCTTTCTTTTTTATTAAATTAGGAATCTAGTTTAATTAAGAGGTTAATGAACACCCTATCTATTGTGCTTGTAAAGGGATAGGCCTATGCTCTCCCCTTCACTGGGTGACCAAAATTCCAGACTCACTCTTTTATGTTTTGATAACACCTTTAGAAGGCTTGTATAGTGGGAAAAAGTACTCACCCTATGGGAATGACCTAAGTGGGAATAACTAAAGCCAAGTTTTCTAACCCACTATAATCAAAAGCGAATTTGAGGAAACTCACAATTTGATGATAGTGTGCATTGATAACCATCCCCAAAGCCTTTGTTCTAAAGGTTGGGAGGTCTCCTATAGGATTTTATCATTTTTTTGCACTAAATGGAAACCCTTACTACGAACCTTAAGTTTAGAAGCCAACCGAGTTAGTCTCTGAACACTTCTAATATCATAGTGCAAGGGGAGGGAAGAATCTTCCCCCAAGATACTCACCATATAACTATCAAGGATTACTAGCCAAAAGTGGAGGATTCAACTTTGGTTAAGACCCGGGAAAGGAAAAAACACGGAGCCCTCTAGGGGTGACACGACTGTGTGAGCTAACATAGTTCTAAGATGTGAGTTGTGGTATTTTAAGTGACCCTTGACATTAGAAAAGTGCCTGATCTATTTTATCTTGTGCTATACCTATGGAAATCAAAGGAATTTGACTAAATTCTTGAACATACACTCAATGTTTAGTTCTTAAGCTGGAAACAACTATTTTACAACTTGTTGTGTTTGAAGTCATTATTCAAGAAATCATCCATTTAAGAACACTTAATTTCTATAATTCACAAACTGGAAAAAGCAGACAAAAAATCATTGTTCAAAAAAGCATCCCCTAGAAACATCCATTTCACTGTTTAAAAGAAAAATAACTAGACAGACTTTCAAAAACACTGAACACTTCCAAATTAGCGCATGCATTCCTTGTTTTAGCACATTCATGACATTTTTAGAGCATATAGAGAATTTTCTGGAACATTCATAGCATCCTCTAGCGCATATAGAGAATTTTATGGCACATCTAGGGCCCAATCTAGCGCATCTGAGTCATTTTATGGCACATCTGGTCCATTTTCTAGCACATCTAGGTCATTTTCTAGTGCATCTTTTCCAGCTTCCAGCACATTTGCAAATCCTTTTAGCGCATTCACATACAGAGATACCAAGTTGAATCATATCCAGGGGACATTCTAGTGCATCACTGGCTTATTTTAGTGCATTTGACCCATTTTCTAGTGCATATGAGTTATTTTCCAGTGCATTGAGTCCACCTTTTAGTGCATTTTGTCTATCTTCTGGCGCATTTGGTCCATTTTGTAGTGCATCAATTCCATTTTCTAGCACATCTAGAGTATATTCTAGCACATCTAAGTTGTTTATTAGTGCATCCATTCCATATTTTAGCACATTTGTACCATGTTTTAGCGCATCCAGTTAATATCAAACTAGAGAGCTAAATTCACCATTTGTTCGTCTATTTGAACCAGAATTAAGGATCCTTTTCAAAACAAAATTATTCCTTAGTCATAACAGTATATTGAACTTTTTGAAACTGGTCTTTACAAGTGAAATTCTTCAAACTAAACTAAGATCTAACATCTTAAAGTGTCAAAACATCCACATAACTCTAATTGTTAAGCTAAGTTTCATCATCAGGATCTGTCATCCTTCATCATGAAACAACGTTGTATAATCAGATTTAACTTAGTCTCATCAATAGAATTTGTCATTCTATTTAACTTAGTTATTATTCTTGGCACTCCTCCAAACAAAGATCAAAGTTTAGTCAAATTATAACACTTGTATGCCCATTAAAACAAGATCACAAAAGCAAAAAATCAAGGAAAAATAAGCAGAGACTCAAAACACCATGGTTGAAGGTGAATAAAACCCATTCCATATATTCCACCAACCTAAAAAATGATGAAATTATTGAGGAAGACATCCAAATAGAACAACAAGATCCAAAATTCCATAAATTCATGGAAAATATTTTTGAAAAAGATGGAGAAAAATACTTTTTAATGCTAGCTAATCAAGGTATCAAACTTCCACATGACTTTGATGTTAACCAACTGAAAGGAACACCTAAAAAGACTGAAACTGATCCACAAAATACAAATCCAGTGGCTGCTTTAACTCATCAAATGAAAAATCTTCAACAAAAACTTCTTGACATGCAAAGAGGAACCACAAAAAGATACTTGATACAAGACATCTGCCCATATCCTTTTGATCAAGTTGTCAACATGATTCCTTTTCCCAAGCATTGTGAATTCCCAAAGTATGATAAATACAATGGTAAAACTGATCCTATAGATCATGTAAGGGAATTTTGAACCATGAGCCTTGAGTTTGCACATGAGGAAACTTATTTGATCAGACTATTTCCACAAAGCTTAGGTGGACAATGCATGGAATGGTTCTCCAAACTTGCACCAGGTATTAATACCTTTGAATATTTGGTTAATAAATTCATCACCCAATACTCCTACAACATCCAACATGAGATAACCATGAAATACCTTTGCAACACAAAACATAAAAAGGGTGAATCATTTCTCATATTTTTACAAAGATGGAGAAGATTGTTTGCAAGATATGTGCGTCCCAAACCTGAAAAGGAAAAGATGGAAATCTTCATTGACAATCTAAATGATGAGATGAGCTATAGACTTGAATTGCAATGTCCACCTACCTTTGAGAAGATGATTGAAAATGGACTCAAAATTGAAGAAGCCTTGGTCAAAAGAGGAGTCTTAAAAATTTACAATGAAGGAAACAACTCAACAAACTCTTCCAATCATTATAACAACAATGATAAACCAAAGTTTTGGAAAAGAAACATGAAAGTTGGTAACAATGATGGTGCAGCTGAAACACAAAATGCAAAACCAGTATTTAACTTGACAACAATTACCACCAAGACCAATAAAAACAATCCAAACAACAACCAAAACACCAATCAGAACAACAATCAAAGGAATGTTGAATCTAAACCACCACCATATCGAACATCATCAAATAGAATAAGATTCGCACCTTTGGGACAGTCACTTGAATCAGCATTAAAGGAGCTTCTTGTAGCCAAGCTTTTAACATTGCCAGAGGCAAGAGATTGGGAACCAAGAATTAAACCTTCATGGTGGAATGATGCACATTATTGTGACTTTCATAGAAACAAAGGACACAAAACAAATGACTGCATGCAACTGAAAAATTTGGTACAAGATTTGATTGATAACAAGACAATATTTGTAGAAGGACCTCAAACAAATAATTATCATGGAGCATTCAAAAATCCTTTACCAAACTATGAAAAGGGGGAGTCCTCTTCATCAAACACCAAAGGAAAAGATGTAAACTATGTTTATGATTCTACCATTCTTCATATTGAGGTAGTTGAGGATCAAACTAAGGACATCAAAATTAAGGGCCAAAAAGACATTATTACAACTAAGAATCAAATTAATGACATCACAATTGAGCATGAACAAAACATTGTTACTAAGGTAGTTGAGGATCAAACTAAGGACATCAAAATTAAGGGCCAAAAAGACATTATTGCAGTTGAGAATCAAATTAATGACATCACAATTGAGTGTGAACAAAACATTGTTACAGCTGAAAATCATCTTCATGACATCAACACCAAATCACATCAAATCAATGACATCATACCAATAAATTTGATCACAAACTTTGCTGCAAATGAAAATCAGATTAATGTCATTAAAATTAGAGAAAAAAAAGATTACCAACTAGTCAACACAACCACGAGAGGGAAAGCCAAAGTAATATTGAAAGGAGTTGCATCTAAAACACCTATTGCCTCTTCTGCATCCAAAGCAGTTGCTACCCCTTCACATCAATACAACATAGTTTATCAATTGTAGAAAATCCCAGCTCAAATATCCATATTGGAATTGCTAAAAATTTCACCAGCTCATAAAGAAATTCTAGAACAAGCTCTATTAGCCACCACAATACCAAATAATATGGAAGTTTTCCAATTTCAAGTTATGGTGGGACACTTGACCACACCTCATTGCCTATCATTTTCTGAAAAATGGTGATGTATCACTCACCCATCCACACAATGCTACTCTCCACATTGAGCTTTTAAATCACAAAAATTGGGCCAAACATGTTCTAATAGATGGTGGAGCTAACCTAAATATTTGCACTTTAAAACTTATATGTGCACTTGGATATTTAGAAAATGCAATTGATGCTAGAAGAAAAATCACTATAAAAGCCTATGATGATGAAGAGAGATCCTCCCAAGGATTGATAGTGTTACCAATTCAAGTGGGACCGGTTGTAAAAGATACAATCTGCCAAGTGTTAGACAAAGAGTTGACATACAATATACTCTTGGGACATCCTTGGATTTATGACATGCAAGTAGTGTCGTCAATGTATCACCAGTGCTTGAAATTTCCCTTCAATGGACAAGAGATCACCATTTCAGCTGATTCCAACAATCCTCAATATTGCAACACACTCCAAACAATCCAAGATACTTTTGTGCCACATAATAGGGAATATCCCACTCTTAGTTCATCCAAAAATGAAACAAAACTAAATTCCTTGTCAAAATGGGTTGAGAAAAAGGATCAGTCAAAAGATAAGGGTATCAGTGATTCTACTCCATCAAGTAATGAAAGTTAATTAAATTCATTGTCAAATCAGCTTGAGGAAAAGGTTAAGTTAAAATACAAAGGCATTGGTGATTCTACTCCATAAAATCATGAAAATCAACTCAATTCCTTATCAAAACAATTCAAGAAAAAGATCTAGTTGAAAGACAAAGGCATGGGGGAATATTCATTTGAGCAATCCTTATGTCTATCACAACTCTTATCTTCTCTGAAATCCTATGGGAATCCCATCAAGACAACAATCCTCACAACCAACCACGCTCTTTGACAGTAAGTTTGTAAAAGCAGGCACTTTAGTGGATGAATCTGAAGAAAAGGATGTTTTAAACTGGTTATATAAGGATGAAGAAGCATCACAAGCATCAACTTCCAATGTGCTAACTAAACCATATGGTAAAGGGTTTACAATTCTAGAGGAGATGGGATATGACGGAATAGGTCCTATTGGCAAAAGAAAAGAGGGTATCATTGAACCAATACAGCCTATCACAATGAATTCCAAGGAAAAAACAAGACTAGGATACATAGAAGAGTCAAAAGAAGAAACCAAGTAGCAGGTTGTTGAGTGAATCCTTCAATTGTGAGATAGTTTTGAAATAGATTCCAATGAATATGAATGGGATTCCCTCTCTGAAGAATCTTGTCATGACAAATAAATTGATGTGATACAAAGGTTTGCACCAACACGTATAGAGGGATAATACTCAAGGTCTAGACCACTTGAAATTGGATCACATTATATCGATGACTCAAGTGAAGATGATCAGACTTCGAGTGAGATGGATCCTTTGGAAGAGAGTAACATGATAGACCTTGACATCACTATTGAACACTTTGACGACGTGGCCATCATGACACTCACCCCTTTTGACCTTAACCAATCTGATGATTCCTTGCCACTGATACACCCTGAACTAATCGAATGGGACCAAAACAAGCTGCTTGATATACCTACCTTTCCAAATGATGAAGCCATTGTGAACTTCCTTTGCTCTGATAATCCTG
This sequence comes from Sequoia sempervirens, assembly GCA_007258455.2. Taxonomy (NCBI): domain Eukaryota; kingdom Viridiplantae; phylum Streptophyta; class Pinopsida; order Cupressales; family Cupressaceae; genus Sequoia; species Sequoia sempervirens. The sequence continues at coordinate 107,403,785 of VDFB02179234.1, forward strand.
AAACATGTTCCATCATCGAATCTCATAATGAATCTTCAAACAAGGGGAGTACCAAATCTCTCAGCTACAAAACAATGAATATAAAAAATCAATCTAATGGTGAAAACCATTTAATGGCAGTATTAGATCAAGAAAAAGTAAAAATAAAGAGCACATCCAATGATGAAAACCTCTTCATGGCACTGAAAGATGGGAGATTTGACATTGTTCCCTAGCACTATCATGAGAGATCTTCAATCTTGATTGAACCTACACAATCCATCAAAATTGGTACAACTGAAATAGCGAAAACCCTACATTTAGCAGCATCCATGACAAAGGAAGAAAAACCAAGCTTCACTAAGTTCTTTGAAGAGAGACAAATCAACTTTGCTTGGTCCTATGCTGACATGCCAAGCATGGATCCAGAACTTATCATGCACCATTTATCCTTACTGCCTGGAGTAAATCCAGTGAAATAAAAGTTGAGAAAAATGCATCCCCATATTGCCCTTCTAGTAAAAGTTGAATTGAAGAAACTATTAGATGCAGGATTTATCCATCCAATTGATTATGCTGAATGGATATCAAATATTGTACCAATTTCAAAACCAGATAATAGTATCAAGATATGTATGGATTTCAGAGATCTTAATAGGGCTTTCCCGAAAGATGACTTTCCTCTACCTAACATTGACATCAGGACATGCCATGTTATCACTTATGGATGGGTTTCAGGTTACAATCATATTAAGATAGCACATGTTAGATATGACAGTAGGACATGCCATGTTATCACTTATGGATGGATTTTCAGGTTACAATCAAATTAAGATAGCACCCAAATATCAAGATAAGACAACCTTCACATGTCCTTGGGCCACATTTTGTTGGAAAATCATACTGTTTGGATTGAAGAATGTTGGATCCACATACCAGCAAGCGATGACAACTATCTTCCATAACATGATATATACTTTTATGGAAGACTATGTAGATGACTTGCTAGCCAAATCATTCACTAGAGAAGGACATCTGGAAATCTTGGACAAAATCTTCACTCAGTTGGAGAAATTCAATGTGCGGTTAAACCCCAAGAAATGTGTATTTGGTGTGACATTAGCAAAAAACTTGGGATATATAGTATCAGCTAAAGGCATTGAGGTGGATCCTACAAAATTCAAAGCTATCATGGAGATGCCTCCTTCTAAGAATATCAGCCAACTCAAATCTTTATAGGGACGATTCCAATCTATCAGGAGGTTCATCCAACAACTGGCAGATAAAACTCATCCTTTTAATCACTTACTACACAAGAATGTTTCTTTCAAATGGGATGAAAAATCTGAAGCGAATTTTAATCAACTGAAATAGTATATGATGTCACCACCTATGCTAGTACTGCCAACTAAAGGAAAACCATTATTACTCTACATAGCAACAACAGAGGTATCTTTGGGAACTCTACTGGCACAGGTAGATTCTACGAGAAAAGAAAGGGTTATTTATTACATCAACATAACCTTGAATGGCTATGAAATCAACTACACATTTATTGAAAAAGCTTGTCTAGCGGTAGTATTTTCTACTCAACAACTAAGACACTACATGTTAACCCACACCATCAAACTCATAGAAAGAATTGATCCATTGAAGTATCTACTTAGCAAAGCTGCCCTGACAGGAAGACTAGCCAAGTGGGTAATGATATTGAGCGAGTTTGACATCCAGTATATGGACAGAAAAGAAATCAAGGGTCAAGCCATAGCGGATCAATTAGTTGAAGCACCATTACAAGATGATCATCCAATGAACATTGAGTTTCCAGATGCAGATGTCCTTATAGTGTCAACACAATAATGGATGTTATACTTTGATGGATCTTACATGCAACATGGATCTAGTGCAAGAATCCTATTTGTCACGCCTCAAGGAAACACCATTCCAAATTCCTATAGGTTGATGTTTCCTTGTACTAACAACAAACCTGAGTATGAAGCATTGATCATTGGAATAAAAGTGGCAGTCATTGGAATGGAGTCAGATCACAGAGTTGCAAGTCTATGGTGATTCCCAACTAGTCATAAATTAGGTGAATGATGATTACCATACAAAAGATGACAAATTGATGCCATATAAAAGAATGGTTGATGACTTTAAAAATTACTTTGCTGAAATCAAATTTGAGAAGATTCCAAGAGGGGACAACAAAGTTGTTGATGCTATGGCTACCATCGCTTCTCTCTTACAAATACCTGAAAAATGAGCTCGTTATGAATTCATGGTGGAACAACTCTTTAACCTTGCCTATGATAACCTTGAATCCCAAGTCATATACCATCTAGTTGAGGCTGAGGCTTATATCTATAGGAAGATCTACACCTATCTAAGAGACAATAACCTACCTCCATATTTATCTCAAAACCAAAAATGAAACTTTATTCGACAAGCAACTCGACATACCCTGATAGTCGATGTACTTTATCAACAAGGTCTTGATGGTACTCTCCTTCAGTGTCTTGAATGTAACGAAGTTAAAACCAATTTACGTGAGGTTCATGAAGGTATCTTTGGAACTCATTCAAGTGGTCTAACTCTCACTAAAAAACTCCTACACTTGGGGTATTACTAGAAGAATATGGAAAATGAGTCTTTTCAATTTATCAAGAAATGCCAAAAATGTCAAATCCATGGAAACCTGATACATGCACTAGCACAAGAGTTGCAACCATTCGCATCAACATGGCCTTTCTATCAATGGGGACTTGACCTTGTAGGTAAGATTCATCCTCCATCTTCCAATGGGAATAAGTTTATCACCATGGCCATGGATTAGTTTACAAAGTGGATTGAAGTTGTTCCTTTAACCACAATCACTAGAAAAGAAATTGCCTCTTTTATCCTAAATTGCATCATCTATCTATATGACATTCCTCAATCCATTGTCACTGACTAAGGTAGACCTTTCAAGAATTAGGACGTCTAAGAACTTTGTGAAAGGTTTCATATCCAACATCAATTTTCTACACCTTACTACCCTCAAGGAAATGGCCAAGTAGAGGCCTCAAACAAAACCATTTTGAAAATCCTGAAGAAAACTATCAACGATGTTGGACGTGACTGGCACGTTCAACTAAACCCTTCTTTATGGGCTTATCATACTAGTATACACACCCCGACATGAGCTACACCCTATGCTTTATTCTATGAATCAGAGGCCATTTTACCTATTGAGGTTGAGCTACCATCCCTACGAGTTTCTTTGAAAGGAATTATCTCAGAGAAAGATTATAGAGTATCTAGGCTACAAGAGTTGGAATTGTTGGATGAGCATCGTCAACATGCAGTTGATCACCTAAAAGCCTATCAATAGAGGATGTTAAGAAGTTATAATCACAAGGTCAAACCAAGAACATTTTGGGTTGGTGACTTGGTCCTGAAGGAAAATCTCCACAATCAACAGGATAGAGAAAAGAAGGGAAAGTTTGAACCAAATTGGATAGGTCCCTCTATTGTTGTATTAGTCTTCGGATCTAAAGCATATCAATTGTCTATGCCTGAAGGGGACCTATTTGAAGAACCCATCAATAGCCTGCATCTCAAGAAGTTCTACACCTAATTCATCCAGTGCACGGTAAATGTCCTAAAAATATACAAAAAAAAGAGAAAATGTCCTGAAAAAATGGTTACCCTGATGAAAACTTGGAAAACAGGCATCTTGGTGACAACAACAAAAAAAAAATACAAAAAAATCAAAAACAAAAATAAATAAATAAAAAATCATAAAATTTGAAAAAAGTGCAATAAAAACAAATAGTGAAAAGCTAGCGATAGGTGCTATTTGTGATAGATTAGATTTTCCATCTATTCGAGCATGTTTTGGCCATTTGCTTTCGCCATCATTTTTCCTGTCATCGGAAAACCTCATGTACATATCTTGGCATTGTGGTTGTGTCTCACCCTAGATTAGGGGAAAAATCCTAAACTCACTAGGGGCAATAAACTTTGATCTTAAACCAACAGACAAGCAAACACCAGTAACACAACATCACAAACACAATGATCATAGTGCAAATCAACATTGAACATCGATCATAAAAATTTACACATCAACCAATCAAATAAAACAACAAAATCAAATCAAAGAAAATTTAAATAGATGATGTATGAATCATGGTTTTATCACTTTAGCATGAATGTTCAATTGTTGTACTTTTATTTCTGCTATCATATCTCTGGAGTAACACAACAGACAAACAAAATCCTGAACTCACTAGGGGCAATAAACTTTGATCTTAAACCAACAGACAAACAAACACCAGTAACAAAATGTCACAAACACAATGATCATAGTGCAAATCAACATTGAACATCAATCATAAAACTTTACACATCAACCAACCAAATAAAACAACAAAATCAAATCAAAGAAAATTTAAAAAGATGATGTATGAATCATGGTTTTATCACTTTAGCATGAATGTTCAACTATTTTGCTTTGATTTATGTTCTCATATCTTTGGAGTAACTCGATGATGTCAAAAAATAGAGAAGCTATGATCGAGAATCATATTTTCTTTGTCTGTTGTCTATGAGTTGATCATTACTACTGTGCAAATTTTTGTGAGACATACTCTACAAAGTATCACTGATGACATTTTGAATTTTCATAGGAAAATGCTTAACTCTTGTTTATTTATGCAAGCAATGCTCAAGTCATCTCAGTTTAATTATACCTAGATGCTTGTGTTAACTTGCAATATCAAAAATCATCGTAGTACTCAGGTCATCATGGTCTAACTATACCATCGATGTTTGTACTCACTTTCAACATTTTAAAGGCTTGATGATGATTAAAGCATGACAAATTGGCTGCTATGATGACAACTTTGCATATTTAGACTTGCATGGTTAAGTTAGATTACATCCATATTAGTTTTTGCATCTACAGTATAGATTTTCCAAGGTTGACACAATTTTCAAAATGATGTTATCTCTATCATTAATGGATTGAGTACATTTGACATTAACAAAAACATATCATTCTCATGTAGTTGCATAATCATTCGCATATCATACATACATTAGAAAGCATTATTATATCATTCATACTGTAGACATCGAAAATATATTGAATGACATTGTGCACCTGATCCTAACTTACTAACATCGTTTCTTCCTAAATCATTCCTCTGTCTAACCATTTAATCAAATTCCCTTTATCTGATTAAATTCATCAATATTTGTCTCTTAATTAAATGAATCATTTTGTCTAATTAAATCAATCTCCTGTTAATTAAATCAATCCATCTGATCTAATTATCCCTATTTAATTAAATAATCAATTTATTTGATTAAATCCCTAGAGTCTATCCATTAAATTAAATAAATTAAAACCTTATTTAATTTAATCTAACACCATCCCTTTTTAATTAAATAAATCAAAATATTTGTTTTATTAGCCTTTTATCATATTCCTCTCTTATCCGATTTAAATAAACTCATACATCTAAGTCAAATAAGTCACATCATCTAATCTCCTATTAAATTAATTAACCCTTGATTAATTTAATCTAATCTCATGTCACATCCTCTAGATAATGCAAGTTGCACATGAAAATAGATTTAATTCATTTATTAAATCTCTATTTTCCTCACAAGGCATCTTTTTGAAATATTCTCTCAATTTGAATTCAAAAATTCCAAGTCAACATGTATATCCAACAAGGCATTTAAAACCTCTTACATGTCCTTTTCCTTGAGCCAAGTGGCATTTATTGCATTTTCCCTTCCCTCTTGCATGTCATTTCAACAAATTTGAATTTCAAATATTGGCATTTATTGGCACAAACCCCAAATCTTCCACAACCATCATCCATTCATAGCTTGACAAGTGGCACCATATCATTGGATGAATGTTAGTCCCACATTGCTCAAATTTGGGCATTCATCCATCTTGAAATCCTATAAATGAAGAGCTCCTCTCCTCATTTTATCATCCACAATTTGAGTAAACTTACTATGCTCAAATCATTAGCAAATTTCATCATCCATAATCCAAGCAAAGTTACCATGCTAAAATACTTAGCCATTTCCGTTCACCATTTGAATTCTTAGCTAGGCTTTTTGCAGATTTGGCTTGGAGTTCTCATCTTCTCATCAAAGTGGATCAACATCATCTTCAAGATTCGAATCTTGCATCATAGGAATTGGGAAAGGGCCAATTTTCACATCAAATTGGCACCAATTCCCCCATGGGATCAAGTGTTTTCTATTTAAATTGGGATTTAATCTAGTTTTTATCATTTCATTGTGTTCTTGCTTATTTTCTTTCCTATTTTGAGTTTGCAAATGGATTTCATGGGGAATCCTTGTTTTAGCTTGCAAATCCTTGTCTAACTCGTTTATTCATGTTGTTTTGCAGGTACTAGGAAAAGGGTTCACACACATACATCCATGCATTACATCATAATATTGGCATTAGAAAACACAAAAAGAAGTGCATTGCATCTCACTTGCATAATCATATTCATCTCATATAGTATAGAAATATCATATATTTGCACTAAGAAAATACAAAAACATACTTGGGGCATCACATTTCATTTGCATCCATCTCATAGCATAAAAGCATCATCCATATGACATGTAAAATCATCATCCATACATCATCATATCATCATTGCATCCATACACAATCATCATATATGCATACATAAGCATCACATAGCATATATAATGCAGAAATTAAATGTATCCATCATAGGCATTCATCATAGAATCATATAAACACATATAGATTGCTAATCATTACTGCATATCATATCATATCAAAATAATAATGTCAAGTGTACAATGATGTCCGAACATGTAAAGAGATATAAAATCAACAAGGCAGTGAATCATCAATGTCTCAGCATAATCGGTGTATACATCATCAAATGTCTCAAGTACATCAAATCTGTCAACATCAAGGGCTATGTGTTGTTTTCCCCAGACAATGTTGGCCTTGTGCCTCCTACTACACCACCTGACGGTCCTGCCCCTGGATCTCTATGTGGTGGCCCGGTGACACCCCTACTGGTAGTCCTGGAATGAGTGTGGGCATTGGTAGACTGAGCATAGCTGACCCGACACTATGGAGGCACTACCTCATGACATCATCCCTGGTAGTACTCAGCCTCCCTGGCAGAGCATCATACCTCTCTAAGGTAATCTTCCATCGATGTACCCTCAGTAACTCTCTGCAGTCTCTTTGTCACACCCTCTACTTGCTCACACTGATGTCTAAGGGTATCTCTCTCAACTATAAGTGTGGCAATATGTGCTTGTGCCTGAGCCTAGGCCCTTGCCTATGTCTGTAGCTGACCCTGTATTTGTGCTAGTTGTTCTTGTAATGTCTAAATTTGGGCTTGCAAAGTAGGTATCTGAACTTCTTGTTGTTGTGAGGGCAACCGAATTTGAATATGTTTTTGAGTTGTAGCCACCAAGGATCTCCTCCTTTAGGGTACTTTGAAGTCTCGCACATCCAACACTGGCCCACCACCACCCTCACCTCCATCACCACCATCGCCTCCATCACCATCTACGCCACCTCCTCCATCCCCATTGCCATCATCTCCCTCATCACTACTCTCTCCCTCCTCATCCTCATCATCTTCTCCATCTCTCCTCCTCCTAGGTGCATGTGGTGGTGCCCTCTCATCATCATCCAGTATAGGTATCGACTCATCTAAACTAGATATCCATGGGAAGGGATGCATAAAGAAGTAGTGGGCATACTCTTGTGTTACTGTAGCCTCTATAATCTTTGGGTGATACTCTCAAATAACTTCCTGTAATTCCTAGTACTCCTCAAATGTTGCATCATATGATAAAGTGGGTCCCCATTCTGGTATATCCACCTGTCTCCATGCATAAAGAGCCACTCCCTGGGGCATGCCCTGTACTCTACCATACTATCACAAAACTCTCCCAAGCAAGAATCTCTCAATCATTAATGGTGTCCTCCCAATCAAATATCTGGTTGTGCATACATATGGCATCTCAGTGTCATCCTCCAACCACTACTCACAGTCAAGATATGGCCTCCATGTAACTGTATCGAGATCATCCATTACCCTCCTCTAATACTCCAATTTTCCTAGCTTATGCTAGACAACTAAACCTGTATATCCATGAACATATGGTTGACTGGTTGGAGGCTATCTCTCTACCATTGGACGAGTAACAACTATGTGCTCCCACACCCATATCTGTAGCAATGTAACTCCAGCTAATAAACTGGATGCTCTAAGGTACACAACCTGATGTAGATCGTGGTACAAATGTGCAAGCATGCAAGAGCCCCATGCATATCTGGTCCCCTATAGAATCATGCTCTCCAAAATCTAACCCCAGCTAACTGAGAGTCCCTTCAACCTGTGGTCGGGACATAGAAATCCTCCAATAAATCCAACAAGAACACATGGCAATGTCGTGTATGCATCAGCCATCTCTCACCATGGAATCTCATAGCCACAAATCTGATCATCCTCGAAGACTCTCCGCAATGCATCGGTGTCTCCCTGCTCTATAGAATCATACACAACTAGCTCTCTGACAATAGGAATCCTCGGGATATGGTAAACATCCTCTAGTGTCACTATCATCTCACCAGTGGGTAAGTGAAAGGTGTTGTGGTCACTGTGCCACCTCTCTGCCAAAGTGGTCAGAAGTACCTTGTTAATCCTATGCTAGGCCATATCTATCAAGGAAGTCAATCCACATCATCCAATCACATCTATCTCAACCTACACCAAATGTGGAACCAAATCCTAGGTCCTCGGGAATTGCTCCTGAGATTGAAGGGTCCTCGATGACTCCTATCATCATAACATATCGCAAATCAACAAATCTTATCAATCAACATCAATTAGCCTATCAATCTAATTAGCTCTGATGATATTTTGATTACATCTCATGAGCATCTATCATTGATCTTCACCTATCATGAGATCAATCATCATCATCCTATCATTGATCCTCATCTATCATGAGGTCAATCATCATCACCCTATCATTGAATCTCACCTATCATGAGATCAATCATCATCTAATCTATCAACATCATCAAACATCATCAAATCAACTGCTAACATGATCAGCAATCATTGAAAACAAGGAGTCTAATCTAAAATTCATCAATCTGGTCTAAATGCGCTAGAACAGTGCTTCAATGTGCTGAAAAATTCTATGTGCCAAAAATGTTCATCAATGCGCCAAAACAAGGTCTCAAGGTGCTAAATCTCTATATGTGCCATTAAATTTCATCAATGCACTATTCTACTGCATTAATGCGCTAAAACAATGCACGAATGCGCTATTTTACTATATGCGCTACAACTTTGCATGGATGCGCTAAAAAACTAACCCTATGCGCTAAAAGACCGTATGTGCTAGAATAGGCATTCAATGTGCTACATCGAGGTTCCAATGTGCTAAAACATGAAAAACAAATTTTCAAACATGAAAAAATAATGAAAAACTAAATTTCAAACATGAAAAAAGCATGAAAAACAAATTTTCAAACATGAAAAAGTGCAAAAAATGAGATTCAAATTTTACGAGGTTTCTTGGGGTACGTATTAAAGGTACATACGTTATTGGGCGATTGTGACATCGCACGCACTCAAATTCGTGTGTCTGGATCAGAATCACCATCTTGCCAAATTTGCTTAAAGTTGCTCTAATCACTCCAAATTTTCAAAATGCAAATGCACAAATGAGCTCAAATCACATCATTTTTACCTTTTAAGGGGTAATTAAGTGGGAATTTAATGGGATTGATTTATTTTATTTTTCAAAGGGTCTTAATTAATCAATTCATCAACTAGCAGGTTCAAGATCATTTTTCGGGAGATAAATTGTTGAGATATCATAAAATTTGAAAATTATCATCAAATCATTAGAAAATCATCAAAATTTCAAAAAATTCAAAAGATCCTAAAAATTCAAACATTCATCGATTTATCTCCCGAGGGGGCATATATCCGTCATCACTCAGAAATCAACATCTGGGGCATATAGAATTTTTTTGTTAGCATCACCAACAAATTTTTCTTTGAAGTAATGTGTAAACACACCACTTCAAAGAGGGAAAAAATGTATACACTTAAAATCGGTCAGGATAATCAATTAATTAAATACAAGGTATTTAATTAACAAACCTCTTATTTCATCTACTTATAAATAAATTCTAAATTTATTTATATAGTTCACATTTTCTAGTTCTTCTTATCTTAAATCATATTCCTCTAATTTTAATTAAATAAACAAATTCTAAATAGTTTGTTTTATTTAATTAATATCTTCTTACTAAATTTGAATAATTCCAAATTTAAATTTAGTCACATGTCTCCAACTTTTCCTCTTGCCACCTCATCAAGTGTCTCATGAATTTAAATATCTTTAATATTTAAATGGGCTTTTTCCTCAACAAATTCGGAAACAAACTTGGGACACTTGGCTCTTCCATTTCATTTATTCTCTCTCACACTTGGCAAAGTGTTCTATTAAAGGGACCACTCTCCTTGATTCCCTCTAACTTCTCCATCCTCCACCCTCGATCTCTCCAACTAAAATCCTAACCATTGGTTGTTGCCACATCATTTTATGCCTTGGAAAATCTATAAATGCAACCTCATTCTGCAACATTTCATATCCCAACTTTGAGTAAACTTACTCTACAGAATTTTCATGAGAGCATTTACTATTTGAGCATTTAGCAATTAGCATTTTAGAATCATTTAGTTTAGAATCATGGCTTAGTTATTAGCTGCATTTTCATTATCATAGTAGCTTCATACAACATTTGCACCATAGCATTTAGCATCATATATTTATCACAGCATCATATCACTCATCAATCACATAGTTTATCAATCATGTAGGAATAGATTTCTTGCATCTTCCAGCATTCCATTCTTTAGGTTGTCATTCAAAAGGTCATAGTGCACAAAACAATCTAAGAGCCATTATGATTTCATGAATCCTTGAAGATAGGAAACAATGGGACGACTTTAGGGAATTGGTTTTGTTTCAATTCAATTTGATTTGCTATTCAATTCTCTAATATAATACATTTCATTGATTGTGTGGTTTTATTACTCATTTACTCACATTACACAATTCACACAATACAATTGCCACGGTCAAGTGGATTGGAAATTTCAAAAACTAAGAAAGGTTATTGTGGAGGTAACCAACATGACCATATACCTTCAAATGAAATTCTTATAGGTGCCACGATTTCTAAGAAATAGTTTTCCAAATTTTTCCACTTTTTGGTACTTAGGGCTCTTAAGAGAAAGTGCCAACACAATGTAGACTGCAACGTTCAAGCAAGATAGGATGTTAAAATGACCTTGTCTACCATAAACCCACCCATTCAAATGTGATGGCATTATCAGTTTAGCCCTAGGATGCACCAAATGCAAAGTTATGACTATTGTAATAAATTTATAATATTTCTAATGAATTTATGACAGTCCTAATGAATTTAGGATAGTCGTAATGAATTTATGACTATCCTGATGAACCTTAGACAATTCTAATGAAGTTATGAAAGTCCTAATGAACCTATAACCTTCATAATATCAATTGTAACTTCAAATATTATTATACCTTGTCCTTTGGATAACATGATCTCTATTAGTACCTTGAAGGGTCAATGTAATAGAATTTGTAATCCATGTAATATATCACAAACTAGGATAATGTTACAAAATATTGCATGATTGATGGGTATTATGTACCAACTTATTGCATGCACCACTAAACTCTAGTGTAATACCTCATTCATAAGCCTCATGAAAAGACCTAGCAGGTGATGCACCAATGATGAAAAGACTGTGCACCTATTGTTCTAACTCATAATTCCTCTCAAAAACTACTCTATTTTATGCACAACTTGATTTTTGAAAAAATTATACAAAAACATTTCAAGGGGAGGTTATGTTTTAGGTTTTTTTGTAGGAAAACAATATGTTATCACAACTTAAAAACTCTAAAATAGCTAACACATCCTATGACCTACATAAGTTTTTCATATTCTTGCATGAAAATGATTTTAAATGAGACCTAATTCAAGGATTCAATACTGAAATAACAAAAAACTAAATCAAATAATTCATAATACCATCCAATACAAGAATTTTGAGAAGGCAAACTACTACTTTTTATTGATAAAAAAGAGTTTTTCTTATACAAATCTTTGAAAATTACTAAAAATACAAAAAAGTTGTTTCTCTATAATTCTCAAAATGAGTTACAATGCTTCTCTTTTGCATAAGGTAGAAATAGGAATGAAAGAATTTCTCTAAAAATATTTGAATGCTTTTTCTTATAGAAGACCTCTTCAGCTAACTGAAGATGAACTTTGTGGAAGATTTCAAGCTTGCATGATGAGTTGAACTAGATGTGAATTGGAAGCAGGATCATGCAAACTTTGGTGATGAGATTAACATGACATATTTGACTTCTTTGACCTTTGCATGCCCTTGAAGTGCGCTCCAACTCAAATAGAACTGATATTCTAAAAAAAACATGAAATTGATTGGAATTGATGATATCAATCAATTTTCATGAAGTCTTCAACTTGCTGGGTGTACAAGGAAAAAAAGCCTCTATTTTAGGACTCTAAACTTCCTCAAAATGCATGATTTTAGCCTCAAACTCCTCTTGACTCCAGTTGTAACCATGTGAGCTTCTAAAATAGGCCTAAAATACCTCTAAGTGTACCAAAACTAAGCATGAGTAGGTCACTCAACTTGCCATTATCTCATGAATATCTTTTGCATGATCATAGGTATGTGATTTATTTGCAAACAACTTAGGCCTTCCATTGATGCATGACATATTCCAACTCAAACCTTTTTTTCATTAAATGATGCATATTTTTATTCTTCCATTAAAGGTTATCGTGTTAGAGTGGTAAGGTTAGAAATGAGTTTCTTTTTCACTTTATCAGGGCTAATACATCATAACTACTATCCATTATCAAAGATTTTGCTTTTGTCTTTCTTGATTTTGCCCTTATTCAAAGTTGTCTCAAGGTTTTGATGTCTTCATGGCTCTCATAACTTTTCACTGGTCTTCTTATAAGCATTTCCCATACTTGAACTTTACATTCATGAGTCTTACTATCCTTATTTCATATTCATTATACCACTATCCATGCATCTCATTTGGAGCTATGACTATAATCTTTGTAAAATCTGCCTTTGTTATAGTAATCTTAACTTTTCTCTTGCAAATACTCATGACCCTTTCTCTTTTTCATGACCAACACCTTGAAAGGAAATTCATACTATACATAAGATTAAAAATTTATGGTGGTTGCTCCTCCTTGCAATGACTGATTAAAATTGAGTTTGGATTCTTAAACAACAATAAGGCTCCATTTCTTCCCTTAACATTCTTGAAAACTACCCCTTTACCATTTTTCACCTAACATGAATCTTCATACTTGACTGCCCCCTATAGTATATTTCAAGGCTATATAATTTGTTCCTCATGAACTTAGGACTACCCATTTGAAATTATTGCCCACTCGTCTATGTACATTGTGGCTTGACTATCAACCAATGTGATAATTGTCATTGAAATGAAGTGATCGATGCCCTTTTGATGAGTCAAAACCACTGTACTTTGTAATTTGGTTAATGACATGACTGTCCATTTCTCTTGGCCACCATCATTTACATGAATGTTTTGTCTATATCATTACATTCTTCAATACCATGAGATGACTGTCTTATATTTTCCCTACTCTTTTCCTGGGGTACTAACCTATTGCTCATGTAGAGTCCATGGTGATTGTGTACTATGGACTGTGTATGATATGACTCCGTAAAGACTCCATGCATCACCTAATGCTCTTGTTTTATCACATACTCTTCAACTCTACCCCTTTGATTGTGTTTTCGATTGTGACTTTGAGATTGTAACCTTTAAGTTTGAGGCAACTGTCTTTAACATTGGAGGTATGTCTTCAATTATTTTCTCTTATCTCTTTATCACAGTCATAAATATTTCCCTCACTGAGAATTCCATAGAATAGGCATTGATTATCCTTTTTACATCTTTCATCCTCAATGGACTGTCACTTCTACTCTTAAACTATGATTGTCATGTTTAGAGGGCATGCCATGCACTGACTATCCTGTGCCATTCAAGGTCATATCCTTTCTTCATCATGAACTTAGGACTATTCATTTGTCTATGCACAATCCCCTTTATTAGCCAACCACTGCCATCTACCCTTAGGATCTTTGAAATATTGTGATTGCTCCTTTGTAAGGTATTTATTATAATAATAAAAAGTCATACAGTCAAAACTCAAATTGACTATCCTAACCTTTCACTATCATAGATGCATTTAATACTCTTGAATGTCCTTTTTAATGCCTTCACGAAATTTGTCCTTTTTATGCCTTTATCAACTTTGATATAAGGGTTGCTCTATATCATTATTTGTTGTTTTGTCCTCTTAAAGAATGTGCTCATTTGAACTCTGCCCAAAGTTACCTTCATCATTAATGAGTCATTTCCTATTTAACTCAACCATCAATGGAAACTCTCCTTGGACTGACCTCCTTCATGGATGATGTATTCATTATAATGCTTTCTTCACAAGTCAACAATGTCATCAATAAAATTGCTCTTATTGTAGCTTCAATGATTGTGCTAGATATTGTTATGACTGCCACAACTTTGATATGGTTGTCACCATGTTAAATCTTGGTCCTTTGTGAATTCCACACCTTTATCATAATGCATAGTCTTTTGATAACCTCCCATCTATGTTCTCTTCTAACTTTCATGACAATGAATTAGTAAAAACCCTTGGATAATGGTTTTGAATACCACCTAAATGACTGTACTAACCATCACAAGCTTTTATCATTATGAGGATTTTCGTTTTGAAACAATGTGTGCCTTTTACATTGTTAAGGACTATCATAAACCTTGCCCTTCATCATGCCATACTTCATAGTAATTGTCCATGCATAGCTATTGGTATGACTAACTATCCTTTATTTCCAATTTATGACTATATCTTCAATGGTAGTCAAAATTCATACACAGCATTTTATGACTATCATAATGATTAACTACCCCTTAGTCTTTGATTTGAATATGCTTTGTCTTGCATTGTGATTATCTTTCTAATCTCATTGTCTCAGTGTCTTCCTTTCCTTGCACATAGGACTGTCCTCCTATATTAGGTCTTCCCTTCTTCATCTACCCTTTAGACTTGTCAACTTGTCATTTCAAAGGGCACTATCATCCTCAAAGGATTCATTGCTCTCTTGATCTACCCACCTTCTCACTATCTTTGCATTTAGTTGACTATACTTTATCCTTTTGTTCATTGCAAATTGTGACTGAAATTTTAGTCATATTAATGACTATCATTTCCCTCTTAATCTTGACATGGACTATACTTTTTGGACTACCCTTGACTGTCTCTTATCCATTCTTGGGTCAAAACTATATGAATATACCCCTTGACACTTTGGCATGAAGAATTAATTGTCCTTTCCTTCACAAACTTTTCCCATAACTATTTCATTTGCAAACTTTTTCTATAGGTTTGCTATTGTTTATCATGACTTTGTTTTAATGTTTGAAGGTAGGTATAATTTTTTGTGATTGAATTAGACATGACTGTCCATTTCCATTAGAGTTAGTTCAACGATTTGATAAGAAAGGACTACTCTTTTCCAACTTTTGATCATGATGCTTCTCATCAAAATCACTTTAGAAAATTGCAACTTCACAAAGATGCTACTCTTTTGGCTATCACAAATTTGTCTTTACATAGCATGATTTGACATTTGTAACTACCCACTCTTTGACTTCAAGGTGGAAGTGTTGTCCCTTTGGGTTTCAAGAACATTGTCCATTTTTAGCTTGACTTGGCTGACCTTTGGCTCTCATAATCCACTCTTCACACCATATTCCTATTGCATACCTTATCATTTTGGTTGCTCACTCTTTGCATGCTTTGATATTTTCATGTTAAATCATTCACATTTTTCTTTAATTCTTTGATGACTACCCCTATTAAGGTTGATTGCCTTCTTGGTGATATGGTGACTTCATTGAAACTCATCACAAATTTCATACAAATCCACTCTCCTTTCATGCATATGATAGTCCCTCCTTTAAGCTCAAAAACCACTTCTCAATTGTAACCTTACCATATACTTTTGCCTTCATGAAACCTTGAGACTTGAACAAATGACTACATAATTTTGTTAGACTTTCAAGACATGTCCTTCTCATAAGGTTGTTGTATTCACCCTTCTATGCTCTACCTTGAAGACCATCACAACTTTATGGGATTGTCATTCATAAATTTATTCTCTTATTGTCCCATAGTAGTTGTTCATCCTATAAAAATCTCTAATATAGTCAAAGGTCTCAATCATCACAAACATTGTTCTTATCTTCTTGGATTGTGAGTTATCTTATTTGTCATTTGAATTTGAATGAATTGTTCCTTCATGTGTCCTCAAGATGCATGCCTTTTGTCAAACATTGAGCATGATTGTGTCTTAAACCTTTTGAGAAAGAAAATAAACACTGCTAATACCAGTGACATATGATCATGACTTCTTCATTTAATTATATCAAGGTAAGATCAAGATTATGCAAAACTCACTATTATCTATTATTTCTTCATATCTACTCTTCTAGGTGAGCTACATGAAGTTGTATAGTTGTGTACTAGGCTCAACCCTTGAGGGAGCCATATTTTCCTCCACACATAGCAAAACTGAGTAGGGTTTTTAGATTTTTCTATGGTTTATAAAAGACTAAGGCCGTAGGCTAGGGTTTTGATACATTTTTTGACTTCCATATGCCTATTATCTCTTGCTTTCAACCTTCTTTGTTTTTTCATGAAAACTATACAAAGATAACTACAAAACTTATTGTTTGTGCATTCAAGAGTGTTCAATGGAAGTTTAAATGCAAGAAATCAAGGTTTATTTAGTGTACCTATCAATGAACTCCATATTTTCAAGTTTGCATGGTTGGGTGTGATTAAATAGCTAGAGATCCTGCTGCAATTTCTCATCTTTTGCTCTTCATAGTGAGATATCACCTTGAAAACTCCTCAAACTCCATGCAAGCTCCTCCAATCTCCTTGTCTTCAGCAAAAAAAGGAACCCTAAACCTCTCACATGAAACTTTTTCAAATTTTCTCTTCTTTTCTATTCTTAGCACCCAAAACTTAGAGTCTTTAACTTTTACTTTGCTTTTTCATCATGAGTTTTTTACTTTTTTTTTGCTCTTCATATAATCTCTTTAACTCGATGTAGGACTTTTATATTGCCTTTTTTAATGGAGTGGAAACCTCATATTTGCTTCTAAATTTTTTGAACAAAAAATATTAACCAAGCTTTTAAATAATGAAAACATTAAAGTCTTTATGCTTGGATTAAAGGCCTAAGACCCCAAAAATTATTTAAATAATCTAGTTTTATAAAAATGGATTATGTTTATCCCTCAACCTCAGACGGGCTAAGGCCTATATAATAAACCCTCAACCTTATACACTCAACCCTAAACCCTATATCATATACCCTCAACCCTAGGCCATAAAGCCTAGGGGATGAACCCTCGACCCTATACACTCAATCCTAAATGATGCACCCTCAACCCTATACACTATATATAATGTATACCCTCAACTCTAAACCCTACACTCAACCCTAGGTCGTAAAACCTATACACTCTACCCTAAACCTTATACCTTCAACCCTCAAGGTTCTTATACCTCAAACCTAAACCTTATAACTCAATCTTATACTCTCAACCCTAAATCCTAAACCCTATATCATCAATTGTAAACCCTACACCCTACGACCTAAACCATAATACATAAACCTTATACCCTATATGTTAAACCCTAAAACCCAACATTAATAATTTAACACTAAAACCTACATAATTAAATTTAATCCCTAAACCCTCAACTCTCAACTCTCCATCATAAACCATCAAGAACATGATGCTTAGATAGATGCAGAAAGAGTTAGAGACGGAGGTGGAGGGAGAGAGATTTGGATAGTTATATTCAAGAACATGATGCTTTTAGTGCAAGCCAAAACATGCTCGTCTTTGGCATAATGCCAATATACTATACAATGAGTTTTGTGCGGCTAACTATTAAATATAGTGAATAGATCAAAATCTAGATATATATCATGTTTATCAATTCATCATAAAAAACTATGGATTATTATTGAAGGTCATCCTCTTGGTTTACTAAAGAGAAACCACTTAAGAGGACTAATTTACTCCAAACGATCTTACTATGAAAGGGGTATTATTATTATTATTATTATTATTATTTATGTAAGTGGACAACTTAACTCTATAATAGAACTAATAGTCTTAAAATCCTATTGTAAAAATG
This sequence comes from Sequoia sempervirens, assembly GCA_007258455.2. Taxonomy (NCBI): domain Eukaryota; kingdom Viridiplantae; phylum Streptophyta; class Pinopsida; order Cupressales; family Cupressaceae; genus Sequoia; species Sequoia sempervirens. The sequence goes on from VDFB02179234.1 coordinate 107,422,236, forward strand.
AAAGCTAATTGAGTGCACACTTATAATTCTTATATTAACTGATTACTATCTAGTTTGATTTACGATTTAATGTTGGCATATATATTATCAAAGTGAGAGTAACAATAAATTTTAGATAACAATAGTGGTACTTAGATGTGAAATTGAGATTGTGTTGATTAAATATAGTGAATAGATCAAAATCTAGATATATATCATGTTTATCAATTCATTATAAAAAACTATGGATTATTATTGAAGGTCATCCTTTTGGTTTACTAAAGAGAAACCACTTAAGAGAACTAATTTACTCCAAACGATCTTACTATGAAAGGGGTATTATTATTATTATTATTATTATTATTATTATTATTATTATTATTATTATTATTATTATTATTATTATTTATGTAAGTGGATGACTTAACTCTATAATAGAACTAATAGTCTTAAACTCCTCCTATTGCAAAAATGAAAGCTAATTGAGCTCACACTTATAATGCTTATATTAACCGATTACTATCTAGTTTGATTTACGATTTAATGTTGGCATATATATTATCAAAGTGAGAAAGTAACAATAGATTTTAGATAACAATAGTGGTACTTAAACATGAAATTGAGATTGTGTTGATCTGCCTTTGCATACATAAATACATAGTTTCCCAATTTTAAATTTTAAATATATATATACATATATATATTGAAGCTACGTTAAGAATTAAAGTTCATACTAATTTCCTCTAAAATAAGATACTTGGTGATTTTAGTTTTATCCCCTCTTTAATAATTTCATTTTCTCTACATGATTCATGAACCAAAAATTTATTTATTTTCTTTATTGTTTACCTATAATTTTACAAAACAGGTACGTGTTTTGGCTTGCAAATAACACATACACATTTTTTTTTACAAAATATGTACGCATTTTATCTTTTACAAAACACGTATGTGTTTTGTCTTGCACAAAACATGTACATGTTTTGGCTTGTACTTAAGCTTGGATGGTTCATTTGCCTCACTTTCACGTGTTTTTCTCCTCCATTCTCATTTTTTAACTTGCTCGTCATCAAATTTACACATTATAAAGAAAATCTTAGTAAAATTACCACCGTAATTTTGCACGTTTTCTAAGCTTTGTAACCATATATATTTTTTAGATTTGAACTATATTAACACATTTATTTTTAATTTCTTTCACTAATGTTTCCATAGTTATCAGAGACATGTATTGACTTTTATATATAACTTTTGACCTACTTGTCCAAATTTGAAAAAAAATATAATATTGTTCTACACTTCATTCTTTAGACATTAGAATTTGTTTTTTTTGTATTTTCAATTAAATTTTGGTGCAAGTTATGTAACACACACGCTCGGTGATGCGATTTTCAAGATGCATCCAATTTGAAAAAACATAAAAAATACTCAATAAAAAATTACAAAAACATATACAACTTCTAGTACTCACCCTTACTATATTTCTACCAATGGGTTTTTGAAAATACTAAATGAAACTAAAAAAATTGAGAGGCACATGCCAGACACTATGTTACGTTTGGCACAAAAAAAAGGAACACTTTTGTGTGCATGAAGCATTTGATCCTATTAATTTATCTAACTTTGAAAAACTTTAGTAGTTTAGAAACTAGATTCTGAGTACTACAATTATTGTTCTTTTGGTATCTTTAAATATTGAGTGCATGAATCTCAAATTAATCATCTAATTTTAGGTTTAGCTAATCTCAGGGAAAAAAGAAGAAGAAGAAGTGGCCACTTTTGACCCCCTATTTGTGCACCATCTTGTTGCACTTACCCCATTATAACATTAATTCATGTGAATATTAATTATAATAGATTAAGAAACGTCTAAGAATATATTATATCTTATAATAATAGTTTCTTTTGTAAATAGTAAAATCAATAAAATGGGTTCATAAATAATTGATTACAATTATTATAGAACTAAGTTCTAATCAAATTTTAATATCATAAAGTAATATGAATATATCATGTAATTTCATATCAACAACCTCTTATAATGGAGGAACATCTTAGGGGGTTGAGGAATATTTCACCAACCAAATATATTGTTTGTTTTTTCTTTTTATTTTGTAAATTTATGAATTTCTTGTGATAGTATGGATATGAAGCCTTCACCTTAGATTTTTATCAAGCCTAAATATGTATAGAGGTAACACTGAGCCTTTTAATGGAGTTATTATTATTGCACTTAGAGTTGAAGTGCAATGTAGTTCTAAACTTGTTTTCTAATGTCTAAACATGATTTCAGGTTATCTACACTCTTTGGTGGCATGGTAGTCATTATTAGCTTATTATTTAGGATATGAAGTAGTGTCATATTTTCAATATTTTAATTAAAGTTATTTTCCTTAACTTGGTGGGAAAATGATAAATCTCATGACTTGTAGTAAAGAAGGGGCCGAAAAAAATCATTTTCTTTGGGTGTAATTGTACACATTTCATCATTTGGGACTATGTTGATCCTTTTAGATAAGACATATTATGAGGGTTAAATAATTTTATGTTTCATATGCCTTGGGATGATGTAAATGTGGATTAAAGTTATAAATACATCGTAGGGTTTTCCTTATATTCATTGGGATTATATTATAACAAGTTTTTCTTCCTTGGAAAATGTAATGAGTTTTTATTTGAGATTGCCTATATAAGCTGAGGGGTTATACTCATTTGGATAGTGCTATGTATAGATTGAAAATCAAGGTAAGACACCATATCAAGGATTGAGTGCAAGTAGCCTAGAATTAAGGTAAAGATCAAAATTCCAAGTGGCCTATCATGTGATTACCTACATATTTTAAAGGTGTGTTGCAACAGGAGTAAAAAGAGGGGAAAAAAGTAGTAACAACACTCATGTTACATAAGAGGTCCAAATTTCATGTATGAGTTGAGAATGGGATGTTTGTGAAATTAATAATTGGTGACCTATGATCTACTAAAGCTAATTCCATTGTATTATGATTGTAAGGTTGAGTGGACATGACTGTAAGATCTTGTAGCTCAATGTTAATGAATAAACAATTGTTTTTTAAAATATTTTTGTGCATTTGTTCTTAATAATCCATTGTGTGAATACATGTTTATATTAGGTTGCATGGATATATATAGTCTTTCACTAAAACTATCTATGACTATGTTAGATGATATCAAAGCTTAGTTTTGAATCTTAAATGAAGATAAAATTGAAAAATAATATGAGAACAATGTTATGAAATCCTAAATAAGGGTGAGAGTATATCATTCTTTCAAATTTGAGACTCATGTAAGTGAGTTTTGTGTGAGCATCCTCTAATGAGTACAAGGAGAAAACAATGTATGATAAAGAATGACCAATGCAACTACAAAAGGAGAAACAATCTATGAATTTCCTATGGTATTTAATGATGATAACATATTGTGTGAATGACTTAGGATGGTTTCTTTAAGTACATAACATTGGATGCATTCAAATCTTAAAATTTTAGCACCCTTGCTAAATATAACAATCACATTTCAAGAATGTCAACCTTGGAATGGATGATTTTGAATTTTAAAATATGAGGGATAAGATTGTTGTATCAATGGATAAAATTATAAATGCATCTATATCTAGGATGGCTAAACAACTATGAATCTAATCAAACATATTTTGAACATAGCAATAAAACATAATTTGAGTAGTGGATTAGGTCTTAAGTTCAACTACACTAACATAGTCAAACTATATGCTAAAATCATATATCTAAGACATTAATCCAGGTTGATATAAAATTAGAGTAAAAAATATTAGAATATACACATTTTTCTCTTTGTGTCCATATAACATCTTTTAAATATTTTAGTTATTGTAATAATATCATTCTTAAATCAAAATGATATTAATAGAAAATCCTCCAAAGCTAATATAAGTATCTAAAGTTGATGTCTTTGCATTAATGTACGCAATTGATATGCCATCAAAATCAATTAATTAACATTCTCATTAAAAAACAAATAACACTTTCAAATTTAATTGCACAATTCCTTTTAACATCAACATTTCACATCACACTTTATAATTTAAACATTAATATTGAAGATGTGATACATAATTTTGATACTAAAAATAATTATTGTGATTTGAAACACCGATACTAAAAATAATTATAATTCTATGATAAATTATAAAATGTACTTGAAAACATTAATACTAAAAATGTAATTTATAACTTTATACTAAAAATGATTATTATCATAAATATGATTTGAAACATAGATACTAAAAAATAATTATAATCATATAATAAATCATAAAATGTACTTAAAAGCATTAATTCTAAAAATAAGTATACAATCAATTTAAAAACAAATTGTAGAAATATTATGTCATTCTTATATTTATACTATTTGAAAATATCGCTTTGCTGTAGCTAGTTATGTAGTGCCGCCTTAATTGCATGCATATAGACAACTCATCATGTTAAGTCGCTTTCACCATATAAAAGCCTTAAAATTAAAAAAATGGGTTTAAAATGTGGGATATTTTATAGAAAATAAACTAAAGTTGCAAAAATAAAGTATCGAATGGGATGGTGTACGTGCACTCCGAGCCCAAAGGATTGAATCTCCACCTTAGAAACTTTATTGAAAAGTGGTTAAAATATCTAGTGAATGGATTGGTTTAAATTCATTCCAAAGTGTTAGAATTGAATTGGAGAATAATAATTATTTAGATTAGACACTTCTAAATAGAGGGTATGAAAATTTATAAAAAGATTTATTTTTATGTTTAATATTTGAATTTATTTTTATGTTATTAAGGTTTTTATAATTTATTGGATTAGTAAAATTATTTAAAGGTATTATTAGATGGTTAATAGGCATATAAATAATTATGTTGGTTTGATGTTTGGTCAATATAATTATTTATTTATGCGTTAATTAAGGTTAAACATAGTTAAGGATAAATCTGGATAATGCTTGATTTGGGTGGGCTTAGACACATCTTAAAATAAAAACATATTTCCATTTTAAGCATTTTCCTTTCACATTGTTTTCCTTTCAATTGTTCCTTAAGACACTTCTTTCTTCTATGTATATTTGTCTTGCTTTTAATGACAATGGTTAACACATGCAACAATGCAATTTTTTGAACCCCCCACCTCATTTGCTTCAAGTATAAAAGGCCCCACTAGCCTAAGTATAAAGATTAATCTCTAAAATGTTTAGGTACATAAATACAAATTTAACAATGAGATATCTTTACTGAGAAATTCGACAATTTACAATATTTATAGTCAAAGGGGTCAAATTCAATATAATGCAAGAATTCTCATTTAATGGTAGTCTAACTTACATACTTTGGTTACTTTTAATAGATATTTATATTTTAATTTTTTTGTCAAAGTCGCAATTGAATTCTAGGAGCACAATCAAAACAATAGAAATCAAATTCCAACTATGAAATGCATGTATTATTGATTAAAAAAATCTTCATCTAATGGAGGATTGCATAATAGATTGTCAAGGTGCTATTGGTGTCTTGTTATTGAGATTCTTTATTTCCTCATACAACAATTTGAAAAAAGAGTAGGACTAATGCAATAACTACAAGATCAAATATACTTAGCGATCCTCTTGTTCAAGTGTTGCAAGCTACTAGTGAAAAATATTCATAATAAGTGAATGGTTATATTAAAAAATGGCCAAATGAAACATTTTTTTGTTTAAAATATTTAAATAATTAAAGTTTATAGCATAAATTTTACTTCAAGTGGCCTTTGATGTATTGGAATGATGCATATATATTTATGTTTAACCTACCACCAACTTAGTTGTATGTCAAGAAATAAATAAAAATAATGCAAAGTAAAAATTATTAATATTTACACAAATAAAAAAAAAATTATTAATATTTACAAATAAAAAATAACAATATTATTTGGTACAAATGAAGTTTCATCAATTAAAAATAAAGTTAATATAATAGTATATTAATATATTTTAACAATACATTTAATGTATTTACTATTTTTAATGTGCCCTCAAGTTGTTTGTATATTGAGGAATAAACAAACAACACCATAAAGATAAGGAGATTAATATTTACAAAGAAAAAAAATGATTTTAAATCGAATAAATTAATTACAAAGAAAGTTAATATAATAATAAATTAGTAATAGCACCTAGAGGTGCTATCAAATGATTGATATACATAAATATTTAGTCTTTTGGACCAACCATTGCACATTTATTTCATTATTCAAACAAAGCTATAAATATTTATGTCTATCAATAATTTGATAGTACTTTTAGTTAATGTTACTCGTTTTGAAGGATTTGATGATGTGATAATGTAAACGACTCAATAATTTCGAAGGAAATAAATAATTTAAAAAGTGCAATAATTTTTGAGATTTATTTTATACATGTTAAAGAAATATTTCAATTTTATACATCAAAACAAAAACATCTAATTTTTTAGATTATTCAATGTAACTTGCAACTTTGATGAGACAAAATTATAAATCTCAAATTTAAAATTTATAAGTTGAAACTTCAACTTGTATCAAAATAAATTTAAAAAATAATATTGATTATGCAAAGTAGATTGTTTTGTTTTGTTTTTTTTTAAATAAAAGTGGCTAAGCCACTGAAATATTTTATTATTTTATAAAAGAGTTCTTCCATTGTCTATTGGGTTGTCTTTTTTTGGTTGGGGAAATGTTGTACTTGGGCCCTCTAATTAGATTAGTCTAGTCCTTGGGTTGATTCTATAAAGTAGATTGTTTTGTTAATATATTATAGAATTTTTGAAACTTGAAGGAAAATATTTGTGTGACCATAATTATGTTAAATATATAAAGACACAAATATTTTAATGAAGCTAATAAAATTTACTCAATACTTATTGTCATACAATTTTTTCATGAACATTGTATTAAGATAAATCAAAATATAGTTAATTCACTAGTCACTCCATAAGCAACACTCAAATCAAATAGATTTAAAGTTTAACTCTAATGTATCAAGATTTATCTCAAATTATACAAGAGATTAAAATCTATAGGAATTATCTCACTTTCCATGAGAGATCAAAAGATTAAATAACTAAAGGCTATATGAAATTCGTTTGCTTTCTAATAACTAAATTAGATAATGCCTCTAAAGTTAAAATTCTAAAATAATACTATGATTTTATTATAGCTACTTTCCCACTACTTGTTGCTCTTGCTTTGTATGCCCCAATCCTACACTTGCAAGTCACATTCCAACTCTCCCCTCTCCTACAAATGATGTGGGAATTACTAGTTTATTCTTTCTTTCTCTTCCTTTTGTACACACAATGGTGGGGTTACATGTTCATCCATAACTTCTCTTCCTTTCATTACACTTGAGAATGATCTTGCAAGTTCATTTGCACCTATTTATGTGGTACTTTCTCCTTAGGCTTTCATAAGAATATCTAAGGTTTATGATTTATGAAAGGTTTTGGTGTTGACACCATGAATCCTCCACACCCTTCTTTTGTATTGGGGATCCTTTTCCTAGTTTGGGACTGTTTGACTATATTATTCCCTATTTGTTCATTATGGCTATGAACAATGGCTTCATCCCTATGAATGCTTCTTTCCCTCCTATGTGTGGTAAGATTATACCTCTCCCTTGTGGGTAGTATGTCTCTATTGTAGTTCTTAGTTTGAATGTGACTGAAGGTGAGGCATATTTTGTTGAGAGGGGCTTAATTTGTAGATTTAATAGAGTGAAATATGGGGGTAATCCCCAATAAGGTTTTGATTAATGGAGAAAAATAGGTTTTGATGGGACCTGAAACCCATTACAAATAGGTTTTGAAGGGACTCAAAACCCTATTAAGATCAAGCATGCATGTTGCCAAAAGATAATACATAGACAAACAACAACCAACCAACAATAGCCACTAAAAGATAAATGTTACAACCCATGCTGCAAAAACTAGGTTTTGAAGGGACCCTAGAACCCTTTACAACTAGGTTTTGTAGGGACCTTGACCCCTTGTAGACTACACACACAACTTAAAATAGTCATGCCTCAACTAACCAACCGCTTAGTAGAAACATAATTGAGCTCAAACAAACAACAAATTTAGTGATACAGGAAACCCACTTCACCCAACCAAATGCTTCTTGAAATAGCCAGGCCAGCGCAAACCAAATGCTCATCAAGAATGTAACTGAGCCCAAACAAACAACCTTAAAGGTGTAGAATACCCACATCACCCAAACCGGATCTCCAACAAACAATAACAGGAAATTATGAACCCCCTTGAATCTCCTTCCAGCCCAACAAACCAACTCAACCATCACCTCTAAAGGAGACAACTCCCCAATAGAGTTGCTAGGATGTAAGCGCCTATATTTGAAATAGAAATAGAAAGAAACTATCATGCAATATCCTATTTCAAAACATGCAAAAATTCTAGATAGAGCTCATGTATGCAATGAAGTTCAAAACAACACAATAGCATAAGCAATAAACTCAAAAGTTACCATAAACCTCATTGTGATTTTATTTTCTACTGGATAGATTGGGATGTGGATGTTATCTCTGCTTAGAAGATGACCAATTTGAAAGCATGTAGTTAGCATGAGTGCTAATTGATTGATTTGGATGAGGGGATACCTGAATTTGTAGATTTTTGGAATGGGGAATGGATGACCAAGATTGATTATGAGATCAAGGGTGGAGAATGGTTGAGAGGAATTCCCTAGGATTTAGGAGAGAATGAAGGGTAGAGATGAAGGTGGTTAGAATGTGAATAGCTAGGATTAACTTACCAAATTTAGCAAGTATTTGTGAAGATGAGGAAAATTAGGGACATGTGCACCTAAGAAGGCTATAACTTTGGGATGTGTTGAGAGACTAATATGAATATAAGGACAAGTGTCCGTAGGTGCCAAATATTTTTGACATGTGTTTCAGAGAATAATGGGAGCACAAGGACAAGTGTTCCTAGGTCCCTATTATTCTTGGAAAGTGGTGAGAGAATATAGGCTTTATTAAATAATAATACTATTTAATTATTTTAGTCACATGGGTGACATGGATAATAGGTGGAAATAGGTAATTACTATTTTAAAAAAAAAAAAATAGGAGATGGAAAAGGTGATAAACTAAATAATAAGATTATTTAATTTAAGTGGACTTTAAGTGAAAGGGATATATCCTAAGTCAATTAGGACTAGGTGATGGGATGTAGGCCTAGGTGATGAAATTGGTTAATTAGGGATTGGGTGATAGGTTTATTGATGATGAATAAACCTAAGGAATATTTTAGGTGTCTACACTTTGTCTTGTCATGGATATGGATCTTGAGCTATGACTATTTAGTTTTGGAGGGTTCATTTGAGGAGTGTATGGCATGTTTATCTCCTTGTTCATGTATAAGTTCATTTATGATGTCATCTATTGATGATGAGTTTATGAGATGTATTTGACTTATTCCTTAGGTTTGAGAATGAACTACTTGATTGATATTTCTTTGGTTTGAGATGCATACATATTGGTTATGGTTAGATGTGAATAATTCTAGTCTCTTTGGGGTTTAATGAAGGAGATCATACTTACCACAACTAGAGCATTTAGAGTTGTGTTTAGAAGGACATGCAACATGCTTTGATTTTTAGATTCTCTCTTTGGTCTTGTTCTTCTTCGTAGATGTTTGTATTCACATGACATTGGATTTGAGGTGTGTGTGGAGCTATGGTGATCACTAGGTTTGTGTTAATGTGTTATTCTTCATTTTTTTCTTTGGTTACAACATGGAATTTTCATGATCTCTTTATTTTGTTGAGTGTGGAGAACTTGGAAGAGCTATGGAGACTAGTGGTGAGAGTTGTATTACAACATATTTATTTGTGGGTTTTGCATATCTTTATGGATGTTCCTTAGTACTACGTGATATTGGTTACACTTTATATATGATGCTATTGGTGGATCTTTGGATGCCTCGATCATTTTTCATATTTGACATAACCTATGTAGTTGGAGTTCTTATATGTGTGTGTTCTTTAGGACATGTTTATACATGGATCTTGGTCCATTATATTTCATGGGTTGGATATGTTGATGGCATATGAGGTTTACTTGTTATGATATGTATACCTTGGTTTTGAGGTATGGTTAGTTGGATGTGTTAGCAACTTGCTATGGTTGCTACTTTAGCTATGGTGATTATTTCTTGACAACTATTGATACATATTTGTTACCACTAGATTTAGTGTTTATGTTTGGATATTAGTTTGAGGTAGGGCTTATGCTTCTATGTGACAATTAGTGTGACATCTCTTTGGATGATATCTTATATTTTATGCTTTGGAATGATGGAGGATGAGAAGATTCATGTTTGAGATGGAGGTCACCTTGATTATTGTTACAAGTACTTGATAGAGCACATGGAACACTTTGATTCCTTGATTGGTACATATAGTCTATAGAGTTTGTTCTCTTGATGTTTGAGTTCACTTTTTACCCCTTATGCAATGTATAGAATGAATGGGAGAATTTTAGGAAAAGGTGTGTTTTACACCTTGCACAATGTTATAATGTAATATAATATTACTTGTGGTGCACCTAGGAGATCTAGGGATACATGCATCACATGGGTTAGACGTTATTGGGGCTACTTTATGATGCAAGAGCATCTATTCAAAACATCAATTCATCTAGGGTACTCAAGATCCAAACTCAAATGAGAAGATCAATTTGCAAAACTCCATTATTTCACTTAATTTTTCATTAAAATATCATTTAATTTCACTATAATTCTCACTCACCTACACAACAAGAATCCAAAAATTTCTTTGTCCAAAATCAAAGCATTAACAAGCCAAAACATTTCATTAGCATTTCATCTATGTATCAGACTCAAAAGCATCTTTACCTTCATAAAAATGATTGAAACAAATCAATAAATTGATCCAACTTACACCACATTAGTCTTCATTCCAATTAGCTTCCTCAAGGAAAAATGACCACAACTTACTCTCAGACTTCCAAGACACTCCATATATCATGTTACAAACTAAAATAAATCAATACATTCACTTACCAATATTGTTCCATCAGATCTTCTATCTTTTGTAGACAAGACATCATTCCCACACAAGGTTCTCACTGCTCATATCATCAAAATCAACAAACCAGCCTTCTAAACTGTTACCAAAGAATTTAAACATCTTTATCAACATTTTTCTATTAGTTACAACACAAAACCACTTTCTTTTGTCTTTGTTTTCTCATAATTACATTTACTTGCAAACTTAGACCATAACCCAAGTAACACTGCCTTATGACAAAAGCGGGTATACCATCAAATCTACATTGAACCTCTTCCAACCAAGAACATCTTCAGGGGCCCATTTTAATCCCATTTAACATATAAAATCACAGAGTATTGTTGTTTTGACAAAAAAATGTTAGATTAAATGTTTGTCCCGTGGTTTTATGCCTCAAATTAGGTCAACTTACCAAAGGAGATAGACTTAAATCACCACCAAAACCCCAAATGACTTTAGAAAGTCTTTGAAAA
>VDFB02179234.1:107433883-107817892 GCA_007258455.2 Sequoia sempervirens
CACAAAACCTACATTACCCAGCACACGGGACCCAGGCCCTGTATCTGTCCCAAAAAGGTCCAGGTCTGTGTCCGAGTCCTGGTAACCCTTTCGGCATGCCCATGGGATACTTGGGTACAGACTGGATACATCTAAAATGTGCCTACAGCACACCCTGGTCATATCCACAGTAACACATTCACAAAAATAAAGTATGTCAATTAAAAAAGGATGCCTTCAATATTTCCAGCCTGCCACAGTGCCCTTCCCTGACACAACAGTAAATTTTCTTTTCATAAATGTTTGCTATTTTCTGCTGATATTTATAAACATCTTGGTGCCCTCAATTGTGTATGCACTATGCAGCTACTCTTGCAGAAAGAAGATGACTCAGATGAAAATAATATTTGGCTTGATTTAAATGCAATATATAATCAAACTACAAGACTCATGTTTGGCAAGACGATGGCTCAGATGAAAAATCTTTTTATTTTCCCTACATTTTATATATTATGTTCCGCCTTTTTGGCTTAAAGTGTTTTTTTTCATTGGTAAACAGGGACACGTCCCCTACCCTTTTGCTCCCAGTACCCATACCAGGGACCTTTTGGGGACAGGGGACGCCTTTGGGACGTTTTTCAGGCGTCCCCAAAAAGTTTCCTTTTTTTTTGGAACGTCCCTGATCGGCGGGGATGTGGCGGGGACAGCTGGCTGTCCCCTTTTTTCCAGCAAGTTTTTACAAAAAGAAAAAACTTTAAAATTAAAAATGCTTTTTTTTTTATTGTTTCTAAGTGGACCCCACACCCTCCCAAGCCTAAAATGAAACATAAAACTTGCTTTCAAAGCCATTTGAGTTAATTTTTACATTCCAAAAAATAATTGCAGCTAAGAGGAAAGTGAGCAAGAGAAAAATTGGCAGTGACTCAGACTCTGGGTCTGATTTTGATGCAATGTTGGCAGATGTCGAGTAGAGGCGGCCATTACTTTCTATTACTATGGTTTGGACATTTGTGACTTTGTCATTTTGACATTTGTAGTGCAAACTTGTAGCCTTTGGGCATTTTATTTTTAAAATTTTAATCATATGCACATTGATTGTTTGACATGAATTATAGAAGCAATTAAATAGTAGTTGTATTAATTTGTTCGACTCTAAAATGTATATGTCAATATGATTGGTGATTACATTTGCAACTTTATCAATGTTAATTGTTATGATTATCATTACTCATATGAATATCTGAAATTTCCCTATTTATATAGATAGCCCCCGAAACACGTCCCACCGTTCCGCCGTCCCCCCATACCGGAAACTTGGTGGAACATAGGTATTTTTTGTCTTTCCATACATTTTGTACATTGCTTTGTTTCACAAGTAGGAGGTATTTTTGGAGTGTATCAAATTATGATGTTTTATCAAGATTCAGCTATGTAGTTTTTGAGTCAAACTCAATGACCCATATTTCATGAATAGGGGTTCAAATAAACCCATCTCCCATTAGCATGAATGGTCTACTTAGCACTCATTGCATCTAAGTGATGCTTGCAAGGGTGAAGAGGCCACTTATCCAAATACTACTTACTACTTTAATCAAACGACTTAGCCATTGGGTTTCCCTTAGGATCAAGACCACTCAGCTTGCTACCCCATTTGTAAAACACTTATCCAGTGTAGTGCCTTCTGAACCTCCCAATTCCCCAAAGTTGCCCAATTTTAACTAGTTATAGCTAGGTCTTCAAGATGAAGTTTAAGAGTGATTGAATAGAAAGTTTGTTAACCATGTTATAGTTTGCAATGTGATATTGTGATTTCATTATGATGTTATTTAATGTTTATGCAGATTATACAACTCTATCAAAGAGGAAGAGTCCTAATGCCAACACCATTTCGGAACCGATTTACTATGTGTCTTGCCCCAACTATAGGTTTGACCAAAATGTAAGTACCATGGGTACCATTGGGACAATTAGTCATCATTCAATTTGTTTAAATAGTTCAAGTCCAAAGGCCCTGTCCATATATATGTTAACACCCAAAAGGTCCTCTTAAATATAATCCTTAAGACACTTTTATTTACGCTTCTTAATCAACAAGTGATATTTAATTCTATGGGTAATATAAATATAACTACATATATACATGATAAAATATTGTTATTAACTAACGTTTAATTCTAACCTATCTATTTTGTTGAGCTCTCTAAAAGAAATCAGAAAGAACTGCCTAAAGAGGCTCAAATAGCTTATCAAACATATTTAACAAGACTATGTGCATGCATTCCAAGCTCCTTAGAATGAATCTACCCCTAAACATTTGGAAATTTGAACACTTTGATATGATTTTGCACCATACACATTTGGTGATCTAAGCACTTTAGCAAATGCAAAGTCAAATACTAGCAGATAAATTTATGAGAATTAAAACGCTGAAAGAGAAGTTGGGTGGGACCCTAACTTTGTTGGATAGACATTAATCCATAAAAGGAATGGTAGGGGGCAATAGAAATATGGGTTAATGAATTCATTTGAATCACAAATCCACATATCTATTCATCCTCAGGAGAGATGGGTTCATTTAAAGTTTGAACCACTACTCATGAAATATGGGTCAATTAACTTGACTCAAAATCTATGTAGTTGAATCTTGATAAAGCATCATAATTTGATACACTACGGAAAATACCTCCCTGTCATTGGATGAGCTAAAGGGGCTCTATAACAAATGGTTCATAATGCACAACACTAGCTAAAGGTCTTGCAAATGAGGTAACAACCTAAGTGGGCTTATTCTTGTGGGAAACTCCATGGTTAACTGCATTTGAGTCAAAGTAGTATAGGGCTAGGTGACCTCCGAGAAGTGCCAATGCTTCACCCCTATGACCATCACCTAGATGCTTTGAGTGCTAAGTGGGCCATCCATGACCATGAGAGATGATTTGTTTGAAATTTGAACCACTAATCATGATATATGTGTCAATGGGTTTGACTTGAAAATTATGTAGATGAATCCTCATAAAACATCATAATTTGATACACCACGGAAAATACATCCTACTTGTCATTGGATGAGCTAAAGGGCCTCTATAATGAATGGCTCATAATATACAACACTTGATAAAAGTTTTGCAAATAGGGTAGCAAGCTAAGCAGACTTGATCTTGGGGGAAAATCCATGGTTAAGCATGCTTGAGTCGGTGTAGTATTGGGATGGATGACCTTCTAGAAGTCTCGACGCTTCATCCCTATGAGCATCACCTAGATGCAATGAGTGCTAAGTGAACCATTCATGCTCATGAGAGATGGATTTGTTTGAACCATTACTCATGAAATATGGGTAAATGAGTTCAACTCAAAAACTGTCGTTGAATCCTAATAAACATTGTTTTATTTCTATAAATGTTTGGCCCTTATATTTAAGATTCTTAGAAGTTAGAAATTTATATAAATTGTCTAAGTTGCTGAATCTGATATAGGGTCGGGTATGATATGGCTATGTACGGCCACATATCTATATATATATATATGTGCAAAAAAAATTAAAATTATATACAAAATAGCAAATAGTAAATAATGACATTTGAATCTTTGATGATACTTCATCATCAATCAATGATAGTGATAAAGAAAATTGTCAATCAACAATTCGAAGTTTCAATATTATATCATATATCATATATGTCCAAGACAATTCAAATGAAAATCATTACAATTACAACTTTTGAAATAATACAATAAAATATTTGTATCTTGGTCTTCAATCTTCATCAAAAACATCTAGATTGAGCTCATCACTTTGTTCAGTCTAGCACTTTTCAATCCTTCTCCTTCAAAAAATACAATTAATCTTCCAAAATGCAAAAATGGCCAAACAAGAAAGAGTTTGTGAGAAAATATGTTTATTTTTGTCATACAAGAAATATAATGGGCACATTTTAGGGCCAAAGTCACTTTTTAGATTTTGTTTTTATGTTTAAATCTTCACAAAATACTTTTTTATTTTTGTTAAGACATTTTTTTTAAATCCGTGCCTAGAAATCGCAAGTGCACGTAAGAGTGGCCAAGGCATGTCCCTATCGCCACAAGTTCCCTATGGGTATGCAGAGAACCCAAGGCGGCAAGGACGCACCCGAGCTGCTCCCAACAAGCTCCTGTCACCACTCTAGTATCGTGCCCAATTGGGTATGTGACCGAGGAGAACAAAGTAATTTACTAAATTGTTTATTGTATATTAATTAGTCTAATTAATAGATATATTTATAAAATTATTTATTAGTTAACTATATATTTATTTATTTCAAGGTTACCCCAAGTTTCTGAAATGGTAAAAAACTTCTTACATTAACATAAAGAAAAGTTTACATTTTATAGAGTGCATAAAGCACTGTAGATATTAAATATATCTACCTACTAAAAGTTACTGTAGAAACAGTAACAACAAAAAAGACTAAACATAACATTGACCATTAAATAATATAAGAATAATATATTCTAACACCCTCCCTTAATGGTCAATTCATTAACAACATCAAGTTGCCCCCCCGAATTTTAAGCAAATTTATCCTGCCTGCATTCGGTGGAGAATGTCTGCAACCGAATCACTGGCCTAACATAATGCAGCTCGAACTGACCGCCCTTTCTACCACCGGCGAATGAAAGATACCAGCTTCAACATGCTTGGTACGTTCATGGAAGACTGGATTTTTGGCCAGTTTGAGCACCCCTTGGTTATCAGTGTACAAGGGAGAAGGTCTTGCTTGTGACATGTGCATGTCAGAAAGCATCCTACGAAGCCAAACTGCCTCACATGCTGCTTTAACAGTTCCTCGATATTCAGCTTCTGTCGAGGAAAGAGCCACTGCCTGTTGCTTCTTGCTGGTCCATGTAACAGCACCTGTACCCAAACTGAAGACATACCCAGAAGTAGATTTTCTGTCATCCACTGAACCTGCCCAATCTGAGTCTGTGTAACCAATCAGCGTTGGATCGTTGCATCTGCCATACAAAATGCCATAGTCGGAAGTGCCCTTAACATATCTCAGCACCCGCTTCGCTGCAATCCAATGATCAGCTTTAGGAGCTGTCATGAAGCGAGAGATGTAGCTCACTGCAAAACTGATGTCAGGTCTAGTGGCAGTGAGATAGATGAGACTACCCACTAGTTGCCTGAAGGTCGTTTCATCGACCGGAGGTGAATCAGAGTTGGCTGACAACTTTAGCCCCTTCTCCATGGGTGTGGAAGCAGGTTTGCAGTCCTGCATTCGGAATTTGTCAAGCAAACTTCTGGCATATTTTGACTGAGAGATGAAGATGCTACCATTGGTCTGCCAAACTTCAATACCCAAACAATAATGGAGAAGCCCCAGATCTGTCATGTCAAAAGCCTGACACAAAGCTTGTTTGATTGCCGCAATCAAATGTGTTGAACTACCAGTAATGATCAAATCGTCAACATAGACAACAAGAAATAGAATATCATCACCAGAGTGTTTGACATACAGATTATCATTTGTTGGGTCAGCAATAAACCAGCTAGATCAACTGGCATCGATTAATCTTGAAGTACTCATGCACGGAGCTCCGCTTCACCCCATAGAGCCGCCACTTGAAGTCTACACACCCGATGTTCTTTTGCCGGCAACCTTTGAAACTGTGGAGGTTGCGTCGGCGTAGACTTCTTCCCGCAAATCACCGCTGAGGAAGGCACTCTTGATTCCATCCATAACCGGCCCAACCCGCAAATTGGGTTGCAATGATGGTGAAGAAGATCTAATGGTGCCTTACCCCGCGAGTATGTCTCCTCAGAGTCAATGCCCCTCCACGGTGAATCTCCCCGAAAGCAACCAATCCGCCTTATCTTCTATCCAAAGTACACCGTGATGATAGTTGACCTTGTAAACCCATTTGCAACTGATAGGTTTCTTCCCAGGAGGAAGATCAAAAAGAACCCAGGTGTGATTCTTCAAGAGACTATGATATTCTGTTTGCATAGCCTGTTCCCACTCTGGAATTCCTTTAGCCTCTGAATACGTCTGAGGCTCGTAGATGCTGTGGATGTTGGCCATAAGAGCGAAGTTGACTGTGGACTGCTGCTTGCGCTTGCTACGACTTGATCTACCCTCAATGAGTTCATCATCATGAAGATCGCCGATAGTCTTGACCCACCACTTAGGCCGACGAGTAGAAGTGCCAACATCTGAAACAGGAGTACTTCCAAAGATCTCCTTTGGGATTTCCGAATACAAGGTCATCCGGATGTGAATCCCGAGGAGCCAAGTGGAAGCAGATCGTGACCAAGAGATCCCCATCTTCGTAGAAATGGTCGCTCGCTCAAGCCCTCCTTCATGGGGAACTTTTCAAGAGGGAGACGAACACCCTCATCAGGAACCTTCGTAGGTTGATCCGCAGGACTTGTTGTAGGAACAAAGGGACCAGTAGTCTCATCAATCACAACATCACGGCTGAATATGAGACGACCTGTCTCCACATCAACCAACCTGTAGGCTTTGTGATTGTCGCTGTAGCCAGTAAACATAAGTGTCTGGCTCTTGGAGTCCAACTTGGCACGTTTGACATCTGGAATCCATACATGAGCGGTTGAACCGAAGACTTTCAAATGGCCCACCTTAGGCTTGCGTCCTGACCAGGCTTCTTCAGGAGTCATCTTCTTAACGGCCTGTGTAGGTGACCGATTCAGGAGGTAGACGGCAGTGTAGACTGCTTCAGCCCAGTATTTCTTAGGTACATTTTTGTACTCCAGCATAGAACGAGCCATTTCGGTAATGGTGCGATTCCTACGTTCGACGACACCATTCTGCTGAGGGGTGTAGGGTGTGGTAAGTTGGCGCTTAATGCCGTGTGCAGCACAAAAGGAAGAGAAGTCAGCTGAACAGAACTCCCCCCCATTATCTGACCTTAGAGTAACAATGTGAGAACCCGATTCTTTCTCAACTAAGGCTTTGAACTGCTGAAATGTGCTGAACACATCTGACTTTTGTTTCAGAAAATACACCCACATTTTCCTACTGAAATCATCAACAAACAATAAAAAATACCTGGACCCAGTAACAGAAGGAGTGTTCATCGGTCCACATACATCAGCGTGAACCAGTTGAAGTACCTTGGAGGCTCGCCAAGAATCACCATCCGAGAATCCGCAGTCCGATGCCGCTACAAATTGGATAAGCCCACAAACTCCATGCGAGTTGTAGTTTGATCTCGTAGACAAAGAACAAGCATCTCCTTCGGTGATAACCGAGAGGTAGTGGATATCTGCGCCCATAACGCCGGGATGCCAAAGTTTGCCGATGAAGTTGTACTGGCCACAGAGCGTGGTTCTTTGAGAATCACCAGAATCAGCAAGTCTGTACAGACCGTGATCCTCAAGTCCCATAGCAATTGTAGTACGAGTCTCCCTGTCAACGATGCTGCAGGTGGACGAGCTGAAAACAACATCCAACTGGGGAGAATGCCGCATGATCTGACTGACGGAGAGGAGATTATGTTCCATGCCGGGAACATAGTAGACATCGAGAAAGAGTAGATTTCTGCCGCCTGAGTGAATCTGGACAGTGCCCTTACCAGCGACTGTGTACTCTTCACCTCCTCCGAAAATGACAGAATCTGAGAATGGTTCAAACTTGGTGAACCAATCCCGACGATGAGTAAAATGCCGCGAAGCCCCGGAATCGATATACCAGGCAGAAGAATGTACCGGATCTGCAGTTCTCTTGGCCATAAATGCATAGAATGCAGACTCTTTCTGCTCAGTGTGCTCAGCGACATGTGCCTTTTGTTGAGATCCTCCCTGCTTCTTTTGTTCAGAAGCCATCCGAGTGCGACAATCAGCCTTAATGTGACTGTATTTGTGGCAATAATTGCACTGAACGTTCTTCTTCTTCTTGCTATCCTGTGAAGAACCAGAGCCTTTCGGCTGAGAAGATTGAGCCTTCCCTTTGTTCTTAGCAGAAGATTTGGCTGAGAACGCTTGCTCTGTGGAGGACGAACTGGCACTGCTTCCAAACTGCTGTCTCCAACGATCCTGTTGTAGAAGCTTGTTACACAAGTCTGGAAACTTCAAGTCAACATTTGTTGAAGTAATATTGAGCGTCTCAATGAAATGCACGTAAGATTTTGGCAAACTCTTAAGAGTAATGACGACCATGTCCTCTTCCTCCATCTTTCGTCCAATGGCTTCCAACTGGTCTCGAATCTCTTTGATCTTTGTCAGATGCTCTTGAAGAGTAGTGTGCTTCTCGTCCATCATTATGGAAAAAAGCATGTTCTTAAGAAAAAATGCACGACTTTTATCTGACGTTTCATGAAGATCCTTCAAAGTTGTCCATACCTCAGCAGCTGTTTTGCCTGACGGTACTTGTGGCAGTTGATCGTCAGTGACAGATAGCTTGATGAGCATGACGGCTTCTCGGTTGCGTTCATCCCATTTGTCCTGATCCTTTCCGGCTACAGTGGGTCGAGGTGAGTGCCCCAAGACGACCTGATCGAGACAACGATATTCAAAGATCGTCAACATACGCTGCTTCCAGGTGTTGTAATTCTTCCCGTTGAACTTTTGGCTGCTTTCGAGCATTATGTTTGTGAGAGATGCCATCACGTACCTCGAGGTCAAACTGGTGAAGGCAAGATAATGCAAAGAAAACAGAAATACAGAAACCCGAACACGGATTTTGAGGTTTTACTGAAAACCCAGAAGAGATAAATAAAAACCCAAAAGGATGGAAGAATACCCAGAAAATTTTGACAACACGGATTTCGAGGCACGGAAAACGAGGTACCCAGAAAAATCTAGTGACAACCCAGTTGAGATCTCGCAAAACCCAGAAGGAATCTGCGATCAGAAAAAAAATTCGACCTCAAACTGAGGCACAAATTTCGATGCACAGAAAACGAGGTACCCAGAAAAAATGGACGACGACCCAGTTGAGATCACGGAAAACCCAGAAGGAATCTGGAATCGAAAAAATTTTCTGACCTCAGAAGACTGGTCAAAACCCTAGGTGAAGCACGCAGAAACCCTAGCCGCCATAAAAACCAGAAAAAAATGCAGAAAAAGAGCTCGAATCTGCACGAAAATTTGGCAAAAGAGATGCCAAACCCTAGGCGACTAAGTTGCAGGAAGGGGCGACCACGATTTTGCTAAAAAAACCACCCAAAATCAAGCAAAAACGCGAAAAAACGCGATTTTATAGAAAAACGCGATTTTCAGACCTGAAATCCCATAAAAAAGCAGATTTTTTTCGCCCAGAAACGTGTTTTTAGCACGCAGGAGAAATACCACGACTTGCAGCAAGAGGGTCGAATTTTCTGTGAGAAAATACTCACGAAAATTGCAGATCAAAGCCCTCGAAATTTCTGGTAAAAAAAAAAACGCGATTTGAAGCTCAGAAACCCTAGCACAGAAAAAATTCGAATTATGGCTGCAGATAGGCCCACGAATTTTTAGGGTTCTTTTTTTCCTGCTCTGATACCATGAAATGGTAAAAAACTTCTTACATTAACATAAAGAAAAGTTTACATTTTATAGAGTGCATAAAGCACTGTAGATATTAAATATATCTACCTACTAAAAGTTACTGTAGAAACAGTAACAACAAAAAAGACTAAACATAACATTGACCATTAAATAATATAAGAATAATATATTCTAACAGTTTCCAGGATGGGGACAGCAGGGGACAGCGGGACGAGTCCCCAAGTTTCCGATTTTTTAGGCCAAATTTAGAGATGGCAGGGGATGGCTATATAAAAATATAGGGAAAATTTTAAAAATATAGGGAAATTTTAAATATTCAATAGATAACATGGATAAGGCATGCATAATATACATTATAGAACATTAACATATAACATTTGTGTTCAAGTTGATATGGTTTATTGGGTATGCATTGATCTTAATGAATAAGTTAGAAGTTATTCAATGGAAAGCTTGATTTTGAACTAAGAAAACAGATACTTGATGATATTCTTTTTGTTTATCGATAACTAGAACAAGGGAGTGCAACCTTCTAAGAATGATAGTGAGTTGCATTAGGCAAATAATCTGCATAGTTATCATGTTATTGTTTTGCATGATCAGATGTCCCAGGGCCACTATGTATCATCTTCACAATAGAGTAAGACCTATGAGACTTATTTATGAGGCACAGTAGCATTGAGAACAAGCACTGAGTGTTGGGTTATTCAGTAGAATTCATCTAGGCACCTCAGTACATAAACCAATATTGAATAATTGTATAAGTTACACTTACCCAAAGTTTCAAGACAACAAGCAGACAAGCAGTGGCACCAATTTATTTCATGGGTGAACATAATTAAGTTCACACTCCCTTGCTATGAAAATGTGTTTTTTCTTTTGTTTTGACCATGCTTTGATGCGGGGGACGGTTGACCATCCTGGGGATGGCCAGGGGACTTCTAGGATGGCTAACTGTCCCAAGGACGGCCAAGGGACTCCTAGAAGTCCCCTGGCCCTCCCCAAGTCCCCTAGCCCTCCCCGTACCCCGTCCCTTAGTTGTCCCGGGACTGGTCAACCGTCCCCCATCCAGTCAACGGTGTCCCCCCGTTTTAGGGACATTTCCTAAAAAATTTGCAAAAAAGGGGACAAGGATTCGGCTTTTTTTTGGGTGACGATCCCTGTTTCGATTATTTTGAATATATTTATATTATTCAATTTGAATATATTTAAACAAATATAAAATAAATATAAATATATTAAAATAGTTAATATTTTAATATAAAATAAATTAACGATTAATAAATAATACATATAGTCCCACGGCTGCCAGGTGGATGAGGCTCGGTTTCTTTGGTGCTGTCAATGGCGGACAGCATAGTGCCTGGTCAGCACGGTTGTGGAGGGTAACGACGGTGTACCTTTTGAAGCATGGATGTTTAATGCTTGTGCGGTGTTCGCGGCTTTGGATGGGATGGTTTGTACAACTCCCGGATGGTTGAGAGTCTGTTTGATGGCGGTGGCATAATTGTTGATGGAACGTTGCATGTTTTATGGGGGCCTTTGGCTTTTAAATCTGGCATATGATAGTCAGATGGGACCTATAACCATGGAAATGCCAATCTATCTACAATCGACAAGAAAGTTATGGGCGTTTTTCAGGGAGATAGGGCATGGTAGATTGAAGTCCGTCTTCAAAGATTGGAACATTCTGGTCTTGGAGGCGGTACAGCTGCTCTTGGGTGAGGAGTTTATGACAACTGAGAGGTGGCGCACAAATGCAGACATTGTTGCCCGCTTTGTTGCTGCTTTGCTTGATCTGGAGGTCCCGAAGGCCATGACTTTGCTAATTGTTTGAAAGCTAGTATGGGAGAGTCTGTTGGAAGGTGTAATGGACATCGTGATCATAGCGGAGTTGGGGGTCGAGTTACCTTGGCCAAGGGACATGCACAAGTCGCTCCTTCCTGGGGTGAGGGTGAAACAGTATCCATTCATACTGGATATCAAGGGTGAGGCATTGCAAAGGCATTGTGAGTGAGTGCGGTGTGGGTTGATATTCCTGAAGCACCACTTATTTCTCAAGCCCGTAGGTGGAGTGGATTGGAGATGGCTTTTTAGGGAGTTCTTGGTGGCTAACGGTGTGGAGGTGGATGGGTAGCGGGTGCAAAGAAGATAAATTTTGTCTGGTACGAACCTTGGTGGTGGCGGGTAATTTTCTCAGTTCCTCTAGCTGGGTGGTTGGCGCGTTCTGAGCTTCTAGGTGGTAGCAGTCTCCTCGTTTTGGTTCTTGGCTCTCCATGTTTGGGTCTGGCGGGATTGGTGATGCCGTTGGTTACGGTGTTGGTCAATGGTCTAGTTGTTCATGTTTTGTATTTGGGTGTCCATTTTGGGTGGTTTGGGGTAGCTGTGTTTGACGGGCGTCTCTAGACATTTCTACCATTGAAAGGGCATTATGTTAATTTTTTGCTATCAATATAATCATATTTACCTATCAAAAAAAAATATACATATAGATTCTATGGTCAAACACAAGTTGTACTGAACCCACAAAAACAAAAAAATTGGTGAATTGCCAAACCCAAACTAGCAACATAGGCCAATACCAACTTAGAATTTAAAAATAAGCATAGTTCCAAGGGTCGCGTCCCCCCCCACACACACACACACAAAAAAGTAGACGAACCCAAGATAGGGTCGTTTCCGAGATGCGGGGATGCCTAGGAAACGTCCCCCCGTTTCGTCGCCGTCCCCAAAATGTTTCCTTCAAAGGAGACTTCCAGGCGTCTCCAAGTCTTCTGGACGTCTCCGAGTCTCCAACATCCCCCATAAAAAATGAAATTTTTTTTACATTTAAAAAACAAAGAAAGTTAAATTTTAAATTTTAATATTGTTTTGTTACCCTAATGAGTCGACTTAAGTCAAAGTCTACTATAGTTAATCATTGAAATTTTTCATTTTGTTTTACTTTTCATTTTCTTCTTGTGCGTGTGTAAATCTGAGACTTGAACAACTTGGAGACAGTGAATTTGTGAGAGCCAGAGGGTACTGCTGGGCTTTCATATTTTCTGATTTTCTGATTTCATAACTGCTGGGTACAATACTGAACATGTCTGCAAAACGTGGAAGCACGGGCAAGGCATGTGAACTGTTTGACTGAATGCATGATTGCATTCAGTCAAACAGTTCACATGCTTGCCCGTGCTTCCACATTTTGCAGACATGTACTACCAGAGGCAAAGCATTTTTAATTTTTAATTTTTCAATCTTGTGCATATCCTGCAATATTGCAATATTCAATATTGTGCATATCCTACAAGCAGCAATATTCAATATTCACTAGTTCAATGAAATCATTTCAATGTGTTTAAACTCTAAACTTTACTTATTCCTTAGGCTTCTACAGTTATACATCTTTTTATAACTAATTTTTCAAGTACTATATGTATTTCAGCGCACCACTCCCCCGCCGCCCCCCCGCTGCCCCCAAACTTAGACCCCCCGTCCCTGCGTCCCCAAGACGCGTCCCCTGTCGTCCCCTCGTCCCTGTCCCCGAAACCCCGTGGAACACTGAAAATAAGTGACTTACCAATTAAAAAAAATTCATGTAAACTAATGACATTTACCAAAAGTACCACTGTCAAAACTACAGTTTACACCTTCTATAGATGAAGACCACAGAAATTCATGGGCATCGAATCTTTCAAGAAGACACAAAATTACACAGAACTTTGAAACCAATTATGAAATTTCTATTAGCTGTTGACTCATTTTTTCAAGTCTGCGAATTCCTGTAATTGTTCCCTTCTCTTGTACAGCATATATAATAATAATTTTGATATTTTTATTGCAATGGAGGTCATTAGCCACTGATCTTCCTCATCCTGACAAAAACAATTCCTGCCACATTAATCTAATAGAATACATTCATAAAGGTTCCTGTGATCCGCTGCAGGAGAAAAATGAGATAATTGCCATGAAGGCAATATTAACCATTTTCTTTCAAATTATATAGCTAGGTAAGAAATATTTAAGAGTCTGACAACAATGATGAAAGGAATGAGTGTCTTTTTAGCATTTATAAAACATTCACAATTGAGAAAGATGATTTTTAATTCCATCAGCATGAATCAATTCTATTACCTAGAAGCAGTGAAAAAGTTTTCTGCTAGCTCAAATTTATCAGCCATTAAAATAACATACCACAGTAGTAAACACCTAGATCAATGTTTTGTATCTGAGAAAGTTACCAGAATAGTTTCTAGACTTATATCCTACGATTTTTGCCCATCTTAATGTGTTTATGGAAGTGGAGCTCTCAGAGATCACATATTTGTGTCATATTCCACAACCATTATGTTGAGCAAAACTTGTCTCCTGGATTTTGTCACAACTGGTATCATGAGCACTGACATAATTTCTATTAAGATCTTTGGAATTGGATTTTAAAATTTTAATTCTGTTTTCTTTAGCAGCTAGGTCTGAGGCATGATTTAGAACCAATGACACAAATTTGAAGGTCACATCATCAACTGCAGCCAATTGAATTCAGTGTACCAAACACACGTAGTTCTTCCCATGTTACACATATTTATCAACTACTCTGTAAAACAATATGGCTTCGCTGTGATGAACTATGTAGTGAAAGATAAAAAAATCCCAAAAGCCATTCTCAAAACAATACCTTTGAACTTGGTACTCTATGAGTCTAATTAAAGGACATGACATACAATTAATGTTTTTTCATATATGATTACCAAGTTGCTCCTTCATGGCGTCCTGCACCTCCACGTGTTTCCAGCATAACATTAACTGTCTGAATTTGTAATGTCATACCATCTGCAATCTGGCAGAAAAAACCAAAATGTTAACCCTATACAAACAGATTACTAATTAAAACACAATGCATTGGTGCACAAAGGATAAATCAGGTTTCCCAAAATTCCCAGAAGAACTTTTCAGTATAAATTTAAAACTGAACAATTTAAAATTAAAGTTAAAAATATTACTAAAATAGTAAACACAATAAAAAGATTGTTTATTATTAGAAGGAATAATAAGGGCACCTAACCATTAACTAGAAAAGGACACTGTTAGATTTAAATAACACCCAATTACACTTTGTTTCTTTTTTCCATTCAAACTAGGAATATTCCCCGTTTACCATCAAAGCTCTTAATTTGAATTGTCACTGATTAAGAATACAGGCATTAATCATTCAAGAAGCTTTTCTTATTATGATTCCCTTATGGCAAGGGGAAAATGTATAGCATGATTTACAAAACATTTAACCCCATCATTCCATTACATTATAACCACTTCATTTGTTAGCTTAATACAGCATTTCGTTATAGCCTATCTTTGATCTGCCTTTCAGTAAATACTTAACAGGTTTCTTTGGTAAGATTAAATGCAGCAAAGCAATGGCTTTAAGTCAAAATAGCCAGATAGAGTAAAAGAAAAGATGCTTGTGTTCTAGATATTGATGCTTGTAATCAGACTCTCTCCTCAGACATTATATCTATCAATCATGAAGGAAAAGATGATCGTGTTCTAGATGGTGATGCTTGTGATCGGGCTCTTTCCTTAGGCATTATATCTATCAATCTAATGCAAGAGGTACTCCCTCTCGCTGCTCAACAACATTCAAAAACACAAATTGCATAGGAAAATACTCTACCCCAAATTTAAAACTTTATCCAAAACAAAGATTGCAACACACATTCAAAATTAAATAATATTGAGCAATTACAAATGTGATTCAAAATTATTTTATTGGTTCAATGTTCAGAGGCCAACATTTACAATTTGCAAATTTAACAATATTATCAAGATTTCTAATTCTCTGTTCTTCTATTCTGTGCTTCCTCTATCCTCTTCTACTTTGGTTGGTTCACTTCCTCTTAAAACTCCACTCAAACCCAATTGACGTTCACTTCACATATTCCATATAGTTAGCACCTTTATTTTTTATTCTTCCGTGATTTTTATAGAATTTTATGTTCTTCAAACTTCCTCTTGTACGCCCTTTACTCACATCACTTCTTGTCATATATCTTATTCCTCCTTTGGCCAACTCCTCCTGTTCTGCCTTTTAGTGCTGAACCTTAAAAATATTTAAATTGCCTTCCAAACAAGTTGCCTCCCTTCTCTATTTCTGCCCACAAACCTGTAATGCTGTGTATCATTTTAATTTTGCTGCTCTCATCTCTTCACTGGCATGGCACAACTTTCCTCTTTGCCAATCTGCATTCACATACTTTTCACATATTACTCTCGGCTGTGACCTCTACACATTTCTTCTTTGTGCAGACATTACACCCATTCTCTCTATTGGCGACCTGTTTCTCTTCCTTCTGCAAGTTAAATGATTATATATGGCATGGTTTTTTTTCTCTTGAATTTCAATTTAATTGTTTTTCTTCCCTCTGCTTTCCCTCATGTGACCCCTCTCCTTCCATCTCTGGTCTGATTTCATTCATTGTATCTTCCTTCCTATGTGGTACAGCCTGCTCTTAATTTGACTTTGTCTGCATTTTTTTAATATCTTTTCATCCCTACTGTGTGTGCCTTTTTTTCCTCTTCCTTATTTTTTATTTCTTGAATTTCATTAAGGTCATATACCCATACAATTTCCTGTAGTAATTATTTTCTTTGCAATTTTTTTTAATTCATTTTATCTCATACTCCTCCCTGTGTCCCATCACATTCCAGCTGCATAATGATTTCTTTTCTTCCACACCAAAGTCCATACTTTCCTCCTTTCGGAATTAAATTAATTAATTACTAAACATGAATTTATTTTATTCAACAATTGCCAGAACTCGTATGCTTGCCATGGTCATTTTGACACCCAAATTCTTGGAGAAATCATATGGTATACTGTTCAGAATTAAAATTGAAACACAACATTTTGTCAATCAATGACAACAATGTCATTCAACTTTCACCCCAAATCAACCACCGCATCCAAATTGGTTTGATCTCTGAAATCGACCACAACTCCAAAAATGCAACATTAAATTGAAATCAAACCAAAATAATAGAAATTTTTGGGTGATGCAGATCGCCAATTCGCCCGGATGCTCCTGCATCAAACACACTAGGTAGGAAAAATTTTGTGAGCTTGGGCTCACAAAATGGAGTTGAGTAGTGGAACTACTCTTTCAAGCTAAATGCAACCTGCAATGAACTCCATCACTAATTTAGACAAAAAGAATTTCTTCCTCCGCCTCTTCCAACACTTAGCCGGGACACTTGTCGTCTTCCTCCACCAAGTGTGCACCTTATTCCTACTTCCTCTCGTGGACTCACATCCACCATAAACCATCCTCCTCCACCAATGGCTCTCTCTTATCCTCCTCCAATTACTCACTTCTCTTCTCACCTCTTATGTGGGATCAATCCCACCACAAACAAACCACCTCCACCAAGTTTCCCCTGCACTATCCTCTACAGCTTCTACGTACAAATATGCAGCATCCGCATACCAATCTACAACTATATGATCTCTCTTTCTATCTACTTGCACTAGCTCCTTATTCACCTCAACAATATGCAATTTCATATCAACTTCCTCATCACTAAATTCAAAAAAATTAAGATTTACCTCTTCTTTCGCTGCTGCAATTTTTCCCTCATCATCATCTGCTGCAACATCTTAAAGCTCTATTGCTACAACCACAACTACATCTTTATTCTTTCCATCCTCTGCTGCTATCTTCTCTTCACTGGTCACTTCTTCATTTTCACCTTCCTCATGGCATGTCTTTGCTGAAACCTCAAACTCAACAACCTCTCTGTGCTGCATAGCTTCCAATCTACTCAATCTCGCCTTTATATCAGCCATCATCGCCAAAATCTTCCTCTCTTGATATTGTCTCCAGCCCTCCCATATCACAGGCTTCCTCACAAATATCCTCATCCTTCTCACTGCTGCTGAGATCTTGTATAGGAAGTCAAGCACACCCCTAAACAAAATAAAGATGTCTCGGCCAAGAGAGGACCAGTGCTTCATAAACGACCAATTAAATGTATCTTTATGATCACTGAATAAAGCATCCAGATGCATTCCAAAAGTCAAATATTATTAAAATGGTATACCATTCTACCTATCTTCTACGGCCAACTTTAGGAGGACATGCTTTCTCTAATAAAATCAGTTTTCAGAAGGGACAATCATTCTAAACAAAAATTTCCATAATACTCATATCATTTTGTATATTACATACATACATATCTGCCGAGAGGGAAAGAGAGTTGTAGAAATGTTTGTGATAAATAGGATATTGATTGTTGAGGATTATTGTGCACATAGAGGCCTTGTCTATAATCTGTCATTAATCTGACATCACAAATTTGCTATGATTTTGATATTAATTTGCAGTAGAATTAACCTGATAATAGCTTGAATTGGGACAGCTACACAGCTATACATTATCCTCTATATTTCCTGATTTTTTCTAGGCTATTTGTGAATAATGATATGCCATTACAAGGAGAAAAGATGTGTACAAGGATGCAATATTAAACCCATTTGTCATAACTAGGCATGCAACTATGGCGGACAAGACAACCATCATACAAACAGGAAACTACCCTACAACTCAGACATCTATTATTATAACAGCAAATAGACATGCTACCTGTTGATGTTTAAATGCAGCTTCAGTCGCATTTTTCCAGCCTATGATTTATTGTTGATTAAATAAATTAAATAATAGCTAGAGAGCTATTTAATTTATAGAGTCCTCTATCCATAAAGAGGTTCGATTTAATTTGATTGGCACTAGTTTCTATGTGTGCCGACTTTCTCTCTATTGGTTGCGTCATAAATAGAAAAGGCATTTGTTATTGGAGGCCGACCTCCTATCCTTCCTTGTAATTATATTTTGTATGATGGCCGACCTATCTCTTGAAGAGGTCCGACCTCTCTATCATTGTGTATATATAGAAGTTCATTTGTTCTCATTTAGACATCAAGCAAGTTCGATTCATTACTTCATTCAAGTGCGAATTTCTTCAAGAGCAGGTTGCGAGTTTCTTCAAGGGCAGATTTAGATATCAAGGAAGTACAGATTATTATCTGTCATTGCATCTAGTGTAGGTGCTGAATATTGGCCTTGTGATTGGCCTCATTGTAAAGAGAATTGTTGCCACTATTTATACATATAAGAGAGATCTTTGTTGCTGGGTTTTTCTCCCTCAAGAGGAGGGTTTTCCCAGGGTATCTGCTGTGTTATTGTCTGATTTGAATTAATTTTCTGTGCATTATATCTGATCATTAAAATTTACACTACCATCCACATTTTCTCTTATATTTACTCAGTAGGCAATTCCGGTACAACCAAGATATCACATCTATTAAGGAGATATTGGGTATGAAGAATTTAGTTGGAATTATGAGCCTGTAACCTTACAGAACACAAGTAACAAACATAGAGGGCATTGATGTTAGCCATACTCTGCACTAATCCTTGTGGGTCCATCGGAAGCCTTTATGTGTGCATCCTTAAGACTATATTCCTAGCTTATCTTCCTAATAAAAATTTAAAAAATGGTATTTGTATTTCAAAGTCTAAGAAAAGACCAAAGGAGGGATGTTAGATGGTATATTACCGTAGTCCAGAGACACCCCATCATCACCCAAAAAAGAACCATGGCAATCAACGAGCAACCCATTTGAAAGAATTTTTCACATCAATTATGCAAACAATGCAGTCACAAAGAAAAAGATTGGCAACTCTGAAACACATATTTTGTTACAGCACCATCCACACAACCACCCAAAAGGCATACAAAATATTTTGATAGGAAATAGCAGTAGAGTGCTACAATAGAAATCATATAGCAATAGAGGCAAAAGGTAGCAAACCTAAAGATATTTTAAGTGAACTGAAAACTGAAACAAATAATATATTCACACTTAAAATAAGTGTGAAAACAAAATAGAAGCCTTTAGACAATGGCTAACATTAATTAGATATTTAGCATGAAAATTTGTAACCTACAAAATTAAAAACTAAGTTACTGGGCTGCCTGATTTACTCAGACAATGTTAAATAAAAAACTTAAAGATGTTGGCTTAACACCTATTTTGCACCAAGATCAAATAGCAGGCACTTCAATTTTTTGGAAATGTGATGATTGGAAGTCAAGAATAAACAGAAGAAATTTTGGGATATACTTCTTTTGGTGCAGTGTCAATTTGGGCAGCATCCACTTTGTGTTCAGAAAGTGAACTGGTAAAATGTGATATCTATTACTCAAGAAAGAATACATTATATAGTAGTTACAAAATACAAAGTACTGTAGCAGTACTGTAGTCATTTAAGAAATGACCTACTTCTAACTACCTACTACTGTAGACAGACTAAATACATTAACTATTGACGATTAACTAAAGAGAGAAATATTATTCTAACACTTTGTCTTGAGGTGGGTTGATCATTTCTTCCTAAAGCCACAATGTTTCTACTTACTTGTTGGGTGACAATCTTTTGTCTCTTGTTGGAGACCATTATGGCTTGAACATAGGTCACATTTCGTTTCCCACACATGTCTAGGGCAAACAGTTTGAGCAACTGTTCCTCTTTCAAACTTGGTTGTGGTTCAGAGAGGATTTAGGGCAGCAGATAAAATGATTGAGGGGTTTGCTTGGCTCAAGACACTCTCATTGTTGGATCACAGAGGGAAAACAGTGTTCAAGGTTCTTGTGAAGTGCAAGAGCAGAGTGGATGCAAAAGAGGTTGTAAGATTAATGTACACCCTCATTTAAAACCATTGTAATAGCTTAATCTCCATGTACTGACACTAGATTAATGAATTCGATGCTTGTAGTATGCCCTTCATGGAGTTTTTCATCCATTTAAGTTTTTTCCAATTGTAAACTTGAGTTGTGTATTTTAGAAAATTTCCTATTGTGAGCCCTTAACTTGTCTAATTTTCTTTATGTTAATTTGAATATTTATATTGCTGCAAGTTGATGAAACATTAGGGCAATCCATGCTGAGATTGTTAGGTGTAGACCTAACTTATGAGGATTTGTGTTTAATGTGTATTTAGGGTTATAAACCCAGCGATCACAGATCAAGTGGTATCAGAGCAACAACTTTTTAGTGTTGAAAAAGGTTGTAGAATGTTTATGCCAGCTATCACTAGAGAGGAAGAGGAAGGTAAAATCCATTTCATAAGACTGGAGGAAAAATGTGGCAAGAAACTCTAGTACGTTAGGGAAGATAGATCCAATAGACAGCTTGATGCAAGCATTTGCCCAAATGTTTGGAATAGTTCAAAATGAGGAAGAAGAAAGTGAATCAGTAAAGTTGGAACCAGAACGAAGAGAGACATCCACTCAAAGTGTTTTCAAGGCTGAAGTGAAGCTTGACATACAGCTATATGGGAAAGAAAGTATTTTCATCCCCCAAATGGAGGTGTACTTCAGCCTTCATCATCTCCCTTCTCATCAACAAATTTCCTTTACCTGCACTCCCACATGGTATGAGAGCTATGCATTATCCCTTGAATGTAGAAAAGTTAGCTTACATCTTAAGGTTGGAAGATTTCAAGAAATTCCTTAAGAGCAGTTTTATCCCAACTGTTATGAAGAAGGCCATGTAATCCAAGGGAACTACTTTCAACAGTATCAAGGTCAAAATGTAAAGGAGCGTATCAGTATGTTCTAGAAGAGGGCAGTGCAGTTTGGTAGAGATGTGTTAATGAAATATATAGGCGGATTGTTGAGACACTTAAAAACACTAGTCCTCATGGTTAACCCTCAAGATATTGATGAGGCATGTGCTTAGCCCCATCATGTTGAATTGGACAAGAAGAAAGCATCTTCCTTCAAGATCAAAGATAAGGCAAAGAAGCAAGGAGGACAAAAACACAGGGAAAAAGACAAGAGAAAGTAAAAGAAGTGTGCCAATACAAACTATATAGAAGGAAAGAAGCAAACATTATAAAATCTTGGCATGCTCATGTCATAAATAAGGGCACACAAAAGAGAAACGTTGGAGGCCTCATGCAAATTTGAAACTATCTTGAAGAAATAACAAAGGAGGTTGCCAACACAATTGCATGAACCTGGGTAAAGCAATTAAAGGAGATTCTAATTTAAATGAGATGATCTTTTGTGTCATGCATAAGGAGACATGCGTAGCTAATGAAATCTACAAAGTGAAAGAGGTAGAGATGATAAAGCTTTTTTACATCAAAATCCGTATCAAAGACAAGAAGGAAGACTCTCTTTTTGATGCGTGTTCTCAAGTCAATTTAGCTTCTTAGAAAATTGTGAATGAGTTAGGGCTGCAAGTAACAGATCACCTGCAACCTTGTGCTCTTGATTGACTTAATGATGGAGTGGAGATCATGGTGAAGAAATAGTGGCATCAAGTTCTCTTTTGGTTCTAAGTACAAGGGCAAAGTGCTAGTAAACGTAGTTCCACTTGACATATGTGGAGTGATATTCGACAGTCAATATTTGCATCCTAGGGATGTTACATATTGGAGGATGCCTAATCAATATAGGCTAGTCCTTAATGGATGCCATACACATTGAGTGCAATGCAGAAAAAGACTCAAATCACCATAGTAAACACTACAAAGGCCAAGTATTTCATCAACGCTAGTGGAAAATATGCTTTATTGATGCTGATAGGCAATGGAGAACAAACAGAGGCCAAGTTGAAAGGACTACAAGGAGGATTTAGTCAGCATACAATGCCTTTATTATGTTTTATTAATATGGTTGTATCCAACTATGTATTAATTGTTTGTTGGCTTTCGGGTAGTTAACGGAATCAGTTGATAGACAATTGTGTTCTCATGGCAACTGTCAAGTCCTTTAAATGGCCTTAACATCATCAAGGAAAGTAGATTGATCCTTGGCTGACCATCTTTGCTCTACTTCTGCAATAACCTCGTGTACGAATAAAGATATGCTTTTACTCCTCTATTTGGTATGCATTGTTATTTTTATTATTAATTTTATCAAATAGGAAAGCAAGCATTTGTTGTCATTGCCTTAAAATAAATCAGGTTAGCTTTAAGTAATTCATGCCCTTAGACCCCAATAATGGCAAGAAGAGACCACAACATGGTCAAGATCAAGAGATAGATAGTCCTTAAGGATTGTAGAACTAAGAGAAAGGAGGAGACGATTGTGGGAAAAACCATAGAAACTCCAACCGTAGAAGTCCAAAGTCGAAGCGTGAGTTGACGTCAAAGCTGTAGTTGAGAAAACCATAACAATTCCCACTACAAGGAATCATACAAAGGAAAAGTGGGAAGAGATAACACAGCACTAACCACTATCCGACGAAGCATGGGTCGATCTTTCCAACCAAGTGGAAAACTCAATACAACCACCTTCAAACAAAGGAGTGCAAGAGATAGAATCTAAAGATTCATTGTCAAAAGCCTACAAGAGTAGCCTTTGAAGCATCAAAGGATTGTTGATTGAAGAAGAATTGGTGATTGAAGGAACTGAGCCAAAAACTCTTGGGCCAAAGGTGTACAAGAGAGAACATAACAACAATTCAAGTGTGCAAAACATTGACATGGACCGAGTTGAGGATTCTCACATGGCTAACAGTGCAAGAGAAGCACCAGAGTGTTTGAATCAAAACAACGTAGTAAATAGGTTCAAGCACTGAAGTTGCATCACAAGCAAAAACCAGTAACTCCACCATCAAGTCCCAACATTTAGAGGCAAAAGCTGCCCAAATTAACTAGTAATGGGTCGAAAGATCTAGTTTGCAAGACTTGTGAAACAAATAGGCAGCAAATGACCAAGATGACAAAGTGTATTGGTATTGTTCCTTCCCAACCACTCAAAGGGATAGCAATCAAATTGTACAAAACTACTTGGGAAAAATTAAAGAAATCTTTTGAAGAGGAGTTCAAGCTACTATGGGATGATAATGAAATTGTAGCTGAAATATATAATATGAAGCAAGGCAAATATGAGAATGTTAAGAGACTATAATCATAGGCTCAAGGAACTCCTAGTAAAGTTAGAGAAGGAACCAATAGATGACCAAAAGAAGAGATGGTTCATCGAAGGTTTTACTCCTTCACTATGAAAAAGATAAAGGTAATACCAAACTCTTCTTATGCAAAAACCCACAATCAAGCAATAGGTATGGAAAGTGAGGACAAAAGTCCTCCCATGTCAAAAGGAAAACGGACAAAGATGAAAGTTCAAATGATTAGCGAAAATGAATCTAGAACAATGCAAGCCTTAAGAAGAGATATGATGCAGATGACGAAGAAACTAAAGGCAAAACACTAAACCAGTAAAGAAAGCAAAGAACTTTGGTACACATAATATAAAGGTTAAGGTCACATCAAAAATAATTGTCTTAGAAATATGTTTTGTGATATTTGTCAAGATATGGCTCATTCAATCAAAGTATGCCCATACAATAAGAGAAGTAGGTGCACACAAGTGCTCTTTACACAAAGAGACCAATCCACTCCACCTAACACTCCATCAAAGCTACAAAATAATAATAATGCATTTCCAAGCATTTACCAATATCAAAGAGGGGGAGGTCAAAGTAGGATACAATATGACTCTAAAGGTCGTCCCATTGTACAATATCAACAATGTAATGAATGGGAACACTTTGCAAGAGACTACTATAGAAACCAAAGCACAACAGGATTACTATGCAACTGGTGCAAACCTGGAGACTATGAAGAAACTAGCTGTCCAAAGCAAAAATCCAATATCAATATGATTGATGTAGAAAGGCATAACAAAGTATTGACCATTACTCAAGCCCAAACAAAGAAGGTTGTGTACTCGGATCCACATACAAAAAAAGAAAGACTTCATGAAGCAAGAGTCGAAGTGGAGAATGCTATGGCTAACAAGCGATGCCACTCAAATGCAAATGCAAGTACAATAACAAATCAACTACAATTTAGTAGAAATATTACAAGACAAGTACTTCAACGGTTCAAACTATCATACCAATTGAAGTAGTGGATTTATTACAAAGTATTCTTGAACTCCAAAATGTTATGACCAGTATTGTATCTGAGAAGAATAAGATGACCCATTTAGAATACGGAGAAAACAAAGACCCAATCGAACCTCCTTTGTTAGGAGACCAGGCAATTGATCCTATGTTACTAACATCTAACATGGAAAAGAAACCAATGGTGGTGCACATGGACATCCTTGGAAGGACTCTTGCGAATACAATTGTTGGTGGATCTAGTGTGAATAGACTTCTGAAAAATACTTTGAAAAGTTTGGGTAAGCTCAAAATTAACAATTTCACTAAAGATTTCCAAACTAACAAAGGTGTACCTCAAAATTATAATATGAAACAAATAATCAATTTGGAGCTTACGAATATTCATTGTGATAATAAATGTTACAAAGGACCATGCTCATGTTAGATATTTCCACATGACATTGAAGTTAAATCATAACATACTTCAAAAGGAATTTACGAGAAATATACTATAGAGCAAATTAGATAGAAAAAAATTATTGAAGTCAAAATGGAACATAAAAAGGAGGCCCCAAATGGGGAAAAAAAAAGAAAAAATATAGGGAAAATTCAGCTTGTGTGGGGTGGAAAAGCTAAATATTAGAAAATTAAATATTAAAGACCCCCCTAATACCATCATACAACCTATGTCTCCCCTCACCATACAACTTATGTATTCCCTTGTCGTACAACTTGTTTTTTCCCTCATTGTTCGTCCTAATTTTGACATTACCATAGGTTGTCCTTCCCTTATGTAATTTTATTTTCTTGATCCTATTGTACACTTGAAATTTTGTATTATCATACAATATCCTACTAACATTGTATGACCTAAAAAGTGGAGGTTATTGTATTTAAATTTTGTTGTACATTTTGCACTATACGATTTGACTAAAAAATATTTTCACCACCATACGGCTTGAGAGCCTCATCACCATACAACCTACTATTTCCTTACCCACCAAATGACCAACACTAGCTTCCTTTCATCGACAATCAAGGCAACAAACTTGAACCATACGACTCCTCCATTGTCTAATGTACACCATAGTAAGTTCTTCCTTTCCATACAAACAATCCAATCCCAATTTCACATCACCCTTATACCATATGGCGTCCCTAACTATACGATTGAAGCTAGTTGCTCTACCATTGACCTTGGTTGCCTTGCCATCAATCATTTAACTGGAAGGGATTGGTCTTTTGTTCATTGTACAACTTATCAATTCCAATCTACTATATTTGTTCACTCTTCTATAATTGATTCTTCCTTAGAATATGACTTTGGTAACAACAACAAATCCTTCCAACAAGCTAAGAAATTGAATGAAAGTATATTAATTGCATATGGGAATATTGAACAAAATTTTCTTGATGAGAATAATATTGCAATGCCTACAGGCTTGTATAGATTCAATGATGGATTGAGTGAAGCATTTTTCGACTCTATTGTGTAATTAGATTGGGTTCCTTATTTGTTTGGCTCTCAACCATTGTTTATTTAATTATATGGCCATTGGAATGCATTCTCCCTACATTGGCATGTGTTTCAGATATGTTGGTTCTACTTACGCTCCATGTGTACTTCTAGTTTTCCTCCTCTATTCTTTGCTAGTCAGAAGCACCAACATCAAGGTTCTCCTTTGTCTACAAGACCATCACAAGTTTGGAAAGTCTTACCTAATATTACTTGATGCTTACTTGTTTTCTTTGTTGTCTAGAAGAAGAATATTTATTTTAGGGTGGATGATGTAGTCAATATATTGCTTTTTGTTAATATGGTTGTATCTAACTATGTATTAATTGTTTGTCAGCTTTTGGGTAGTTATAGGAGTCGGTTGATAGACAGTTGTGTTCTCCCAGCAACCGTTGAGTCCTTGAAATGGCCTTAGCATTATCAAGGAAAGTAGGTTGATACTTGGCCAACAATCTCTGGTTTATTTCTCTAATAACTTTGTGTGGGAACAAAGATATACTTTTACTCCTCTATTGAGTATGCATTGTTATTTCTATTATTAATTCAAGTATTAATTTTATCAGATAGGAGAGCAAACAAAGGATATACCATAGTTCCACGGAGTTTTGAGGACGGGGACGGGGGGACGGCAAGGGACAGATTTCGGGGGCGAGGGGCCTTAGTTTGGGGGCGGCGAGGGGACGGCGGGGGGATGGCAACTGGGGGGGCAGCGAGTGAGCTATGCACTGAAATACATATAGTACTTGAAAAATTAGTTATAAAAAGATGTATAACTGTAAAAGCCTAAGGAATAAGTAAATTTTAGAGTTTAAACACATTGCAATGATTTCATTGAACTAGTAAACATTGAAACAATGAAAACCAAAATGAAAATATACTTGTAACTTAATAGACATTGTGATTGGAACGAGAACTAGCTGTTTCATAATTTGAATTTCAGAATTTCATAGTCATGATTCATAATTACAATCAAGTATCAAGTTATCAACACAACAGTGTTCAAACTTCAAACTTCAAAAACAAAATACTAAATAGCTAATGGCCTAATGCCTCTAATGATCTAATCATCTCCAACTCCAAGCTCCATGCTAATCTCCTCATCACTAGAACTGTCGAACAGGGACCCCAAATCCTCAAGCTCATCTAAACCAATACCAACCAGCCCTGTCTATGTAGCATCGTCATCTATCTGTGTTGGCTCTTCTGGCTCTACATCCCATCTGGCTGTTGGACTATCCTTCGTGGGTATTTCAAATGAAAAATAAAATTAAAAATAAAAACCTAAATCATATAAAATGCAAAATACCTGCTAAATAATATCGCCCTTGAAAGATATATGATGAATCTTGAGCTCTCCTCTGGTTCAATTCACACTTCTCAAACTCTCACGCAGTCTCCAGATGCAGTCGCACAGGCACGCACGGGTAGAAATGAGAAATAAAACAAAAAAAATAATTTACACTTGACTTTAGACTTGAGTGAAGTCTTAAAAATTTAATAATATAATATATTTATATTTATATGAAACTTTAAATTTAACTATGTAAATCTTTGTTTTTTAAAAAAAATTTAAAAATCATTATTTTAATAGGGGATGTGGGAAACTTGGAGTCTTGGAGACGCCTAGAAGACTCCAAGACGCAACAAAGTCTCCTTTCGAAGGAAACGTTCAGGAGACAACAGACAGACGAGGAGACGGCAGGGGGAGGCGAGGGGACGTTTCCTTGACGTCTCTGTGTCTCGGAAATGTCCCCGTCTCCGAGACGGCTCATTTATCAGGAGGGGCGCGTCCCCGTGGAACTATGGGATATACTCATCAAAAGAAGCAAGACACGACTGATTTTGTGAGTAGATTTTCTAAGTTATTTGTAGAACCTAAGGGGCTTGCCCCCAAGAGAGTGATACAACATGAAATTCAATTGTTGCTTGACTGTGCTTTACCAAACTTAGAGTTGTATTGACAGAGTGCAATTGAGGCACAAGAAGTCAAAGAGCAGCTCAAGAAATTGTCGGAATAAGGGTGGTCAGACCTAGTACCTCTCCATGTGGAACTTCCATTGTCATAGTGCCAAAGAAACATTTGGCAGATGTTCATTGATTATTAGGAAATGAATAAGATAACCACAAAAAAACCAATATCTGCTGCCATGAATTGATGAGCTATTGGATCAATTGCAGCATGCTAAATATTTCACAAAGATGGACCTTTAAGTATAGATAACATCAAGTAAGAATCAAAGAACAGGACATATGGAAGACAACTTTCAAGACATGTCAAGGTTTCTGGGAGTGATTGGTTCTTTTGTTTGGATTGTGCAACACAGCAACCATCTTTATGCGCCTTATGAATGAGTTATTGAACCCCTTAAATTATTCCTATTTTATCATTTATTTAGATGCAGTATTAGTAATCAAATCTTATGAAGAGCATTTGTCTCATCTTGGGAAGGTATTTGAGATTTTGATGGAAATTAAACTATTGTTGAATGGTAAGAAGTGTGATATCCCCCCTTTGATGTACCTGGGTCACATGGTAGCTGATAAAGATAGATCCATCCAAGGTTTAAGCCATTGTTAATTGGCAAAAGCCCACTACAATGAGTGACTGGGAGCTTTCTAGGTGCAGCGAAGAAATGTGAAGAATTTCTCATATGTAACTGCCCCATTACATGTAGTCATGCCCAAAAGAAGAAAGCTTCATTGAGGCAACAAACTGTAGCAAGAATTTGAGGAGTTGAAGAAGATAAGTACAACACCAGCTCTAGCTTTACCCAGCTTGCAAGCAAAATTTGAGGTAAGGATAGATGCCAATGATTTGCTATGGGTGCAGTGCTTTTTGCAAAGAGGTTAGCCAATTTGTTATCATTTTGAAATGTTCAAGGGACCCGTGTTGAACTAGAACACCTATGACAAGGAATTATATGCTTCAATCTCCACAGTGAAGAAGTGGAAACATTATCTCATGGGAAAGGAGATCATGGTGCACACTAATCATAAACCCTTGCAATACTTGCAAGCATAGACAAAATTGCAGGAATCAAGGCACTACAAATGGATGGTATTCCTTCAAAGTTTCCATATTGTGGTAAAATATAAATGTGCTGTAATGAATTAGGTGGCTAATATGCTGTCAAGACCACCTCTTTTTTCCATTGTAGGTAGTTTGTCTAAGTTGAAGCCTTTTTTATCAGGAAGTATATGTGGAAGATTATGAATCCAATGGAAATTTCAATGATGTACATCACACCAATACGCAGTGGAAAACATGAAGGCTTTGAGCTTCATCATGAGTGCTGCCTTCAGGAAAGATTCTTGTACAAGGTGAGTATACTTTGTGTGCCAAAAGAGAGAAGAGTTTTATTGATGTCTGAGGCCCACAGCACATATGTAGCTTGGCACTTTGGTGTGTCTAAAACAGTAAGTAATCTCCAGTAATATGTATATTGGCCGTGTCTTTAAGTTCGTGTTGCAAAACTTGTTCATAGTTGTCAATTGTGCAATGTGAATAAGCCCTACAATAGGAAGTTAGGGCTGTACTAGTAATTACCCATGCCTAGAGGCCTTGTGAAAGCATCTCCATGGATTTTGTTGGAAGACTTCTTAAGACCAAGCATGGGAATGATTGTATATTTTTGATTGAGGATCATTTAAGCAAAATGTGTATTGATAGCTTGCAAAAACACATTGACAGAGTGTGATGCAATGCAACTATTCTTTCAATATATATAGATATAGTTTGGAATTCCAGAAAACGTCATATCCAATAGGGATGCTAAATTCTTGAGCAAGCTTTGGTGCATATTGTGGAAGGGAATGGACATGAAGTCAATTAGTCTACCACTTTCCATCCTCAAATGGATGGGCACACAGAGGTTGTTTACAAAATGTAGGTATAGCTGCCAAGGGGCTATAATCATTACTAATGTTTGTGTACAAACAGTACTAATATAACAAGGCCATTCATTCTTTATTCATTCTTTATTCAATCTTTTGCCTTTTGCAGCTTGTTTCGATTTTATGCTGCTGAGCCCACTTGATATCTATTTGGAACAGTCAACCAAGGGGCAGGTGTGGACTCCAAGGTTGATAAAGCTCAAAAGTTCCTGGAGAAAATGAGTCAAATACACCTCCGGTCTTAAGAGAGACTAAAAGTGTCCCAACTCATGTATAAAAGAAGGCATGATCAGCACTGGACAGAGCACAAGTTCCATGTCAGTAACATGGTTTGGGTCTGCTTGGGGAAACAGAGACAACAAAGGTGGCATGCCCTTGAAATTGTAACACTAAGATATAAAGCATGGAAATTCAAATAAATAAATAAAAATAATAACAAAATACATATTAAAAATATAAAAAGAATTATTAGCAATTTAATATTATTATAATTATGATTAGTGGATAGACTGCAAGTTGTGCGCCGCTGCCCTTCCGTTTGCTGCTCACCCTACGGACTCCAAAGGATACGATCCTTTTGGGTTTCATTACACTGCATGCCCTTCACACACTGCAAGCAATTTGGCGGGGTCGCTGCAGGTTGGATGTACCGGCAAAAAATACAAGGAT
Source organism: Sequoia sempervirens (assembly GCA_007258455.2). Taxonomy (NCBI): domain Eukaryota; kingdom Viridiplantae; phylum Streptophyta; class Pinopsida; order Cupressales; family Cupressaceae; genus Sequoia; species Sequoia sempervirens. Next base: position 107,464,377 of record VDFB02179234.1, read on the forward strand.
GCCCTCTACATTGAAGCCCTAGTTTCGGAGAAACAAAGAAGTGTGGGTCCATCTACACAACCTCGGTTTGTGCCCTCCAGCCCGCCTTTTTCTCATGGTGAGGCAATACAAAAACTACCTTTCTTTGTGTGTCATTTGACTACCCCTGAAATTTCTCTGGGTAGCTTTGCTAGTGTTAGAGGAATTTTTACAACCCCACACCCTTGTATGCAAATTTATGAAGGTATGGCCAAAACTAACTAATCTGCATTCCTAGATAAGTTTGAACTGGAAAGATTTCCTTGAGGAAGAAGTTAGTATTTATCCTTGTGCAAATGGCTTTTTCATACTGAAATTTGAGTCTATAGTAGATAAAGAAATGATTCTTAATACCGGGCCTTGGTTCTTCCAAGGAGACTTCTTATGCATGAAACCTTGGTTCCCTTCTTTCGATCCGCGAACAGAGACTTTTTCTTATGCCTTTTTGTGGGTTCGTTTACCTTACCTTCCTTTACAATTTTGGGAAATTGATTGTCTGAAGGCAACTGGCAACAAGCTGGGCAAATACCATAGCATCTCAAAGGAAACAATGAATTATGAAAATTCGACTTTTGCTCATCTTTGTGTTGAAATGGATGTTACAATAGGTCTCTTGGCAGAGATTTTTCTCAAAGTTGGCAACAAGCTGGTGTAAACCAATAGACTACAAAAAAATTCCCTTCAAGTGCAAAAAATGTTTTGCAACTGAACATGCTACTACACAATGTGGGAGGGATCAGGCCAAGGCTGCCCCCAACAGTAGGTCGTCTTGGTTGGACGGGGTGGAATCCCATCACTATGTTATCTCTCCCTCTGAGCAAGAAGATGCTGCCCCTTCCTCTACGCTTCAAGAAAATGTTCCAGTTCCCCCCTCTCTAATGGATGCGCAAAATCAATCTCAAGACCTTGAGCTTGTTAAGCAGTCAAAAGAGGTATTCACGATGGCATCTTCAACCCCCCTTTGAGAAATCAGATTTGCAACACAGAACAAGAATGGACAGAGGCGAAGAGGAAGAAAACGCCAGCAACAAAACAAAAGCATTTGATGATATTAAGATCTTCTAAGAAAGTAGTAAATTTGGATATGTAATATGCTTTGTAATCTAGGGCCGATACAAAATTTAAGTTTGGAATATGTAATATGGTGCTTCAAAGTAATAGAAAGAGTACTATCCTCTCTGATAGCAATTTGTCCAAAATATTATATTATAATTATACTATCAAAATATAAATATAAATATTAACATTTTAAATATATTTATAATTATATTCATTATTATTTGATGGCGGAGACAATTTCAAACTGACTCCAATTTGGTTTCTAGTTTCATCCGCGGATGCCACATAGGCTGGCCTTCCTCCAGCCTGGGATTCCCACCATGCACGACAATCAGAGGGGTGGATCGTGGATCCTCCTATGGGTTGCAAGTCTACAAGATGTACAATGTCACATGTCGTGGTCACCATTCTCAAGCACTGGAGACAGGCTTTTAAATGGTGGCATGGATGGGTAAGTTATGCACAGAAGATCAAATGGCTGCAAATAGGGTCTAGGTTGTATCCTGCCAGTGCGAGGCCAAGCCAAAGGAAGCCCAAATTTGGCAACTGTTCAAAGCAAGAGACGACGCGACTATCCAAGCACTAATTAAAAATTGTGGAGAGGAGAACTAGAACGCGGACCATATCCATGACGGGTGTGTCTACTAGGTGCTGCTCACAAACATTGTCCAAAATTCCAAATGATGGGCATTAAGACTTGGGAGGAGGTGGCCGCCCACAATTTGGTTGCGGATGCCCACAAGGAGATGGTTCACACTTGGCTGGACACAATTGACAAGAAACCTGGCACCGAGCTGATTGTTGGGATTTTTGATGTTGTTGTTGTGAGGAAGAAAAAGGTTTCCTCTTAGGCCTTACCTCTTTTCAAGGAAGGCCTTTTGAGGAAGAACACGGAAACATTCAGCTACTACATGAGTGAGAATGGGGATTTGTTCTCCCCCTCTCAGATTGAGAGAATTACTGCCTTCTCAAAAGGCTTTATGTTTGTATTGCAAATGAAGGGTCAATAGATGACCTGACTGGCTCTTATGTAATCTTTTGTTTGAACTTAATGAAAAGGGAGCTATCCCCATGACAGCACTTATCTAGGAAAAAAAAATTATATTCATTATTATATAATGCTATAAATATTAAAAATATATATATATAAATAAATATATTAACAATAAAGTTCAATTTTTAAATATAATAATAAAATAAGAATAAATATATTAACAATGAAGTTCAATTTATAAATATAATCTAAGTCACAAGATTCGAATTCGAATTTGAATTCGGCAACAATGAAATTCGGATGAAATTCGGCAAGGAGAAAATTCGAAAAGTATAAAATTCGGATCAAATTCGACTTATATAATTTTATTTTTTAAAAATATAAATAATAAATGTAAAATAATATTAATATACTAATATGTTTAAATATAATAACAAAGCTAAACACAAAGCAAAATAAATAATAAATATGTTTAAAAATATAATTTAAAATTTAAATATTATTGATATATAAATAATAATAAATTAATTAAATTATATATTAAATAATAAATATAATATAATAAAAGTTTAATTTATTTATTATTAAATATTAAATTTAACCCAAATTTATTTTAAAATATTATATTTTTAACTCAAACCCAAATTTAATATCATGTTATAACGGCTTTGTTACATGATAAAGAATATCTGCGACCTGGTCGAAGCTGCGTGGTTGGAGAAAGAGGTCGACTCTGCATACTGAGTCGACGACTTTGATAACCTCCCCGTCTGCTTGACGCAAAGTCTAAGAAGACTGTACAGGATGCCTTGGATCAGATGATGAAGACCGTCGTCGCGCACAGGCTTTCCACAATCCAAAATGCCGACATTATTGCCGATGACGGGAAAGTGGTCGAATAGGGCTCCCGCAAGCATATTCACAGTTGGGGTTTGGTTATTGACAAAGGCCATCCACCGTCACAGTCCGAAGCTCTGTTTTTCTAAATATGTTTTATTTAAAAAACCTATGCCCTTTAATCAAACGAATGTAGGCGAATTTCAACGAATTTTTAATCCTGCTTTGAAGTCCGCCGAATTTTGAATCTCATGGTTGAAATTCGGCGAATGCTGTGACTTAGAATATAATAATAAAATAAGAAATATATAATATATTAAAATAAATATGTAAACATAGAATAATGTATATATAGAAGGAACTACAATATCCTGCACCCAGCACTCAGATCCCAGCAATAACACATTAGTATTTTATCTTAAATTAAACCTTGGGCTGACTCCTTTTAGCATGTAAGACCATCCCTGGAATTAATCAAGGGATGCAGCAGCGATTCAATGTATAAAGGCAGCACTAAGATAAATAGGATTTAATTAATTTTAAACAGCAATTAAAGAGAGCAGCAGTTAAGGGAAAAGATGCATCCTTTGTAAAGGATACAATAATAATAAGGGTGTGACTATTCACCACATCATGAAGATACATAAGAGGGAGGCATCAATTGAAGAAAGCATCAACCATGGAATAAATTGATAAAGCCTGATATGAAGGAATTAAGGAATAGGGGATAATGAGCAGATTTAGGGATGAAGAGGTATAAGCAGATTGGGATATGGAGGAAGAAATAAATAAGAAGTTTGTAACATATTTCTGAGTGCAGCAGCAAACATAATCAGATAAGTTCATATAAAATCATCATAGATAGAATACAAAAGTAATATATATACATAATCTGCAGGGATAGACAGCAGTAAAGTGATCGACCCACAGCATAAGCTCTTACACCATATACAGCAAATTCAACCAGGGTAACAACATAATCAGATTCTGTGGTATGATGTTTATTCAATCAGATAAATATAGATATTAAACACTGATATAATAGCATATTATGTAGCATATATTTTCTGATATTATTAACAGTGATATGATCCTGGTTTTGGCAATAATCAGTCATGAAGGGATGAGGTAGGACTGCAAGGAGGGGGAACTACGAATAATTCCTCACTACGAGTGGCACCTCATGATGATGGTTAAGGACCATCGGTTAAGGACCACATGAGGCCAGGGAGGATAAGGTACTATCCTTGGGCCTAGGGTTGAGGATCGAAGACACCCTATTGCAGCCTCCCAAATATCCCCGCTTGAATCCATTGTTGAAGTAAATAAAGAGGGATCTTCAATCATAAGAGGAGGGGTTGGCGTGATGGAGCGGAACGATGTAAAGCCCTCACTAGGTACACCACCACATGATGATGGTTAAGGACCACATGAGGCCACAGAGGATAAGGTCCTGCTGTTGGGCCTAGGGTAGAGGATACTTGGGGCACCTCATCACGTCCTCCTGATTATGGTTGAGCCCACATAGTCCTTGAGACTCATTATATTGATATATATAATCTTTCCTAGACTTAGAGTTAAATGTATTTCATGTCATATTCATCTAACATGGTTGCTGGTTTCCATAACCAGACTTACATCATCTCAATATTAAGTAGGAATTATACCTTTAACTATAATCTGCTATTGGTTTCATTTAGAATTGTGATTTCAGGGCAAAGTATAAGGTGATCCCAAAAGGGGACATTATAAAGGGCCTTTACAAAAGCTTAAACCCTCACAATCTGGTCCATTTCAGATCATTTGGCAGATGAGGTAGAATGTTTTTTGTTTGGAATTGCCAGAATATATGATCTATTTCATATCAAGAAGAGATGGGTGACTTGGAGGAATATGCCATTCTTGATACAAAGGTGAGGCTGACATGGTAAGGACAATAAGAAACATGGCTGATCGAAGAGAAGGAGTAATTCAAAATAAAGCTAAGTGGAAGTCTCAAACAGATGTAGGAAAGAAGTTCACACATTTGATTATGTCCTCAAGCTTTTGAGGACCAAAAGCATCGTGGTTGTGGAAGTGTGATCCAAAATTTGCTGGAGGTGTTCAGATTAGGAATGTTCCACAGTCAAGCACATGCTACAGGTTTACTTGCAGCAAGGTGTAGTTGAAATATAACGTAAATAGCACAATGGAATAATGAACAATATTGAGTTTAATCCAATTACTATATGATTAAGCCAATAAACTTATATTAATGAAATAATGAAAAAGCGATATAACAAATCAGCAAACTAATAATATGCAAAAATTTATACTACATATACATGGAGAAACTCTTATGGGAAACACTCCACGCCAAAGACACCCAAACTTGTATTATCCTCAAAAGATGAAATATAATAATACAATCTACTTATCCCTCTGACAGTGGTCCATCTACATGTGAACCCCTGCAAAGAAACATTACAATCCACTATACCATGCCTCCAATATATAGGAAATTTGAAAAAAGAAAGCATCAAGTGGTATCCAAAACCATGAGTCAAAGCCATGACAAAATTATATTTATGTTTTGTCATTAACATTTTTTACAGCCCAATGACCTACAAGATGTGCTAATGATACATTAATATTTTGGCATTGACATGGGTCTCCAGTTGGAAAATGTTTTAAGACATTTATTAAATATGCAGATCTGAATTTGATGCATAACTACCATGCATATATTTACATGTCTGACAAGAGATTTAACACTGAATGATTTGGTATATACAAATAATCAAACACACTGAAAAAATGATGGGGAAAAAATAGACCAGTAGCATATAACTTGTCATATCATCGTTGCTTAGTTCATTAAGGAATCTGCTAAACAAAGGCATATAACAGAAGAGTAAAGAGTATAATAACAAGAAAGCAAAGTTCAGGTCAGAGTTGTATTCATGAGAACATTATAAGATCTTAAAATAGCATCCTATACTCAGAGGCAACATGTATCAGAAGACTGGAAACAGCTATGCTGCTACAGTGTCAGTCAAATTCATGAAAAGTCGGGATTAGAATACCAAATTTGTTCCATGTTGGAAGATATTCCTGCAACCCCTATTACTAATTTTCGATTTGTGAAATATGAATTTTCATTGATTATAGGTTTGGAAAGCTAGCAGATACAATTTCATAATAATGTCACAATCCTGGCTCCAAACATGTGAAAATTAAGATGAAACTTGAAGAGAAAAATTCAAATCTGAAACATACTTTATCAGCAAATCCATATCCACTACTCTTTGTTGTGCTTGAAGATAGCTGAGTACTGCAATGTAAAAGACAAGGGTAAAAATACAAGTATTAATGGAAACGAGATTTATATGAAATACAATTTAAAAGTAACCAAGATATATTTGTGACCAGCAAAATTGAGAATTCTGACAAGCTACCTGCATTGTGTCGTGTCAGTCTCAAACCCCAACTTCTCCACAAGAACTAGATCCAGTCTGTTAATTTGCACAACAACCGGCTCTATTTGTACATTTGAAACAGAAGGAATCTGAAATATTTGCAAAAGTTAGGCAAATTAATGATTGTAAATCCTGACACCAATTAACATGAAGAGCAACCATCAAGACTCACACCACTCATGTCTGACAAGCATTATTCACTATATTTGTAATATTAATCTTTTGAGCATTTTAATCTCAAGAAAAACCCTAAGTTACCGGATTCATACCCACAGGCCTCGAACCCAGTTCGGGTGCGAACCCGGTACGGGTTCGCTTGTGGGTACGCGCTGGGTACGCACAGGGTGCACGCCCAGCACTGCGGGTTCGCCAGGGTTCGCGAACCCGCGAACCCTGGCGAACCCACAGTGCTGGGCGCGCACCCTGTGCGAACCGAACTGAAAGCGAACCCATGGGCCAAGTTAAAAAAAAAGGGCCCAAACTTGATTAAAAAACTTTTTTTTTTAAATTTTTTTCCTCCTAACCCTAAAACAGCATTGATCATTTCATAGTTTACCAAGCATATTCAGACTTATTGCAAGAACTTTCTGTGTTTTGTTTAGAGCTGATGTATGAAGTTAATCCTCAGAAAATTAACCGCAGATAGAAGAAAGTCTGTACTCAATCTGAGTCAAGGTTATAATCTTTTACAACTTCTCACAGTCTATTTGTAGCAGCAAATACATTGATTTATAACACCAGATAATAGAATGAACAGCAGTTACAAGTAATACAATGAGTTTATAAATATCTCAGACCTGGGAATGTGTTTGCCAGGTTAAATGTATGATGAATCTTGCTCGATCAATGATCAATGATCAATGATCGTGAATATTTATCTTTGGCATTTGGCATTGATCAATGATCAAGTATCATACTATGAAATGATTTAGTTTTACAATTCTGTATATTTCTCTTCTTCTTTTTTTGTATATATATATATATACACACACGTACCCATACGTACCCAAACCCCTAAAAAAAAATTTCACGTACCCACGTACCGGGTTCTCGTACCCGCACCCGTCCCTGAACCCGAACCGGTAACTTAGGAAAAACCAAATCCTAAGACTATGTTCTCAAGAGTGACTCATAAACCTTACAATCTAATAAAATAACCTCTTAAACAATAATAGAATTGCCTATATATTATTATAAATTTGTATGATATGTCCAATATCCAGACAGCAGGCAAGAAAAGTCAAACCAATACTGGACATCACCTGCTAAATATTATCCATTACCCTGCCAGAAAATGCATTTTAAGGCCACAAAATAGGCTCATATGCAGAGAAAGGGAAACAATTTAGTGGTAGCATCAGAAATACCCTAAAACCAAAACATATTCAGAATTAGTTATTTTTAAAGCTACTTTAACAGCCTTTCCCAGCTATCTAAGTCACTTTTTTATTTTTCATATCCATAACTTATAAGTAGTCCACATGCTCGGTCTGTTTAGACCATAAGATCAACACTTAACCTCCTCTACTTGGACTAACCATGAGACTTTGTAACTTTCAGATCAAAAACATATAAACATTCATCATAACAGACTATCATGAACTGAACATGATTCGCCAACGCAATCGCATAGGCCATCATCAATTAATCAATTCCAACTTATAGGATGCATTCAGAGCTTTGCATCAGGTCCCCCCTTTCCTTCTGAAATTGCCCAGAATGTTTTAACACATTCCAGCTTCTTAAATGTCAAGGTGCAATTAACACTCAGTTTTAAATGCAATGCATGGGCATTCTTACTAACTCAATGAAGCAGCTGAACCATCAATTGATTCCTATCACCTAAAGGAAGCACTTAATTGCCAGGGGTTACAAATCAGTTAAACTTCACATGGGATATCAAAAGCAAGCATCTAAGTCACTGACCTAGAACCTAAAAAGTAGCAATAATATCGGCAAATAATCAAAAGATCCATGATCTCCATAACAACTACATTTATCCTCCACTATCATCAGGAAGTAATATCATTAATAGGAGCATATGTTAAAATGGTATACTCTCGAACACCAAGAAGCAAAAATTTAAGTTAATATTTTCTCACTGGACAACCATAATCATCCATTCCAAATTTTGATTAAACATCTAGAATGAGATGCTCTATCAAAATGCAAAAAACCCACTATTTTCATTACCACCATTCTTATAATATATTGTGAAAAGTAGACAAGAACAGCCTTTTGACCTTGGAGTGAAAACAAATATATTCATTATTTCAAATTAGCATCCACCAACACCAATAGCGTGACTTTAAATGTACCTTGATGACAAGCTTCATAGTGAATGATCCATCACATTTCTCTATCTTGGTATCTTCAATCCAGAAGTTTTAGATGCAGCTAAAAGAAACCCAATTCACCGTCATGTTTAGGACTTGGACCTGAATCGGTATTATCAGTCTTGTAAAACCTAAAGTGTTGCATTATATTAAACTCAAAATGCCTTACAGTATTTACACGATAGCAATGTGAACAGCCAATGTCAAAAAGAACTTCACACTCCGTAATCCATCACAGGTCTGCCTTGCTGTCTTCAATCCAGAACTTTCAGATGCAGTTCAAAGCACCACAATTCACCATCCTATTAGTTACTTGATCTGATTAGGCATACCAATCTTGTGTAAGTTGTGCAACACTCTACTAGACCATCAATGCATTATAATATGCACATGATAGCAATGCAGCACACAGTGAAGGATCAAATAAGAAGAGTGGCAGGCACAGAAAGATACCACAAGATTAAAGTCAGTGTCATTGCACCCTAATCATTTATATGGTTTATGATAAAGATATATTGTTAAGCTAAGCTCTCTCATACAATGTGCAAACTAGAGGACAGGTTCCACCTATAAAAGAACAAAATAAAAGTGGCAAAGTCCTAAAGAGATTTGAGACCACATGTCACCCACTAAAGGTGTCGCCAAAATTATAAGTAATTATTCAACCAAGTAAATATTACATTCCAAGAAATCTCAAAGATTGCTTTTGAAGATTTGTCATTTGCATTCTTCAACAAAAATTGATCTTTGTCCTTTCTTCATCAAAAGTTTTGACAGAGTTATTCCAAGAAGCCCTTTCCTTGTGGTAACCATGGTTGAAAACCTCAGACTCTGCAGCCCAAAATTTTGACTGAGACTTGGATTTCAAAAAAATCTTGCCAAAAATAGACATGGTTGCACAAAATGAAAAAACAAACAAAAGTTAATGCATTTAGAGAGCACATAAATCTACTCTGAGCATCAGTTTGTCATTATTTAAATATTACATGTCATATGACCGGGTGACCCTCAAACACTCGAAATTTGAAATTTTAAAGTTTCAAAAACAATACATTGTATAACTACAAAATTAATAATTGTTGAACTGTTTACAATGGACATGTCATAAATAGCCAAATACAACCTAAATCATACTTTCCCCCCTCAATTTTGACCTTCAAAGGCTTTCCGATCACTCCTCTGAGATCATGTTTTAAAGATCAGAATGTCTTTTTTTCATGCAGGTGAGTTCAGGAACAGGACTCGCGAGTTTGTGTCCGACACTCACCAATTTTTGTACAAAACTCAGTCGGATTCAGTGAGCACTCTGCCCATGAGTCATGCATTTAGGTTTCTGATCTGTAAGTCCAGGCAAGTTTCTGCAACTCAGACTGAGTTCTCTAATTATGGGACTATTAACAAAGTAGTTAGGATGCTCTAGAGCTAGATCAATGAACTGCTTCCAAGCCCACCTCCTGGTTGTCATTGCTCAATCACTTCCTAAGATTGGAGAAACAGTAAAACCCTAACTGGTTAACTAGAAGGTCAAGGCATAGATCTAAACAGTTTAAATATACATAACTATTAAATAAATCTATGTTACCAGGTTCTTCATTTTTGCCTGGCGTGCCCGCTCCTGGAGTGTTTGGGCACGGGTCCTTGCTGGGGAGCGGCTCGGAGCTCCCAGGCAGCCCCAGGTTCTCTGTGGGTCCTTCATGGGCACTCCCAGGCACTCCCAGGGCACTCCCAAGGTGCTGCCAGGCAGTAGTTTGTGATCTGTTTTAGCTTGGGTTTCAAATTAATTTCAAAGGTATTATTCCATTATCAGCTTCTTAAATGTTGCTTGTCAATTTACTGGATTTATAAAATATTTATTTTAGTATAAACATTGACATTAATCCAATATTGTAATAACTAGATGGTTTATCATCAGATCCCTATTATCATTGTAAGTTTGTAATTGTAATGATCTTCATTTGAATCGTGACTTTAGACATATATGATTTATGACATAATATTGAAATTTTGAACTATCAATTGGCATTTATCTTTATCACTACCATTGATCAATGATTCAATGATGAATTGATCACTGATGATTGATGAAGTATACTATATCATACTATCAAATGTATTTACAATTTTGTCTATTTTTAATCTTTTGCATATATATATATATATACAGCTGTACCCAAACATACCGTATTTCAGGAAGAAAAAAAATCGCCGTACTGGCGTACCCGTGCCTCGTCCCGTACTCGAACCAGCAACTTAGAAATAAATAAGTTGTGTCCTTAATATATCCTTGAAGCCCTCTACTTTAGTTAACTATGAGATTTATCCAACAAATTAAACATATGAAATTAACCATAAAATAAAATAAATGTGTATTGGGTACATGCTCAATGTTGCTAAATTTCACAACTTCAAGACTATTAGAGTATATTTTTAAGAGAGCTTTGTGAAGTTATTTAGACAATCAATAAAATATTACAAAGTCATTTATTATCACTTATAATTTCTAAAAAGTCAGGCTGGGCAAAGTAACGTCCACCATGTACTGACCCACTTGTGAAAAATGAGACCAAATATAAGAGATACTTCCAAAAACCACCTAGATACACAAATCCAGCAAAATTATCGTTCCCTTGAAATATAATTTCAAAAAACATCAAAGTTTAATTCTAGTCGCATAAAAAGTTATGACAATTTGGCTAGCACACAGAAAAAATTGTCTTTGGAGGCAAGGATGTTTTTGAGACCCTAAGGTGGCAAGGAAATGTCCCTCTACCATGCGACCACCAAGGATGTCTCCCTTAGAGAGGAGATGTTTCCAAAGCAAACCCTTGATAGGGACACTAAAGGGCAATTGGGATGTCCCCATGGCCCTCAAGAAACTCGGCCACATCCTAAAAACCTGCAGCCATCCGCCACATCTAGCACTTTAAAAAAAAGGATTTTTTTAAATTTAGCCCACCAACCCTAATCCTAATAGTTTGATGAACCCCACCCACACCTTAAGCACTCAAAAAAAGCTATAAAAATTGCATGGCCCTTATCATTAAGGCCAATCGGATCCTTTTGCATCACTATTAGTTCTCTAAAGAATAAAGATTTGGTTAGAAATACTAAAATAGTGAGGACTTAGTGCCAAAGAAACCATAGTGATAAAATTATAAAAATGGCATGCACCATGAAGGTTTGTGTGGTCTCAAAGGCTGAATTTGGGCTTGGGGTGCCTTGACACCACCCTATGCTACAATAGGATACACACCAAAGGCATTGCCCAAAACCTTTCAAGGGACACTACCCCTTGACCTTGTTAGGGCCACTACTCACAAACCCCTACACCGGGCAATACCCCTCAACATTGCTAGGGGTGAACAAAACCCTACCAACCACCATCCCCCTACCATCCCAAATCAAGGTCCTTGGTTCCCCCATTCCCCTATTCCAAAATTCCATAGAACAATGACAATAAGTTAAAATACCAAGCATGAATTTATCAAGAAAACATGCTAGATTAGAGATGTCAAGCTTTCCTAAAACCCATTTGGGAAACGAATTCATTTCAAAAGTTGAGGCAAGTTGCATGGCATATACACAAGATTTGGCTCGGAAGTCCACATTAATATGACTCAAAAGTTGCCTTAGCAAAAAATGGATATGCCAAACAAGTTTGTATAGATATAAGAATATTTAGATTAGTGAGTCAATTATAAGGAAAATAACTACTCTAGGCATGAAAGGAACAAAATCATTGTCAAAGCCTGCAATTTCTAGGGTTTTTGTACAATTTCTAAGAGTTTGTCCAATAAACATAAAACCCTAAACCCTTCAACCTTAGTTTGTGCCCTAATGTTCTAATTTCACTTTGACTGGTCGAACCCGTTGCTTGCGTTAAGTTGTTTTCCAATGTCCTGGGTGACAATGCTTTTCCAGACCCTTTGCTCTTGTAACCAATTGAGCTCTTTATTCAATTGTTTTAACTTAGGCCTTTGTCTGCTTGCTCCATCCATTCCTATGGTTGTCCCTGCCCACATCCACGTGGCATCATTTAATTAGAGCGTATTCGCTCTTCATGGCACAGGTTATCAATTTGTGTTAGTCTCTAAACTGCACTTTTGTGCTATTATGCCATATGGATTCCACTATAACCTTTTGCCTAGTCATGGTGAGCCTATGGGACCACTTTCATGCCAAGATGTCTTTGTTTCTATTGGAGTGCATCCACTCCTTATAAAGCCAAATATGCATCAAAATACAAGAGACTCAAAATATTAGGGTTGTTGTGTGGGACACCATAGAACTGTTTGATGCCTTTTCAATTGATTGGGTTGAAAGAGCGAAGAATGTCATGGCTGATTTCTTAGCCAATATAGCAATTAGATCTGAGCAAATAACCCTAACCGGAGTTTCAAAAGTTGAAGTACTAACAAGGCCTTCAATTCTTGAAAACATTCACTATTGGTGAATTCTCCATGATGATCAAGATTTGCTTAAGTTCTTGCACTGCATTGATGAATATCAAAATCAGGAAATTGATTTTTGAGATTTTGTTGAAACTATTGATGGAAAAGATACATTTTTTGGGAATGATGCTATTCAACTAAAAACAAACAAGCTCCCAAATGGATTGGTGGCACTGAAAAGAGCTTTTGATGGAATTGACAGACATGTGGCTAAACCAACGCCTATACATGAAAAGGACCTAGAAAATCAATCTAGGCACTAATGCATCACCAAAGAAGGTATATATTGGAGAGAAATTGAGCCCTAAGGTGAGATCTATGCTTATTGCTCTATTAAGAAAGTATAAGAATGTATTTGCCTAGTCTTAGGATGATTTGAAAGCCTAAAGAGAAGATTTGTTTCAGCATGAAATTCTTCTAAAGCTTGATGCTAAGCCTTGTAGGAAAAAGCAAAGACCAATTAATCTTGTTTTGGCATCTAATGCAACAAGAATTGGCTAAACTTAGGGATGGGGGTATAATCAAGCCAATCAGACATTTCACTTTGGTTTCCAACTTGGTCCCTATGAAAGAGAAGAATGGTGATATCAAATTGTGTGTGGATTTTAGAAATCTAAACATATCTTATTTAAAGGACAATTATCCCTTGCCAAACATGGAAGCAATGCTGTAGAAAATTACTGGTTTGGATTTTATATCCATGATGGATGGATTTTCAGGATACAACCAAGTGAAAGTCAAGGAATCTAAACAATATAAGACAGCAATCACAACACCATGGGGTACATATGTATATGTTAGAATGGCTTTTGGTCTAACTAATTTTGGAGCCACATTTCAAAGAGCAATGGATGTTGCATTTTCTGATCTAATTGATATTATTATGGTGGTTTACCAAGATGATCTCACTAAAGACCATTGCATGCACTTGGAAAAGATTCTTCGTAGAGCCTTAGAGTTTGGCAATTCTTTAAATCCAAAGAAGTGGTATTTTTGTAACCCAAAACATGCACCTTTTTGGTATTTTTGTAACCCCAAACATGCACTTCAATATATTCTCCTTTATAGTTGCCATCAACTTTTTTTCTCTTTTCTTCTTCTATGAGGATTTGGAGCCATCTATCCTTTTTCTCTTTGACCTTGGCATAAGATACACAATTACTAATTAGATCCTCAATCTCACTATACTCATAGTAGAATTGGGACTTCCCCAACCCTCTTCTAATTTGATCAATGAAGTGCTCCGGATAACAATCCCTTTTCTTGTCCACTCTCATCCTATAGGCCTGCAATTTTGGAGCTAATTGCTACAGCCCTTCTTTTGTTGTAATTAAAAAATCCAAAAATGCAACTATTGGGGGAAGAAAGACCCCTTCTTGTGAGTTCTCAAGTGTAGTTTGTCTAAATCATTCAATTGCCACATAATCTCCATGTAGGCAATTCTTTCAAGGACATATTTGGGTAAAATATGTGGCTCAACAGATGCTTCACAAACCCCGATGGTTGTAGTGTTGGAGTGTAGGAACCAATCACTCCAATTGTGATTCACTCCTTTCTCAAGCCATTTGTCCTTGGTTCTCAAAAATTTCATCACTCTCAAATAATTTGTTGCTCTAATAACCCAAGTTTCTTAGCACTACTTGCACAAAGTGCTCCTCAAACACAACATAGTTAGAAGACTTGCAATGCATGTGCCATATGCGAGTCCTTCCCTAAGTTTGGTATGGGAATTCTTCAAAAGTCTACAACTACAATTGTAGTGCCTTGTTCCAAATATCTTTTCCACGATGCAAAAGAATATGGCATAGCACGGAACACCAATTGAAATGTGTAATTATATCATCACCTTTTGTAGGTTGCAAAATCAAAGTCTCTATTTAGATCCCTATGTTGCATATTTGTTGCCACCATCATCAAATGAAAGGCATTTATGGCTTGAAGTCAACAACCAATACATGGCATAAGGCATAGTAAGTTGTGATGAAATACTCCTCAAAGATGTGAGCATTGAAGGGCTCCATTTCATCTCCTTCAAATTGGGTGAGCTTGTTCTCTAGTGTCCTCTTCCTATGGTGAGGTAACTATCTAACTCTATAATTGTATCTATCCTTGGTGTTTTTTATGTTCAATGCATCAAAATCTATTGGGGTATTGGTGCAATATACAGGTTGAAAACTTCACAAATTAGCTCTTTGCTCAACATCATCAAGAGTCCACCCTTGGCACTCAACAAGGTCCTTGACTACGCCACATATTTCTTGACAATTTCTCTAATTGATTCTGCATTAATGAACACATTCAGAACCACCAGCCTCCCTAAGTCCAAGCTCCAGATATTTGAGTTAAGACGGGCAACATTATATGCCTATGGCAATAATTGAAAAGGTTCCACCCCTAACTTGAGATAGCTGCATCTCTTATAGACTTTTCCCTATCAATGAGTCTATCAAATAAAATTCTTGTTCCTTGGGCATGCTTGAACCAGGCAATTGACTTAACAAATCATGTTTGAGCCCTCTCTTCATCTTTTCACTCAAAGAAATCGCTTGACTCATTCTAGGGCTTAGTTACAGCAACTAGGGTTTTATAATCACAAATAAACTTTTATACAATCAAAGCTTTAATGAGTGGAACAAATTCTTGCAGAACAGAAAGAAGAAAACCAAATTACACTTTTTTAGTGCCTTAAAAACTTAATTCTGCACTTGCAACTTCGAAAACACAACAACAACTCAATCTTTTCTTGCAATACTTGTTTGGAGGCTTGAGAATAATGAATTCAATGGACTTGAGTCACAATCCTTAGAAGTATGATAGAAATCTATCGCTTCCAACAATAATGCTCATACAAGTGAAACAAGTGAGTTTCCCACTAGCCGTTGGTAATTTTAAATTTGGATGGCTAATCCTAATGGGAGCACGTAGATCAACAACCAACGCATCACCTACCAATGCAAAAGCATTTGAAATTGTCAATGTTCAAGTTGCATTGCAATAGGGAGCTGCCACCTATCCATGGTGGGCCAAGCAAAGAGGCAAGGCACATTGGTCAATATGAATAACGTGGAGGACACATGGCAAGATAGTGCATCAACTTGGCTTTGAAAAGGTAGGTACAAATGAAGTTGCACTATAAATGAAATCTACACTCCAAAAATATACTACCAATTGTAGAGGTGTCGTTGAGTCATAAGAATGGCCCCATAGTTAATATCTGAACCTGCACACTAAGCTACTATATCATCAAATTTGAACTTCGTGGATGCCATGTGGCAATATAGTGCAACAATACAACTTTAAAAAGTTTTTCTTTATAAAAACTGCAATTCAAAGGGATGTAAGACTGCAACAAAAGATCACGACTTGTTACATAATCATTGGCTATCCATATTTAGTCACATGCTCAACGAAGACCGAAGAGATCACCCAAGCCCAATCTACTCGGATGACACTTGTCATCATAGCACAATAGTGCAAGTTCTATCCGAGTGCATATCAAGAAATTGCACTATACGAAGGCGATGTGCTACTGTAGAATATTGCCACCCAGCATGTGGTGACCCCATGAACGCTTTGTTAGCAATGGTCACAGAAGAAAGGATATGTGGCAATCAAGTGCATGAGCACAACTTAAGGAGAATTCATTTTCTCAAACTTGCACTATAGGGAATGAATGCGCTCCGATAGAAGCAGAAACATTTTGGCATGAAAGTGGTCCCACAAGCTCACCACAACTAAGCAAAGGGTTATAGTGGAATCCACTTGGCATAATAGCGCAATTTAGAGACACACAAATCAATAACCTATGCCATGAAGAGCGAATGCGCTCTAATTAAATGATGCCACGTGAATGCAAGCGAGGACCACCCTATGAACACATGCAGTGAGCGAACAAAGGCCTAAGCTAAAACAATTGAATAAAGGGCTCAGTTGGTTACAAGAACAAATGGGTCAGTAAAGCAAAAAAGCCCGAGACATTGGAAAACAACTTAAATGCATGCAACGGGCATGACAAGTCAACATGAAATTAGAACATTAGAGTACATACTAACGCTGAAGGGTTTAGGGTTTGGGGTTTTAGGTTTATTGGATAAACGCTTAGAAAATTGCACAATAACCCTAGAAATTGCAAGCTTTAACAAGGTTTGCTAGCTCCAATTATTAAAGGGAATCTATTTGGTTACGAGTTGTTGTACCCATTTTGTTTCAACAAAGTTTTGGTTGTCAAATGTAAAACGTGGCAAATCTCATTTGCTCCCAAGCTTGCATGCTCATTCTATCTTTAAAAGGGGAGCATTACTACATTGTAAAGGGTTCTAAGGATTGTAATTTTGAGCGAGATGTAAAAATTTGTCAAGTATGAAATAGGATATAGTATGCAAAGTCTACATGAATTATTTGTAACAGCAGTGTGTATTTTGATTGAAGCTTATATGAAAACATGCTTCAACATGTCATCGTCTTCATTTTGTGATGTAACATCTCTTTTGAACAATATAATCAAAGATTGTTGAGTTCTTGCAAATTTCTTGCACTAAGTCATTTTCATTTATAGCTTTTTGTTTGAGGAATGGAGTAAATGCCTTCTTGAAAATACTAAAGATATTGTCACTACAAAAGGATTATTAAGTAGGATCACATTGTTTGCCTTCAGTAGGTCACATTATCATAAGGTGTTAATGTTTAATTGACCATCAAAATATGTTTAGATGTTGTGAATTGAAAATGTATAACTTTGTGACTCTGTAGCCATATATAGACACCAATCTGATTTCAAGCATTACCGCAACCTCAAAATTGTTTCTAAAATGATAAATCTTAAGCCAATCTTAAATTTATTTAAATTATCTATCTTCACATACTTGGATCTAATTGAATACAAGGAATTAGCACAATCTCGTGACATATTTCACAAGTCCTTGTCAAAATGTATGGGAATTTATCTACTAAGCATCATTTAGTGGTTATTGTTGTATATTTTAATTGATGTCATTAAGGGTAACCTACCCAGGTTTTGAAGAGCCTAAAATGTAGGGTAAAACAATTACAAGTGTATTTCTTGTTCATTAGCCAATCCTCCAATGTCTTCAAGCATAAGATCTAATTAATCTTTAGGAGATTATTCAAATACAAGTTTACAAACCAACAACTACAATATAGAAATTTACCAAGATACTCTATACAATTGAAGCAAATGCCAAAATCACCTGATCATTTATAGCTAGAAGGCATTTTTAGCATCCTCCTATATTGATCTAACGAATACTTTTAAGGAAAGCACACAAAAGGTCAAAGGTGTAAAGGGTCTAATCATAGATTAAAATTTCAATTTAATGCTATAATTGATAATCACCAATGTTCCATGGAGTCTTAGAATGAGGAGATACGAGAACACATTTAAGAGAAAGCAATTTATTCCCCAAAAATTTGGAGACAACAAAAGGACAATAGCTAAAATAATATGGTACTTGAAAAAAATTATTATTAAATATATTAAAAGTTTGCAATTTATCATTTATGTAAACAATTTAATAATCAATTGAATCAAAATTCCAAATACTATAAATCAAAATGGTTTATAGCATATTAGAATTACTCAGTCAAGCAAAACTAGAAGTATAAATGGAATTCAATTACTCTAGATTCTATCGGAAAAAAGCTAAGTAATCAAACCGAGTTCAAGTTCAAGTATGGGTACAAGTTCAGTACACAAAAACGGCAAAAAAACACTAGGAGTTGGGTAAATTCATACAAAAACATAAAAATAATAAATATATAAAATATTTAAATAATATTATTATGTTGAAGTTTTGCAAGTTCTCTTAGCGCATGGCAAAATATTGCCTCCAATCTCTCGTCCTTCCTTTAGCCCTTGAAGTAAATGATTATAAATAAATCATAATATATCATGGAGTTTGGCTTGATTGTAGCAAAAAATCATAAAGCCAAAGTGTGTGAGATTGAGGTAACATTTATGGCTTTGCACTCCCAACAGTCAGATAGTATGAATAAAGTCATAAACTAGTTGTTGTAGTTGCATCTCCTCACACACAGAATGGATACTGTGAAAAAAAGTGACAAATAGCTTTCAAAGGAGAGGTCACGGATTATAGGCTGAAAAAGGTTTTCAAGACAACTACTGTGATAGCGCTACATGCAATCAAGTTGGTGTTGGGGAACACTTTCCTCTCCACCTCCCATAGATACAAGATTTATACGGACATATCTTCCATGTTTCACACAGTTTTGCTAGATGCAAGGGAAGCAAAAGAGGATATCTAGGCAATTCTATACATGATCAACAAACCCTAGTTAAATTAGGTTAGCAAATTAGTATAAAATATTCTATAATTTTACTATTAAAGGTTGTACATTTTAGGATGACACTATTGTTATTGCTCTCCAATTGAGATGACCAAAGATGTATTTTTGAAATTTTTGATAGCAATACAATATATTTATTTATTTTATAAAATAATAAATACAACCAAATAGTAAAAGTACATATTTAATAATTTTATGATAATATTAATATTAATCTATACATAAAACTAAATATTATAATCTAAATTTTAATCTATACATAAAACTAAAATACGATAATAGAAAAAAGCATGTGTTTTCTATTATCATTCAATGGGGTAGCTAGGAGACTTTGGTTTTCTTTGAATTATTCAAAGTATCTTCCCAAACAATATAAATTTGACTTAAGCCTTGCATCCTATTGCTCCTTGCAGCCAGTTTGGATTGATAAATAATGGGCAATTATTTAAAATAGGTTGAGATTTCTCATTTCAAAGACACTTTTACATTGAACACCTAAACTTTATATAGGGAAAGTGATTGTTGGCACAACACTGAAGACTCCTTTCTAAATTGTGAAGGTGCATAACAAGCTATAGGATATGGCATCATTGCAAACCAGAGGTGAATCAAAGATCAAAGAAAGTGGTATGTTATGTACTATGAGTTGGTGGCGTTTGGCATTTTCCCTATGTTCATCGATTGTCACTACTGAAGAAATTCATCACATTTTTCATTGTTGTCCTTTCTTTTAGCATCACATGAAACCCACAAGATAGAAAACAATGGGTTCTATGAGTGTCAACAACTGAAAAAGTCAAACAAAAATGCTCTTTGTATTAAAGTATTATTGTAATATCTAATGGTCATCTTAGCTTTTAGTTAATCGGTAGTTTACTTTTAGTTAACTTAGTTTGCTTCAGTTAGCTTTTAGTATCTTTTCGTTATTTGCTTTAGTTAACAATTGTTTCTTTTTAGAAACATCGTCTTGTAATTCTTTATATAAAGAGTTTTTCCTCTCCTTTGTAAATAACGAATATTCAATAACAATTATCATTTTAGTTAACTTAGTTTGCTTCGGTTAGCTTTTAGTATCTTTCCGTTATTTGCTTTAGTTTGCTTTAGTTAACATCACATGAAACCCACAAGATAGAAAACAATGGGTTTTATGAGGGTAAACAACTGAAAAAGTCAAACAAAAATGCTCTTTGAAATCATCGCCAAAGTTTGGAATTGCATATCGTGCCCTAGAATTATCTCAATTCATTGGGTGACAATTCCAAATGTTTCAAAGGTGAAAATTTTGAAGCCTATTTGAATCCACAAACAATTCAAAACTAGATTGCACTACCAAGGCAAATCGTACCCAAAACTGGCCTCAAAACTTGCCAATTTGATAACCTAGGGGAAAAATCAAGAAAAAAAATGCTTCTTTTCCATCTAGTGCAGCCCAAAACAAGATTTTTTTTTGTTTTTGAAACCAATGCAAGGATATGGGGGCAGCAAACCCCAACAAAGTTTCTGATAATACTTCAACTGTATTTAACATAAAAAGATAAGTGTTTGAGTATATGGAAAATTCATAAGCACCTACCTTTTCAAATACAATCTACAATGTAATGTCTAGAACTAGTTAGTACTTGAAGAATTTTTTTTGCAACTACAGATGGGATTTTGATTTTCACAGTAGCTATATTCAGATCACATCAATTTAGTAGACAAGATACTTAAAAATATCAAAATTTAAAAAATAAGACAGTATTTCACCTTGATCTCCAACTTCCCAACTTTTGCTTGTGTAACACTCAAAGCTGGAGGAAGACCAGCACTTGCATGCAATGCATCCCCATTGATATCTTCTCAGAGAAACCATAAACATAATAAGAAAATGGATAGAGGGAAATGCACAAACTAAAATACTGAAAATTTACATCATTTAGGAACGACAAGACCAAAACATAAGTTTTGTTAACTATTACAAGCAAAAGAAAAATGGGCCTCTCTACTCATGATGCATATTCCTTTAAAGTTCGATAATATTTGCCCATCATAGAAAGAATGTATTGTGACAACTATTCTGACAGATTGAATGAATCTAAATTGGTCTATTCAATGCAGTGGTTTTTTATGTTAAATAAGTTCCAGAAGTACTTACCATAAACAAGAATATGCGTTAAAGTTAATAGAAAATTCAAATAAGGCTTAGTTTTTTCAAGCTGTGTGGTATATCAATATCATAAATTAACAATCATGTCAACAAAAGATAGAAGAACCACCTAAATTTGAAAGCTGAACAGTTCGCCCTTGTAGCTTAAACTGGTCTCTTGAAAATGTGTTTAGCCAGTACTTGAGTGTATACTCTAATGCCCTCGCTAGGATCGACTCCATATTTAGCTTCTGTTGTGAACTTCAACGAACTAACAGACAACCAAATCAAATATCTTAGAAGCAGCTCAAAATAAAACAACCATAAAGATGTGATTAACAAAAGACCTCTGAGAAATGGGTTGCCTAGTTAGTTAGACAAATAAACTCTTCCATTCACAATGGAACTCATTCTCAGAAAGAAAGAAAGATATTACTTTATCGACATCCTTGAATAAACAACATGTCAATGGGACTAGAAAGTATTAAGTTACAACAGAAAAGTACTAATGTAGAAGAAATCTAAGTGCTAAAAATTAAAAAACATTAAAACTTAAAACTGTAACTAGAGGGTCCTTGAATAAACAACATGTCAATGGGACTAGAAAGTATTAAGTTGCAACAGAAAAGTACTAATGTAGAAGAAATCTAAGTGCTAAAAATTAAAAAACATTAAAACTATAAAATTGTAACTAGAGGGTGTAAACCCAAAGCAGTTATACCCCAAAATCACATGATAACATGCAAATTGCAAAATACAAATAGCCATCGGAAGAATTGACCTCTATGATCTACACTAAACAATTTTGCTATTCGTGGCGATCAATCTCATGGGCAACCCACCAACCAAAAAATATAACTTAGAAGTAGCCCATGAATCCCCCTTAAATTATCTCGATTAAAGATATTCAACTAGATCCCCTCTCTGAGAGCTGTATCTGTGAGGAATTACAATCAACCAGAAAGTCTGACAGCATTATAGGCGGTAATGCCTCTTTCTACCTTCAGCATGAATGGTGTCAGTCAAAGAGTAAGTATAACATTCAGATCTACATCAGGTGGATATCGACCTCACTGCCCCCACTAGGTAAAGGGCACAGAGGAGAAACTAATATAAGCCCAATCAAGATCATTTTCCAAATAATGATGTGCCAGATAAAACATATTAGCCATGACCATCCACTAAACACACAATGCCAATGCACCACAGAAGCCCTATTAGCGAAGGGCCACCCACTAACCATCAATTTAAACCCAGATGAAGTAAAAACCATATAATCTTATATCAGGGCTTTTCCAAGGAGATTATATTAGTGTACAAACCACTAACCAAATGCCACAACTGGGCAGAGTAACTTCGATTGCAGACCAACCTTAAGCCCAAGCTAGGCAAAGGACAGAGTTATTTTTAACTTACTACTACCTAAGCCTACTTCCCCAAAAACTGAATTACCAGACAAACCCAAGCAACCAAGTTCCATCCACTCATAATCAAACTAAACCAATTTACACCATTTCCACATACTTCTACGACAAAACTGATGACAGGTGAATCGTGTGATGCATCCGTCAAGGCTAGCTCATGGCGATCAAATTCATGGCCCGTGCAATAACCAAATTCCACAAACAGTAAAATAAAGCTATATCCATTCAGGGCTTCTTTGTGCAGAGATCCGCATCACCGTCCCTTCCAAGCAAATAAAACACTCAGTAAGCAAAATTAAATCCCACTTGAGGTCAATTCCCCACATGCTCATCTACCTGATAAACCCGATCAGCTTTGTAACAACCACAACTCCATCAAATTAACCCCAGAAAGAGCTTTGCGAATGTGCAATTCATTGCTCTCAGGCTTCCTAGTTAATTTGTCTGCATCATCATTACTCGCATTTATTTCACAGTGGAAACGAAAATCATAATAAAAACAGCCAAAAAACACAAACTAATACGCCCAATCCTTACAATAAAGCACAAATACAGATTTAAAAGCTCCCAATTTGAAATATCAGTTTCAAAGGCTGCAAACCCCAACGACAAAGCTTAACAAAAATTCAAATTATTTGCAATAATCATACATACCCATTTGAGCTGGATCTGTGCAACTGTGAAAACAAGCAAGAGCTAAGCAGGAAGACCAATAATGCACAAAAAAAAATCGATCTAGTGTGTCATTAGATTTCGCGGCATTTGCGTGTAGACGACGCATTGGCCAGACTCATACTCCAGCCTAATTGTTTGGCGCGAAAGGTAGTGAACTACGGTGCAACTGCGAGACAATCTAGCAGATCTAATCTGTGTGTCTGAAATTTTCATTCGCCAACGCCTGCAATCGAGCCGGCATTGTTGTCAAATTTCACAAAAGTTGGGCCTACTTTTTCATACTAGGTATTATTATTCTATCATATATCACATCGTACATTCTCTGCTTGCTGCCTTCGTCGATTATTTAATCTACCAAAGAAATCATATCTCGACAGATTTTATTTTATTTTTGATATTTTCACAGATTCTTTACGTTTTCATTTTGAGTTTGTTTTTATCTGGATCATTCTGCAGGTCATTTTCACTTTAACTTTTTCTTTCCATCCGAGCTGTGTGACACCCGATTGGGATTCCGAATCTTCTTTTTTCAAATTGCCCTTTTATTTATGGAGAAAGGTGATCATCCATCCCTAAGCCCTAATTTTGGTGCTTTATCGAGAAAAAAAAAATTGGCTTTGAGATTTGTGGAGGGAAAAGCTCTTTTAAACTTTTTCGATTTTGTGTTTCTATTGTAATAGTTTAGTGGTTAAAGAGTGCACTTTTATGGTAGAGAAGTTATCTCTAATATTTCCAATTTTATATTCGAGGATTATTATTCTAGTCTTAATTTTTATTTTTCATATTAGAAATTAATTATGGGTTAAAGTACGTTGTTATTGATCAATTTAAATGTAAAATATTTAAAATTTGAATGTTAGGGTGTCCTCCTAAGTCATTTAATTTGTTCATTATCTATCAAGACATGGTATTTTTATTTGTATATTATTTAATTAGTAAGATGCTATTGAATGGGATGGTGTTCAAAATAGAAATGGAAGATTATGGTGAGAGTCTTTGAAAGCATGGGTGGTGTGCAAGGGTTGACGGTCTAAGTCGTTGTTGTTGTGCCTTGAGGAGTCTTTTGGGTTACATGGTTTAGGCGTGAGCTATGTTTTTCATTGCTATTTTGTGTCTTATATTTGTTGGTCCCTCTTTATTTTGTCTATCTTTCTCTCTTTTTTGGGAGGTTTTGGTGCTAACAACTGACATGGCAATTATTGGGGCTCTAGGGCACCCCCAAATTATATATTTCAAAAATGCTCTTAATAGGGATTCACCATCCTCATTCGGTCATGTCAATACAGTTCAATTTGTGTTGCATGCAACAAAAGAATCTAGATCGGAGTAGCATGTGTTGCTTCATATAAGACCCAATGGGTGCTTGAAAAAAAAAAAAAGATCAACCCGTTATGATGATTAATACAAAAACTATAGTGGAGGATGTCTTGTATTTTGTTGAGCATGCTCTAATATGTAGATTTATGGGTCATTCTATCTCCTTCCCTTTTTTGGAAGCCTGGGCTAAAAGGAATTGGAACATAAAAGGAGATATGGAAATAATTTTAGCTACAAATGGTTACTGCTTCGTAGTTTTTTTCTTGAATAGCATATTATAACTCTATTTTTTAAGGTGGACCATATTTTCATAATCAAATGCAATTATTTATTAAAGCCTAGCATGTAGGGTTTGATCTTATGGAAGAACTCTTGTCCAAGTTCATTGTCTAGATTTTCTTTCCTAGGCTTCCAATGGAGTTTTGGAGACAGCATTTTACAATCCATAGTAATTGTTATTAGGAAACCTCTAAGTCCCTCTCATCATACTTTAGACAAAAAAAATTGCAACTTTTTCTCACTTGTACATGGAAAACCACTTGAACAATCTAATTCATAAATGTGTGGAGATTAGGGTGGGGAGTATGAATTGGATCTAGAAAATTGATTATGAAAAAATATCTTTTCGCTATCAGGTATGTCATGAGTATGGGCATTTATAGAGAAATTGTCCAAAATTGGGACCCAAAATCCCTTAGCCATCTCCTAAGATAGTGGCAACTAATTTGAAGGTGAAATGGAAGGCCACAATCCAAGTTAATGAGCTAGATGTAAATGGATTTATCTTGATAAAATATTGCTCAAAAGGGAAGTCTTTGAATCAACAACATAAGGATGCTTCTAAATGAATTTCAAGCAATGGATTTGATATTCTATAAAGCTTTAAGGACATGACTACAATGCAATATGACATCACTAGGACCAACAAGAATATGCATTCAAACCAAGCTTAGGTAACATTTTAAAGTCTTATTATAGCATGCTCAGTCATACCACAAAGTAATTACTTAGGTTTTTACCATAGAAGTAAAATAAATAAACATATGCTTAAAAATAGGATAGTAAAAAAATTATTTTCATACATCATTTATTTCACGTGATCAAAATATGAATGTATAATACAACTTTTGAAATTGAACTATATTATTTTCAACTTGAGATAAGACAAAAGTTTTTAATTACAATTCATACGTGAAATACTTTCAAGTATACAAGTTTACATAATACAATAATGATATAAGGTCAAGTCTTCCATATCTAAAAAATGCTTTTGTTTCACAAGCCTCGGCATTGTCGTCTACAAGAGGGAGAGCATCACCTAAGTGCTCTACATCCAACCACAGACCAACGGTTCCTCGCACACCTTCCAATTGGAAGTGGCCCTACTCTTTATGAAAAGTATAGACTAAGGAACCCACAAGTACATGTCATCTTAGTTTATAGTGTTGTGTCCTACATAACCAATCGACCATACAAATTTAGACATCTCTAACTAAGTATGACCAATTTGACTGGATATGCAATCTAGAACATGGTGAACCGACTAATGCAAGCAGAGACTCACAATAGCACAACAAGCAATTAGCGCTGAATTTTCCACCAGATTTTCATGTATTTGAGTCCATCATTTGGAGTCATCTAATGGTGCAAAAGTCAGCGAAATAGAGTTTCTTTGTTTCATTGCCAGTTTTTATGCCATATTTTGCGTCATCTTTAGTACCCGCTTTCGCACCGAATTTGTGTCGAAAATTTGGTGCCAACATTAGCATCTCCTTTAGCATCAGGAATAGCACCAAAAATTGACGTTAGAAATAGCACCTAAATTGGCGCCCAATTTGGCTTCTAGTTTTGCTTCCATGTCTACTCCCATTTTTACTTCTAGTTTTGCTCCCAATTTTGCTCCTAGTTTTGCTTCCATTTTTTCTTCCATTTTTGCTTCCACTTTTGCTTCCACTTTTGCTTCCAATGTTGCTTCCAATTTTACTTCCCTTTTTGCTTGCAGGTTTGCTTATGGTTTTGCTACCTGTTTACTTCCGATTGTGCTTCCAATTTTTCTTCTAGTTTTGCTTCCAATTTTTCTTCCAGCTTCTAATTTTTCTTTCAGGTTTGCTTCCAGTTTTGCTTCCACTTGTGCTTCCAGTTTGGCTTCCAGGATTGCTTCCGACTTTGCTTCTAGTTTTGCTTCCAATTTTGCTTCCAATTTTGTTTCTGGTTTTGCTTCTAATTTTGCTTCCAATTTTGCTTCAATTTTTGCTTCCAGTTTTCCTTCCAAGTTTGCTTCCAGATTTGCTTCTAGGTTTGCTTCCAATTTTGCTTCCTGCATTCCTTCTAGTTTTCCTTCCAGTTTTGCTTCCGGTTTTTCTTCCAAGATTGCTTCTAGTTTGGATTCCATTGCTGCTTCCTTTTTTGCTTCTAAAAACATGCTTCTTGTTTTGCTTCCTTTTTTGCTTCTAAAAAATGCTTCTTGTTTTGCTACCAATTTTGCTTCCAAGATTGCTTATGGTTTGTTTCTAGTTTGGCTTCCATTGTTGTTTCCTTTTTTGCTTCTAAAAATGCTTCTTGCTTTGCTTCCATTTGTTACTTTAATATGTTTTAATTCAATTTAATTAGTTAAATATATGATGTCTCTTAAATAACTCATATGATTATAGAGTAAGTAATTTAATTATTTAACTCATATGATTAAATAACAAGATAATTATTATAACATGATCATCATCTATAATTAAAACAAGTGAGTCAAATATCTATAATTTAATTGAACTTGACAACATCCATCCTGAGCAGTAAATTAAAATCATCATACATAATAAATATCCATCCAAAAATCATCGACCACTTTTAATATATATAAATTGACAAATCAATACTGATAAGATCATCATCATATATAACTAAAACAAGTGAAAGTCAAATATAACAGTAGATCAATAACATGTGAAAATGATACATGTCCAACAATCAACATAAGTCAAAATGATACATGTACAATGATATAAGTAAAAATGATAAATTATTTAACTCAAATTGATACAAGACAAGATGATACATGTCCAAATGATATAAGTGAAAATGATAAATGTCAATATGATACAACTCAATAATATGGTACTGTAGGCCATGAAAATGATACATATGATAGTAAACATGAAAAGAGGCGTCATAACGATATGTCAGCAATGATCCATGATGCAGTCTATATGATCATGAATGTCACTGGGTACTAGTAGCAACTGCCTCATCATCATCACCACCATTGTGATCATCATCAACATAACGATATATCAACAATGATCCATGACACAATCTATATAATTATGAATGTCGTTGGGTACTACCAGCAACTACCTCATCATCATCATGACCACCATCATGATCATCATCATCTTCATCGTTGTCATCATCATTGTCATCATCCTCTGCCATGTGATCTGTACCAACAAAACCAATATTTTCTGGATCTATATCATGATGAGGATCATCTTGATCTTTTGGAAGCCCCCTGTTCTACAAAAAAAAACATTTAAAATGAAAAGTTATTATTTATTTCATGCAATAATTTATTTTTCTATTATATATCTAATATTAAAACATATGAGATGAAACAATAATCATATTACATCATATCAAAGTGCACATACCATAATGAAATTTCAAAAAAGTTACAGCTAATATGTGATTCCAATTATGTAAAACGTGCAACAATTCTAATAAATGTTAGTAAAGATCATAAAAAAATTGTTATATAATTTAACTATCAACTGTAAATTCTATTACATAACCTTAAGTGCCAACCCTCTGCAAAAGAATGAGGAGACTACAAGAAGATTGGCTACAAGGGGCATTAGTACAGGAGATGGACATGGCCCTTCCAAGCCATCCACTAAGATGGTTTCATACAAAAATGTGGAAGATATCCCCGTTTCTAGAGAGCTCGTGATTTAGGTTGATACGAAAAATGATGTTGTTCTAGTACCCATATATGGCATCATGGTTCCATTTCATGTAGCCACCATCAAGAGTGTTACAAGCCAACAAGATGGAGGGAATTCTTATATAAGGATAATTTTCAATCCAAGTACTGACTTTAATGCAAACCACATGCCAACATTGAAATTCCCTAGCAGTATTTATGTTAAGGAAATTTCCTTTAGATCCAAGGATTCAAAGCACATCAACGATGTGGTACAAATGATTAAATATCATATATGATCTATAGCAATGAAAGAGTCTGAAAAGGTAGAGAGAGCTACATTGGTGACTCAGGAGAAACTTCAACTTTCAAAAACAAAGGAAATTAGGCTAGCAAACTTGTGGATCAAGCCAACATTTGGTGGAAGAGGAAAAAAGATGACTGGAACTTTGGAGGCCCACCATAATGGATTTCGGTATTCAACCATGAGAGCAAAAGAGAGAGCTAATATCATGTATCAAAACATTAAGCATGCATTCTTCCAGCCAACAGAGAAGGAGATGATTACTTTGCTTCATTTTCATTTGCATAACCATATCATGGCGTAGGAACCAAGAAGACCAAGGATGTCCAGTTTTATGTGGAGGTAATGGATGTGGTCCAAATTTTAAGAGGGGCGAGAAGGTCAATGTATAATCCAGATGAAATTGAGGGAGAACAACAAGAGAGGGACAGGAAAAATAAAATCAATGCAGAGTTTCAAGGTTTGTCAAGCCAGTAAGAGAGCTATGGGAGCAGCCTCATCTAAAATATTTTGAACTAGAGTTTGATGTACCATTTAGAGAGCTTGGTTTTCATGGAGTTCCTTTCAAAGCCTCTACTTTTATTATTCCCACAGTAAACTGTTTGGTAGAGTTGGTGGAATTACCTTTCTTAGTAATCACTATTAGTGAGATTGAGATTGTTAATCAATTAGGCGCTAATTGCTGTAGTAATGAAAGAGCCTAAAAAGGCAGAGAGAGCTACACTAGTGACTCAGGAGAAACTTCAGCTTTCAAAAACAAAGGCAATTAGCCTGGCAAACTTGTGGATCAGGCCAGCATTTGGTAGAAGAGGAAGGAAGATGACTGGAACTCTGGAGGCCCACCATAATGGATTTCGGTATTCAACCATGAGAGAAAGAGAGAGATGATATCATGTATCAAAACATTAAGCATGCATTATTCTAGCCAGCGAAGAAGGAGATGATTACTTTGCTTCATTTTCATTTGCATAACCATATCATGGCATGGGAACCAAGAAGACCAAGGATGTCCAGTTTTATGTGGAGGTAATGGATGTGGTCCAAACTTTAGGAGGAGCAAAAAGGTTAATGTATGATCCTGATGAAACTGAGGAAGAACACTAAGAGAGGGATAGGAAAAATAATATCAATGCAAAGTTTCAAGGATTTGTCAAGCTAGTAAGAGAGTTATGGGAGCAGCCTCATCTAAAAGATTTTGAACTAGAGTTTGATGTACCATTTAGAGAGCTTGGTTTTCATGGAGTTCCTTTCAAAGCCTCTACTTTTATTGTTCCTGCGGTAAACTATTTAGTAGAGTTGGTGGAATTACCTTTCTTAGTAATCACTATTAGTGAGATTGAGATTGTTAATCAATTAGGTGCTAATTTCCTGTAGCAATGAAAGATTCTAAAAAGGCAGAGAGAGCTACACTTGTGACTCATGAGAAACTTTAGCTTTCAAAAACAAAGGAAATTAGGCTGGCAAACTTGTGGATCAGGCCAGCATTTGGTGGAAGAGAAAGAAAGATGACTTGAACTTTGGAGGCCCACCATAATGGATTTCGGTATTCAACCATGAGAGCAAAAGAGAGAGTTGATATCATGTATCAAAACATTAAGCATGCATTCTTCCAACCAACAGAGAAGGAGATGATTACTTTGCTTCGTTTTCATTTGCATAACCATATCATGGCATGGGAACCAAGAAGACCAAGGATGTCTAATTTTATGTGGAGGTAATGGATGTGGTCCAAACTTTAGGAGGGACAAGAAGGTCAATGTATGATCCTAATGAAATTGAGGAAGAACAGCAAGAGAGGGACAAGAAAAATAATATCAATGCAGAGTTTCAAGGATTTGTCAAGCTAGTAAGAGAGCTATGGGAGCAGCCTCATCTAAAATATTTTGAACTAGAGTTTTATGTACCATTTAAAGAGCTTGGTTTTCATGGAGTTCCTTTCAAAGCCTCTGCTTTTATTGTTCATATGGTAAACTGTTTGGTAGAGTTGGCGGAATTACCTTTCTTAGTAATCACTATTAGTGAGATTGAGATTGTTAACCTTGAGAGAGTAGGACTTGGGAAAAAGGAATTTGATATGGCTATTGTTTTCAAAGACTTCAAGCGAGATGTACTTCGTATTGAAACCATTCCTCAATCTTCGCTTAATGGCATCAAGGAATGGTTGAACTTTGTGGATATAAAGTATTATGAAAGCAGAATGAACTTGAACTAGCGGCCAATTTTGAAGACTATTACTGATGATCTAGACAAATTTATTGAAGATGGTGGTTGGGAATTTTTGAATATGGAAGCTAGTGATTTTGATTCCAATAATTCAAAAGAGTCAAATCAAGGATATGAACCATCTGATTTAAAAGAGGAATCAAAATCAGATGAGGAAGGTTCAGAAGATGAATCTCTTATGGAGTTAGATGAGGACAAGTCTAACAGTGAAGAGGAAAGGCTACGATGAAAGGTAAAAGCTACAGGGAAGTCTTAGGCACCTGATATTAGAGATTCGAGATGAATGCCTGCCAAGAGGCATAAATTCAGATGAATTGAGTTCATCTACATCCTTCTACTATTTATTCATGCACATAAATGGTTCAACTATTTATGCAAATGATGCATATATGTTAACTTGATCGGTGTTGTTACTTCGGTAGTTTGACTTCTATGACAACCAGCCATTAGGCCATTATGTGCGGGAGCACGTTTGTGTTTTTAGTTAGCTTTTTTGGATAGCTCTACTTGGTGTTAAGGACGTTCCATTTATATTTTAAATGTTAAGAAGTCTAGTATTACACGCTTCTCTATGTTGATTAGATCAGGTTGCAAGTTTTTTACTGCTAATTTCTTTATTTATGAAGTTTTTTTAACTTGGAAGACAAGAATTTATTGCCTTTTTTAAATTAGATGGACAAATTAAGTGGTTGGTTAGCTACGCCAAGTGATGTAGACTACAAGGATGTGTTAGATCTATAGGATGCCTACCAAGATGCATCAAAACATTTTTACATGTTAAAAGAATGGCAGCATCATGAGGAAGGATGGAAAAGATGCATGTGGATCACTTAGTAGAATGACAACATGAATTCAAGGAAGCACTCCTTGAGATACCATGTTTGAGAGAAAAGAAGATAAATCAAATCAACATGGGACTAAGTTACTCAAATGATACAACTCATAACTTAAATGAGGACACTTAAGAGATATTAAAAGGAAATGGTCATTAATTAAAAGATGTGATGAAATAAGGCATAAATGTCACCCACTACCCTTTAAGGCAAACAATTTTTTTTCCTCAACATGAAATAATGGGACAATTGAGTGGGATCTAGGGCCAACAGAGAAGCACTTTAGAACTCATCCTATGCATCAACAAACAACTCAACACAAAGAAATGTAAATTGACATATCAACACAACAATATCCAACTAAGTTATTGAAAGTCAACTATTGGTACCTCGTTCTCCATCCAGATTAAAAAACTGGCCCACTTTTTGCTTTGTAACTTTTCCTTTACAAATTGCTTTGGATGTTGGCCATAT
The DNA here is from genome assembly GCA_007258455.2 of Sequoia sempervirens. Classification (NCBI taxonomy): domain Eukaryota; kingdom Viridiplantae; phylum Streptophyta; class Pinopsida; order Cupressales; family Cupressaceae; genus Sequoia; species Sequoia sempervirens. Next base: position 107,497,142 of record VDFB02179234.1, read on the forward strand.
TTCTCCTACTGTCAAAACATGGCACATGGACTAGTTAAACTAATTAATATGCAATCATTTACTTTTTCCTAGGGAATTAAAAATATATCATTTAACATATTAAATATACTTACAAATTTACAGATCAAGGCCTATAAACCTTTTTGGCCACTATGATGCGTGGCACAAAGTTTTTGAAGCCTAGCCTTGGAGGCCTTGTCCTAAAACATATACTAATTCAATTTAACTATGCACAAATAAAATTTAAAAATTGTTTAATAAATTTGATATAATCTTATGAGAAAATTCAAATACCTACGTACTCTCCTCACTGGACTCCGTTCGTGCTTCAAACTTCTCATATGCTTTTACAAGCTCTTTCCATACTTTGAAACTTACATCAATTGGCCTTTTTTGAGCCTTAGGTCGGGAGGGATTTTTTTTATCTTATTTGCTTGGTTGCACCAAAATCTCTTACAATTTTGAGACATTTGTAGCTTTACCTTCTTCATAGACCAACCTATGCCAAATTCAATCTCATGTCATTGATAACTACTTTTTGTTGGTGTATGGGTATCTTTGGGAATGGAAAATGTGGATGGTCTTTGAACTGTTGAAGGCATGATTCCTTCAACCTATTCACAAACCCTTTTCCAACATCTGTCATTCAGACTTCCCCTGAAACCATGTCGTATTCTATCTTGCTATTGTAGCTACCAATGCAAGATCGAAAAGATGGTGTGGTGGAAGAAGTTTGTGTCCCAGGAGTGGGTAGGACAGTGGAAGCCTTTGCTCCATGTTCTACACTCCTAGAGTTTACTGTTACTGATTTCCTCCTAGATTTTTTGCTCAATCCAAGACTGCTTGGGGAATCAATCGATTCCCTTTGACATAATTGATTTGGTTGTAATGTTTGAGGGGCTTCACTAGATCAGTTTTCTATGTATCTGGCAAGCATCGTCCAGCGCACATCATCCAAATTGTTCACTACCTCTACCCCCAATATGAAAGACAATGCCTCTTTATCTTTGTCAGTCACATGTCCCTATATATATATAATAAATTTCTTCTTTTAAATTTAAAAATAAAAAAAGTAAAAAGTAAAATTGAAAGAAACAAGGGAAACATTTACAAATCTATAAATTGACAATGAATTACTTCATTGTGGCTAGAGTTTGCTCCCTTTGTTCTCTTCTCTCTATCGCTTGACATTTTGAGGCAACCTAGGGCAAATTATTTTTGTCCAATTTGTGGAGGCAAATGAAGTACACACTGTCAGGTATGAAATTTTTCGTCCAGTTTGTGGTATGAAATTTTTACCTTGAATGACTCTCTTTTTGGATTTAAACGCCTATGAATCAATTGCTTGCACACCTGTATAGAATATAAATATATTTGAAAGGATATAAATATATGAAAAATGAAACAAATGTATTATAAAAAAATCAATGCTTGTGCACCTGTATAGAATGGAAATCTTTGGGGGATAAAAAGGGCACGGAGTGTGGTTATATTGAGAGTTAATGTAGATAGGTCCCATGCTCGAGTTGCATCCACTAATTAGAAAGAAAATGAATGTGTTTGCACAATCAATTCGAAACCACAAGCTCATCGTTATGTAAAAGAATAAGTGAAAATTAGTAATAGCTAATTTAAGCCCAAAGGTCTCACAAATTTGAGGAAATGATCTATTATTCAGCTGTCATCTCAAAATCCTTATCTCCTCATATTGTCTCGACCAACCTTTGTTCCCACGGGACCTGGCTATAGTGGGGCAGATGCAGTTTAATGACTTGTCTTGAAAGCACTTGACTACTTTTTAATGGAAGGAAGATCTGAGAAATCGAACTAAAAACTAGAAGCTTGGGATGGGAATGATAAGCGAACTGGTGCATTGGGGTTTCAAAAATGTGTTCATTGCTCTCAAATGCAGAGGAAATAATGCAATGTCTATAATTTTACCCTCCTCCTTTGCAACCACATGAGACTTGAACGATTTGCGTGTAAACAAAACAATATTCACAACCCTTTCTTCACAATCCTCTCCATTTAATCCAAAAATATATATTTGTGGGAACGAAAAAAACAAACTGTAACCTTACCTATGGTGTCACAAACTAAATCTTATTTATGATCTACTTGCTTGTAGCCCTCCTTCGTGTTGTTTTTCCCTTTTTTCTCCTCTCTTCCTTCACGTTGCTTTTTTCTCCTGTCATCTCTTCCTTCTTAATGCGGGAAGTTTTAAATTTTTGTTATTGACTCAGTAATCGGCACTATAGTCGGTGTAGCAAAGTGCGCCTAATTTAGCGCTGCCTTTCAGCCAAAAATGTAATCTATTTGGGATGTAAAAGGTGGTGCAAAGTACACCTAATTTAGTGCCTAGTAGTGCAAAATGATGTATTTTGCTTGGAAGTTGATAAATAAATTGATCCTAAATTGGCTTCATCTTCATATGTTCCAAGGGAGCAATCATGGTTCCCTATTTTATCTATTCCTTATCCCATGTCAATTTTGTGGGTGCAAAACTAATAGAGGTTAGATTTGTGAACTCAGAAATGACCCCTATACAACTAGATGAGTCATTTAAAGTGTGAAATATATGTCAAATTTATGTCTAAAGTGAGGTTTTGTGTTGGATAGCATATTTGTTGAAATGATATAATTGGTGTACTAAATATTATTTACTATATTGTGTATTATAGGGGCAAGATGAGGCCATGGCAACAGATCATGCCATGTCAAATGAGGACACAACAGCTGAAGCAGGACATCAGGTACTCAAATTTTGACTTAACTTAGGAAAAAATGATCTAATGGCATTTTGTGATATGTCCATCTTTTTTCACAATATTATTGAAATTTACAATGTATTATCCAATCCTGACATAAATTAATGCATATTGTTGATTATTTTAGATGGAGATTGGAGAAAATGCAAAGCCTGAGCATTCAACTAGCAAAAGAGGAAGAAATGTACATGGACGTGGACCTAAAATTGTTAAATCACGTAGACAAAAGTGGGTGTTTGCGGATATGACAATGGATCTTGCAGACACAACAAATGATTGCATTGAACAAGAGGTTGGTCAAGACTATAGTACATGGGATGAATACTTTGAGAAAATATATGACTAGAGTGAGGTTTTGTGTTGGATAGCATATTCATTGAAATGATATAATTGGTGTAGTAAACATTATTTACTATGTTGTGTATTATAGGGGCGAGACGAGGCCATGGCAACAAATTGTGTCATATCAAATGAGGACCGAACGGATGAAGCGGGACATCAAGTATTCAAAATTTGACTTAACTTAGGAAAAAATGATTTGATGGCATTTTGTGATACGTCCATCTTTTTTTCACAGTATTATTGAAATTTATAATGTATTATCCAATCTTGACATAAATTAATGTATGTTGTTGATTATTTTAGATGGAGATTGGAGCAAATGCAGAGCCTGAGTGTTCAACTAGCAAAATAAGAAGATATGTATGTGGACGTGGAACTAAAACTGTTAAATCATGTAGACGACAGTGGGTGGAAGAGGATATGACAATGGATCTTCCATAAACAATAGATGATTGCATTAAACAAGAGGTTGGTCAGGACTATAGTACATGGGATGAATACTTTGAGAAAATTGTTGTTTGTGGATGTTTTGTATGTCGCGGAAAGAAATAATTCAAACGAGCAATTGTACAAAGACATTACATATATGATGAGCTTCCAGTCGGTAGTATGCCTCCTACAATCAGTTCAGATCCAATAGGAATTATGGTAAGGAATTTTCCAACTAGCAAAATAAGAAGATATGTATGTGGACGTGGAACTAAAACTGTTAAATCATGTAGACGACAGTGGGTGGAAGAGGATAGGACAATGGATCTTCCATACACAATAGATGATTGCATTAAATAAGAGATTGGTCAGGACTATAGTACATGGGATGAATACTTTGAGAAAATTGTTGTTTGTGGATGTTTTGTATGTCGCAGAAAGAAATAATTCAAACGAGCAATTGTACAAAGACATTACATATATGATGAGCTTCCAGTCAGTAGTATGCCTCCTACAATCGGTTCAGATCCAATAGGAATTATGGTAAGGAATTTTCCAACTAGCAAAATAAGAAGATATGTATGTGGACGTGGAACTAAAACTGTTAAATCATGTAGACGATAGTAGGTTGAAGAGGATAGGACAATGGATCTTCCATAAACAACAGATGATTACATTAAACAAGAGGTTGGTCAGGACTATAGTACATGGGATGAATGCTTTGAGAAAATTGTTGTTTGTGGATGTTTTGTATGTCGCAGAAAGAAATAATTCAAACGAGCAATTGTACAAAGACATTACATATATGATGAGCTTCCAGTCGATAGTATGCCTCCTACAATTGGTTCAGATCCAATAGGAATTATGGTAAGGAATTTTCCAATTTGATATAAATAACATGTATACTTCGTTTAAACATTGTTTTATATTATTTAAATAACTATTTTTTTTTCAATGGATACTTGCAGGATAAAGTTCTTGGTTTAAAGTTTCCTAGATTACTGACTTCCAACCTAGAGGGCAATGGTCATTTATCAGATGATACATCTAACAAAAATATGTGCCAATATACCAGCTCGAAAGATGAGGAATTGATGAAAACAAGTCACAAAACAAGAACTGCTTTAAAGATGCCTAATTTTCTTAAAGAAAGGGGGAGGGTGGACTACATACCATATGAGAATGAATGTGATGGAGATGATGAATTTTTCCTGAGTTTGAGATTAATTTACAAAGAGACATTTGATCGTCGACTATATTGTGGTTGGCCTAGTGATCAACAACTACCTAGAGTGTACAAGGTGTTTCAATTTTGGGGATACAACTACATGATACGACCCTCCAATATTCACGAAGTGAATCTAGGCCTCTTTATTGTCCAAAATGTACATGTGGGATCTAAACATAGAAACAATTCAGAACAAACCACTAGGAGATTAATTCCATATTATGGTCCATCATATTATAGTGGTGAATGGAGAAGGCTAGCAGAATATAAGGTTAGCATGTCAGCATATGGTCTAAATTTGAATATGTATACACATCATCTCTAATTGGAAAGTGGAAAAGAAATTAATAGAGGTCATCTTATGTATATAGATGGACATGCATACACACACAAAAATATTGCATGATTTATAAATAGTAGTAAGGGAAAGGACCTTAATGTAAGACCAAATTGTCAATTTGTTGAGGTTATAAATGATAAAGATGGAGATATGGAAAGAGAGGTTGATAGATTGACAATGGTTGAGGCTATTAAGGACCTTACCATTGGGGATGAGTTATTGATTGATTACCCCTTCTTAAAACACACTCTTGCGTGAAAGAAAAGGGAAGAACAAGGTCTCCCTAAGGATGTTCTTAAGGGCAGAAAACCAAAGAATAATAAATGAGTATGGACTAATATTTTATAAACTATGTTGTCAAAATTGTGTTTTATTTAAATTATTGTATAGAAAAGGTAGTCTATAAAATAATGTTCCATTATTCAATTGATGTATATATGTTCATACAATTTTTATTTTTATTTTTTAAACCATATTTGATTATATTTCTTTGAAATTGATACATTTATGATTTATCCAATTGTTGGAAAACATTAAGTAATGCTTGCGTTTGTTGATAGGTAGAAGATGTTGATGAAACACATACTAATACCCATTATCCAACTAGGTTATTAAGATTTGGACGGGATGATCCAAACCATCCTTTAAACAATACCAGGGTGAAAAGAGCAAGTTTGAAGAGATTACTACCACCTGAGAAATTTGAAGAGCTGATGAGATATACATACATTGATGAGATGCCACCTAGCCTTAATGACGATGATCATGATAGTGAAAATGCAATGCATGAAGAAGGATTAAATGAAATTCTTATAGGTTTATTTGGGAATGGAAACAATGATGACAATAATGATCACATGGCTGACAATAACGATGATCACATGGGTAATTACCAACAACATATTGTTGATGATAACAACCTGAAAGACTCCATCAAGCAAGCAACGAAGACACTCGTGTTCAAATCAAGTGCAAGTAGAACCTCACAACCGGCATGAACGTAAATATTATTAGAAATCAAGTCACTATTTGGTTGGTCAAACAAAGGATTCACTACCCTATTGAAGTGAGTTGAAATATATTTCTTACTTTGCATTGTCAATTGGTGTATATAATTCATAAACATTCATCAACTTCGTTTATATTTCCTTAAGGGGATTTTAAAACCATATATTGTATATAAAGAGTCCTAGTATAGATTGACATATCAAACATGTTCATCACAAGTCAAACATTCAATTGATTTAATCTCTAGCAATCTTACAGGGCACTAAAAACTAAAATATTATCTGAAGAGAATGTGTTGCATCAACTTGCAGAGAGGCATGTTTGTTGTTGGTTGAGTTAGGGATTGAATATAAGCAAATTAATTCATGTAAAAATGATTGCATTTTATACAGAGATGAATATCAGAACAAGGTAGAATGCCTTGTATGCAAAGAGAAGAGATATCGTACAAATGTACAAGGTCCTACAGTTCCAAAGAAGGTTTTACGTCACATGCCAATTATACCTAGACTTCAACGAATGTTTTGTTGCAAGTCACCTGCACAATTGATGGATTGGCATGCAAAGAACAAGAGTAAAGATGGATTCATGTGAATTCTTGCCAAATCCAAAGCAATGAAACACATAGAGGGAAAATGACCAAGAAAATTCAAAGATGAGCCCTGTAGTATCAGGTTTGGTCTTGTAATTGATGGAGTGTGCCCATTCTCTTTCACGAGCTCAAATTATAGTGTTTGTCTAGTCAGATTGATAGTATACAATATTCCCCCATGGATGAGTGTTAGAAAGGAGCACCTTATGCTAACTCTCATTGTTCCAGGAAAAACATCAATTTAAAAACATGGATGTTTATCTTGCACCTTTTACTGATGAGATGCAATTGTTATGGAAAGGCATAAGAATGTATGACACATCACATCCTCCATCAAATAGGTCCTTCATGTTGTATGGTGTGCTATGTTGGACTATTCATGATTTCCTAGGACTCGGTGTTTGTTCTGGTAAGATGAAATATTTACATATTTACACTCATAATTTATTTTCATCCCAACTTTCATACTTAGTTTTATACTATTTTTTTGATGTTATTAACATTACTTGTTGAATTGCAAGTCTTCAAAAAAAGGGGATATTTGCATGTCCAAGATGTGAAAAACAATTTCAACGACGGTATTCGAAAGATCTACATAAAATTATTTACGCAAACAACAAGGTTTTTCTACCACTAGATCATAGCTTTAGAAATCGCTAAAAGAATCAATTTGATGGAAAAGTTGAAAATAGAGGCCATCCCATGATTATGGGTCCAGGTGATTGGATTAAGAAGTATGAAGATGTTGAATTGAAAGCTTGGGAGGATTTTTTTGATCTGAGTGATTCAATTGAAGAACTAGAACAAGTTGTAGTTCATATGCCTGTTATCACCTAAAATTGCACCCTTTTTGAAACTGATGTTCAACACCTCAGTATAACATGGGAAGACCTCCAAAGCTATGGGTCACTTATAGACAAAGGTCAACCTCTGGAGAAGGCCAGCTTCCTTTGGTGTCACCTAAACTACTGATTTTGTAAAGGAAAAGGGAGAAGGAGTGCATAAAAATAAAACTAAATACTATGGTGATACACCAAACTGATAAGAAATCATGATATGAAAACAAGATGAACATACACTAGAAAACTAATGGTAGCTATTTCATTTACTCAACATAACCTCTTTGAACTTATGCATCATTTTTAAAAAGGCTTGATCTACATACATATTTTAAGAAGGAAAGATAAATTTCATAGCTTTAAGGTATGAATGCAGACTTAGAAAAAGCACAGTTAAAAACTTGCATAGTCTAAAAATACAGAAATGAGAGTAGTCTGAACACTAACACTGGCTTTCAGGGTAAACTTTGTGTTTTATATTCCAGAATCGAAATGAGTTACAAAGCATACATTAGCTGAGAAAGGATTGTTAAAAATCACTAACTCTTGAGAATGCATAATCTGAACCCCTTTACAAAGAGGCAAAAACGCCTTATATACAAAAAGATGTCGGCCCCTAGGGCTTACAAAAATATTAGTCTTCAAAAAGATCTGCCCTTAGATCTTTTCGAATGAAGTTAATGCTGCATTCAAGTGTATCCCTGTTGTCTATGTCGGTGTGAAAAGATCGCCCTCAGGAGAAGCCTTCAGATCTTTTGCAACCACAGTATTAACTTCGTGGCCTCCGTGTCCACCCTTGAACTTCCCTGCCGAACTACCTTGAATGCCCTGAGGTAATATCATTAATGTCTATCAACCCTCGCTAGTTGACATCCTAGTTGTCCTTGCAGTCTCCGCCCTTCTATTTACCGACAACACCTCCTGGATATCGAATTGATTCATCGCTTTATTCTCAGAGCAGATCCACATTGCTTATGTTCCGCTGATCTTCTTCACAGGGGTCAAACTGCCATGGCTCTCCTGTAGCCTCCTTCGATTGGCTGAACATATGTTACATGGGATCGCTGGATAGTCAAGGGTCACTCAGATTGAATCGCATGTCGATGAGACACCTACCATGTCTCCTCAATGTGATTATACTCTACAACAGCATCGACAAGACTTTCACCCTCGACAAGAGGTCATAGCGGGTGCTAAGAGTCATGTCGATACCCCTCATTAATCGGCAAGTCCATCGCTATCGGCAAGAATCTCCATTGTCGGCAAGAGCTTTCATCGAGCCCTTCATCCTTTGGCGAGACACCATCGAGTCGGGGAGACCTCTTAGCGAACACAAACCACTTTCCCCAAGCCTGAACATTTCCTTCGATGAGACACTGGCAAGTTAGAAAGACCTCACGTTGAAGCCCTATCATTATACCATTGTGCTCCTCCATCAGCGAGACACCCATGTGTCGGTGAGACCTATTTCCGAAGGCACAAACCTTCGCCAAGACCCCTCATTGGTCGGCAAGACCTCATAGCGATGATGTCTCCTTTCGTCGGTGCGCTCATCTTCATTTCAGGGAGACCCCATCCTGTCGGCCAGAGGTTATACCGATGAGAATCCATGTCGGCGAGACTCTACGCAGTCGGCCAGACCTCTCGTCGAAGCCATCTTGCTTCGGTGAGAACTCCTATCGAGCTCCCTTCGTTTCAGTCGGGGAGACTTTGCTTGGTCGGTGAGACCTCTTTTCGAGCTCACAACTTTTGCCAAGACCTCCCCATGTTGGTAGGACATCTCCCCGAGCTCATCATCTTATATCGTTGTGCTATCCTTTCGGTGAGACATCATTCGGTTGTCGAGACATTATAGCGAGGCCCACCTTTTCTCCCCGTTGACATATCTTTTCGCCGAGACATCTCCCCGAGCTCCTACTCTTCAGCGAGACCCCTAGCCTTTGGCGAGACATTACGCCGAAGACAAAACCCTTCTCCGAGACCTCCTTTGCCATCAGCGAGACCCTGTTTGGTCGTCGAGACATCACGACGAACTCAAATCCTTTGTCGAGCTCACCACTCCATGTCGGCAAGACCTTGTCGAGTCGGCAAGACTTCTCAACGAGATGACAATCTTTTGGTGAGCTGAGACCATTTCGGGGAGACTCCCATGTGTCAGTGAGACATTATACCAAAGGGAATCCCCTTCGGTGATACTTTACGCAATCGGAGAGACATTACCCCGACCAAAATCATTCCCCTCGATGCCACCCTTGTGAAAAACTGTCGGCATGACCTCCTTCCAAGCGGAGAGATACATGAAGACTCATGGCGACCTGAATGTCCTGCCGACAGGTGTATTAAACCAAGTAGAACGCACTGTTAGTCGACAAGACAACAGGAGGGTCTTGCCGACTTTCTTCTCTTATGAGTTTTTTGCGCCAAAACTGATCGAGGCATGCCTTCCAATAGACCTCCTTGTGAAATATCCTCAAGTGCATGATCTAACCCTTGATGCAAATTCCCCATTTGGCCTTTATGAACACTTGAAACACAATTTGTCCTGCCTAATGAGCCCATAGGTGAAAATCGGGCAACAATGCCAAAAGGAATGAAAAGGAAATCCATATTTTATGAGCTCCCTTACTAGAAGGATCTATTAATATCTCACCTATTAGATCCTATGCACATCTTGAAAAATGTGCCAAATTCTATATTTCAATGTATATGAGGCAAAGAGAATGACACCTTGTCTTCGAGGAGAGATATTACTCTTTTGCGTACCAAATTTGATATAAAACATTTGTGGCCAAGCAAGGAAAATGAAACATATGCAGAAGCTTGATGGATTTTGAAAAAAAAAGAGCTAGACCAACTAAAAAATGTCATTTTTTCAACAAGGACACCTACTGGCTATGGGTCATCATTGGCTAAATCTTTTACAATTGATGGACATATCATAATATTTAAAACACATGATTTTCATAATTTAATGAAGGTATTATATATCATCATTTAACATTTACTGGTAATATTGATTAAGTACTAAATATATTTTGATATTTTGTTGTGTGAGAAAAAATTACTAATGACCTTTTCATAAATGTGTTTGATAACATATCATGCCATTAGCAATTAGGGGGGATTCTTGTCTTACAGTTGACTTAAGGAATGCCATAAGTCGATTGTCAGCATTTACAAGGTATGTGGTTATATGAAATGTTCATGTATGAGAGACACAAAGATATTATATTTCATTTTAATTTATGACTAAAGGTTTATACTAATTTACTATTCTTATATTAGGTGGGTGACCTCCAAGGAGATCCACGAATCTGAAGTGCCAAAGTGGAAGAAGGAAATTGCAGAAATTGTATGTGTATTTGAGAAGGATCTCCCTACAAGTTTCATGGACCTACAAGTCCATTTACTTATACACCTATTCGATGAGATTGAATTGGCGTGTGTCATATCAACAAGGTGGATATTTTTATTTGAGAGGTATATAAAAACTCTTAAAAGATAGGTCTGACAAAAGGCACATCCAGAGGGTTGCATGACTGAAGGGTATGTATTGAATGAAGCATTTTTCTTCCTGTGTGAATTCCTTGGTAAGGATTTTGAAGATGGGCCATGCGTCTGGGATGAAGAACGGGCATAAGATATTATTGATGGAGAAAAACCACAATCTAATGGTGTTGAAGTAGAAATTAGTAAGTAAATTCACGATCGGTGTGGTTGTTTTTCTTGCAATCATTAATTTACTCTGTAATTATTTTTCAAATTAACATGACATTTGGAGTTTGAAATAAACATTTTGAAATGTAATAGGTGTAGACAAAAGTTCTATATTTGACAAGTTCATTATATACCACATGGACTTTATGAACAAATGAATTGATCTGTACGATAAAAAGAGAGAAGAAGTGTTAGAAGCAAGGAGACAGTTTAAGAGATTGAACCCAAAGAATACTCCACTTCCCACTAATCTACTTGGGGAATGGGGCAAAGATTGCATACTAGAATGGGTTACTGAACAAATTCAAAATCAAATAGAAGATGCAGGTATAGATTCAAACATAATAGAAGATAAAATCAACATGTCTAGAGTGAAAGAAAGGTATAGTTGGAATTTTACAAAATGTTGTTTCCTTACAGTTTTGACACTATTAACTATTTTAATATTCGTCATTATATTTGTTTTCATTGAAATAAATGGTCTTTCATAGGCGAGGAAATATCCAACAATGTGGGCATATGGTCGACATTATTGTGTAGAAAGTGTAGATGTAAAGAGACGATCCTTCGATTGTGGCATCATGGTTGACTTCGAGCAATCTAGTTGATCAAGGTCAAAAGATAAGAATATAATTGAAGGGAATCTACAATATGTTGGGAAAATACAAGAAATTATTGAGTTGGATTACCGCTCTTTTAAATGTATTTTTAAGTGTAGATGGTATGAAGCATTTGAGAGGACATGAAGACATGATACCCATAGTGGATTGTTTTCTATAGATTCCTCATGCTTCCTACCGAAGGATAAGGAGCCTTATGTTCTACCAATTCATTGAGAGCAAGTATTTCTTTAACTCAAACAAGAAGCGGTAGTGATCATTAACCTATTAATTCATAGTTTATTGTGAATATATATATGTGTTTATTAATCAATAAAATTGTTATAACATACGTCTAATATATGTATTTCATTTGTGTGTAGGTATTTTTCTATGAAGATATTTTGGACCTGAAATGGATGTTTGTCATACATTATGATCCAAGATTAAGGCATGTATTTGATGAAACATTAGTGGATACTGAGCAAAACAATGATGGTGAACAAAATGAGAGAGAGGGATTAGAGAACATTGAAGAAATTGACATCCATGATGATGTTAAAGATGGTTATGTTTAGGCACAAGAAGACAACAATCCAAAGTTATATTATGTTATGGAAGACAACAATATGGATGGTATAGAAAATGATGATCCAAATACATTTGCTAACAATATAGATGGTGTACAGTAAAATTTTAATGATGATGTAGATGATGCAGGTCAAGATGAGGATGATGATAATATTAAATACTTGAAAGAACATATGAATATTGACAATGATATACTAGATGACATTGTAGCAGACAATAATGTTAATGACCAAGACTTCTAAATTTTTAGAATTATTTGCAATCCATGTTTAAAAAAGGATGATTCTTATGGCCCAAAATTTGAAATGCTTCAGTAATATTATTTGTGTCGATACAAATTACCTATTGCAATATCCTTAAATTTTTCAATCTTTGGTATGAATTGTTGGCATAAAAAATTATGATTACTTGGATGCTTCTTCCATTCATTTTGTATCAACATATGTTCGTGAAGACACAAAAGTTAATAAAATATTAATGCATGTAACTCAAAATTATTTAAATAAGCAACTTTGTTAAATTTATTATTTTTAAATAGTTTCCATTTTTATGTTGAACATAATTTTGAACATGTAACTGAAAACATCCACAGTAAATGCTTTACTGTATCAGCTATTCATTCACATAAGCACAATATTGAGGCTCACTAATTTATATTCATTCAAATATAATAAGAAATAAGTATGGCAAACATAAGAAAAAATACAAAATGATAACATGGTCATGGAGAATATCTGATAATAAGATGTTCTATTTCATTGATAAGCTCAAAATAATCACACTGTAACATAAAATGTGCCCTAATAAATCTTATGAATTTAAATAACTTGAAGAAACCACTTTGGAGATAGCACAGTAACAGATAAGCATGAAATTTAATACAACAATTGAACACCAAAATAGATTACCAATTATGAGCAATCGTCTCCATTATGTTGTTTCAAATATATATACATTTATAGTAGAAGTCTTTGATATGATATGGATGGGTAGAATGTCTAATCTATCTTCTTACTAATGCCTACTATAACGGAAATGAAAATGGAATATGATATGATGATCCTCTCAAAATTGGCCTTGGTTTCCTATTTATATAGGAATCAACAAGCTTCAGGCCTTTTACAGAAAGAGATGACCCTTCAAAACTACTTCTTTTACTAACAACTAATTAATTTGCATAATTGAAGAAATAACAAGGCTTAAGACACTTTAGACATATGTTTCCTTTAATCAACATAGAAAGCCCACGATCATCGATCTGGCAAAGTTTTCCTCTCCATGATAGACATCCATATGCCCTCGCCTTAGTGACCTACTCATCTGAAGCCGAATACTTCTCTTCCCATTGATACACTATAAAATCTAATGGCCACTAATATTCTTGGATCTTTGGTATGTTTGCAAGATGTGTCTGCCATCGATTATCCAATAGTTCCTTTGTATCATTGACAAATTTCAAATATCCAACATCAATAGCAATCAATCCATCCATGATCAAATTGAGCCTATGAATACTGGTGTCACTATCCCCTTGAACATGGGTTAAACACTTATGAATAACCTGACCAAATTCCTTCTTCCATTCATCCAAGTCTTTTACCTGACCATCATCTTTCACAATTTTCGGTGTATACCATTGTTTTAAGGTATGGAATGAATCCATCCATGCCACAATCCTCTTATGCTCCCCTTGTATATACTGAAATTCATCAACAATCATTTTTACTGTTTGCTTAATCGGTTTTAATGTTTTAGGAGCATCAAGACTCCTTTGTAGAACTCTGCATATCTTAGATAGAGTGTGGTAAATAGGTTGCCACCTTTGAAACCAGGGGTCCAATACAAGCATATGTGCTTTTATTTGATCAATTGCTTGTTGAAGTGATTTATAACTATCATGCACACTATCCAGTTTATCAATAACCAACTTTATTCTGTACTTAAGAATCTTTTCCATTACTTTAGAAACTTTCCTTTTTACTCCATCTTGAGCCTCCTTCAATTCATCCACTTCCTTCTCAAGAGCCTTTGCTTGCTCGGCCAAAATGCTCTGTACAATATTTAATGGAGCACTAGGAGGCTTATATAACACTATCTCCTTGCTTTGTGAAGTTCTTGCTCCTTTTAACTATTCTTTCAATTTGACATTCTCCATAAATAGTTTATTAACTTCATCATTTAAGAAATTTTGTTCCCTTTCATACTTCTTTAATCTATCCTCCAATCCCTTAACAGTTGCACGAGTGAACATGGTTGAGTACATGGTCATTGTGGATGCCTCCAAAGGGGTGGTGTCTTGTATTGTTCTTACCATTGTTGCCCCTTTCATGCCCTGTATTACATCCAACAGTTTAGGCTTCTATGTGTTTTCTGCTTGATCCAAATGGCCAAGGTTTCAATTTTGGGGTTATACAAAGTTCCACTTACTCCTTCATCAGAGTCAAACTCTGCAACTAACATTGGATCTTCTTGAGCCTGTACTTGATCAAGCAAAAACATTTTATTTAATTCCAACCCAGGAAAAATGAGCATGTTGCTCTTCAAAATCATCTCTCTAGCCTTCTGAGGGCTAATGTTAATGTGGTCAACCCTCAATTCATTGAAGTTTTGTGCCACCATTTGATTCTTTTCTGGTTCTTCAATTCCCACTTCATTTGACTCCATTTTCTCTTCAATTTCTTTTATCTTTATCTTTGTCTAGAAATCCCTAAACTCTAGAGTCTTGATGAACTCATCATCCTCTATACACCTCCTGGCAGCAATTTCTCTCTCATCTTCATGTATATCTGCACTTGTTTTTCCTACATCATCCATCCTTTCCTCATGCCTAGGGGCACTAGTCTCATGGATGGGTTGATCAACCTCAATCTCACCCTTTAATGATTGCAATACAGTGGCCACATCTTCAATATCTTCCACCCCTTCACTCTCCTCATAAGGTACCAATGGCTCAATGCTCTGTGTCTTTTATCTCTTAGGAGGCGATTGCTCCATGGGAGACTTTGATGTTGTCTAGGGTGTGCTTTGTAGTTATCTTACCACCATGTTCCTGAAGATACACTTCTTTTTTACCATATAAATCCTCAAATTTATCAATTATCCGATTCATCCTCCTGATGGGGTCTTTTTCTTCAATGAAATAGCCAGGGAAACTTTTGTAATTTTGCTTCTTCCTTCCTTCGAGCTTCATTATAACCTCCTATTTCTTCTATCTGAGGCACGCCTCTAGAAAAGTAAGGCAGTTTCTTATCACATCTTCCTCATAATCTACTTGGTGTGCCACTATATTTTTGGTAAGAAGATTATGCCTTATGTTATTCATATGATTTTTAGGGTCAAAGGCTCTTTCTTTTCTAGAACCCAACGCATATCTCGTCTTCAAGTAATATTGCAACTTCTCCAGTGTATCTGAGCCTACTGTCCAATCTCCACATTTGGTTAAGTTTGACATAAATTTTCCCTTCTTTTGTTTGTGCATTACATCCTTTTCCATCCACATCATTTGCCACATAAATTCAAGAAATGTTAATCTAAGGGGCTCGAACTTTGGTAGTATGTGTGGAGCAGTAGGGAAACCATATATTCTTATTATTGTAACTTCTGGGAAAAAGAACCAATCACCAAAATTATGTGTGTAACCTTGTTCTTGTCTCAGGGCCAAAGGTCTTAACAATTGTTGCATTTTTTTTGGCAATCTTGGCATTGAATAACCAAGAACTTGAAGGATTATGTGCACAAAGTCTTCATAGAATGTAGCAAAGCTTGAATTCTTACATCGACTATCCCAAATATAGCACCACTTTTGGATAGGTGTGGTGTTCCTTTGCTCATCCACTTTAGCCAAGTCCATTTGTTTAGTCCAATGGTCTCGATTTTGGTATAGTAAGGAATAGTGTTTGAATGTAATCGGTGCTCTATCCTCTATGACTTGTGAGAATTCATCATCCAATGCCCTCTCAAGGTATGAAGCAGAGTCATACTCAATATTAGTCTCAGGGTTTTGAATTCTCATGGCCATCATCATCAGGCTTATTGGCATTTTATCTTGAGCATCCACCCCTAGTACTTGGCACAAAGCTAGATATGTATTCACAAAATAATATTGAAAGTCTATCATAGTGAATGGTTCAATATTGGAAGTAGAAATGGGAATCATTATGTTACTAATGCCTCTTTTCATATATAGGGGTAGCTCATCACTTCTATAAGTTCTTCTTAACCTCTTATAATCTTCCTCGCTCTTCTGTAGGTTTATTTTGTTCAAAGCTTGCTTGTTTAAGCCAAAACACTCAATGATATTAGCTCCGGTTACCTCTACCAATATCGAGCCATTTGGAAACCTTACTGTCTTGGTTGTAGAGTGATAATTCTTGGCTAGTAATTTGATAAAATACACATCAATAAACACATTCGGGAAAATCAACTTTGCTAAATCCAACATCCAAGGGTTTGGCACTAGAATCTTCTCATTTCTCTTATTGTAAAAATACCAATATAAGTCCCACCCGAAATTGGGAATGAGAGCATCCCTACATACTTGTGCAGTGTCTACAAGAAATTTCTTATTTCCCTCCTTGGTTGATCTTGGAAGTATATCTAATAGAGACTAGTAGAGTGATCTATTCTTTATCTTAGGTTCTTCTTCCTTAATTTTCACCTTTATTTTACTTTTGATTGTTTTCTTTTAGGAGGCATATTTCAATTTTTCCTACTATGACTTCAAATAACAGAGCTCTACCAAATACTACACCAATCAAGCTTCTTCAGAGGGTTATTCATGCACTTACCTGAGTGCTCGTCATTCACAGAGCTCCTTTTCTCAATGTCCTCAGCTCCGTCCACAACAATGCATTTCAATTGAGCACAGTCTTAGGCAAATTCACTTACTTTTGAGGGCGTAGTATTTAGTCATATTAGTACTTGTGCAATGTCTACGAGAAATTTCTTATTTCCCTCCTTGGTTGATCCTGGAAGTATATCTAATATAGACTAGTAGAGTGATCTCTTCTTTATCTTAGGTTCTTCTTCCTTAATTTTGGCCTTTCTTTTACTTATGATTGTTTTCTTTTAGGAGGCATATTTCAATTTTCCATACTATGACTTCAAATAACAAAGCTCTATCAAATACTACACCGATCAAGCTTCTTCAAAGGGCTATTCATGCACTTACTCAAGTGCTTGTCATTCGCAGAGCTCCTTTTCTTGACGTCCTCAGCTCTGCCACAACAATGCATTTCAATTGAGCATAGTCTTAGGGAAATTCACTTACTTTTGAGGGCGCAATATTTAGTCATATCAGTATTAATGCCAATTCTTCGCTAGATAGTTTCCCAACAAGCTCAAATCCTTGAAATTAATTTTGAATCATGTGTGAGGGAATTTATTGTTGTAAAATGTAATGATGCCATGATTATTGTACTACCACCATCTCTTATTATACCTACTGCGGTATGTAAGTGTTTTACCCTTCCATTTTGATGTCTACCGCACTACTGCCTTGCTTAAGACCTCTTACTGTGGGGTTGAAGTGTATACCGTTCTACCGCAACCATATTATCCACCTCATGCAGTACTGTAGTGTCCACTTTTCTTCCATGCTTACCACTCTACCGCCTTGCTCAAGACTTCTTATTGTGGGGTTGTGGTGTACACCGCTCTATGACATATGTTGCTCACCCTCTCGGCGGTATAGCAATGTATGCTTTATCTTCTTGTTGTTTACCACCTTACCACACTCCTTTGAATTGCCTTATGTGGGATGGCTTAAACGTAAGTCAATTGAAAAATATTATGGCCTGACTATAAGGAGCATTTAAATGATTAACCATACGTGATGACCAACTAACTTAGAACTCGGGGCCGGTACAAAGAATGATTTTAATGGCTCAACTCATGACTTAAACAACCAATAATCAAATGTAGTAGGTCAACACAAAATTATAAGGATGGAGGTTTAAGATTGATTACTATGAAGCAAGGGTTTTTTAACTAAAACCTTAAACCCTACTCATGGATGCAGAAGGCAGAAAACCTCAAGAGAAAAATTTTGCTAGGATTTTTTCAAAATTCTAGCAGCACTACTAGATGGGACATGTTATATTTTCTCCTTAACATGTCCAAGTCTCTTAGACATATCGTTCTTTAGGCTGGTGAGAAGACATTTGAATATGTCTCTTAGACATTTGGGAGTCTCATCTACATTTGATAGAAACCCTTTTTGTTTGCGTAGAAGAGACTATGGTGAGACTCTCTTCGATATAGCATTGTCTTGGCGACATGCCATGTGCTGCTATGAGAACACTTTAGACAGGGAATTCACTTTAGTGTTATGACCAAGAGCCTTATTTGGTGGTTAATTTATATTAGTGTCAACCATTATGAAATGGAGATGGGACATATGGTGAGTGTGGGAAGATGGGTGAAAAGGGAAGTATGCAAAATAACCAAGATGGATTTTTGGCTCCAACAGGACCTTTAATATTATGAAACATTAGTGGTACTTACTTAGTTATCAAATTTCATAAAAGGATACATTTTATTAATTTTAATCATTATGTATGTAAATAATGTTATGAATATTTTGGTCAAATAATGTTGTTCCTATTTTTAGTTAATGACATATGTTAGGTCTCAAAAGTGCAGGTTTTAAAACCATAAGGGGGTGGCAATCCCTTAATACACATTTGGCCCACGAACAAGGTAAACAAGACTGATTACCTTCTGCTCTTCAAGATCTGCTAGACCTAGGAGGGTATACCTGAACAATAAGGCAGATTTTCAATTGGATATAGTTCCTAGATTGAGAAACCTACTCACTATGGCACGTGAAGGTGGAGTAGATGCAGAGCTTTGATATCTAATTCCTATTGAAACCAGTTGAAAATTCAAGATTGTGAGTTGTATTTTGTATACAATATCCTAAGTATGACCAGTGCCTACTCTTATTGGGTGAACAAAGTGGATGAGTGAATGGTGATTAATGGAATGGATTCAGAGTTGTAAGATAGGTAATCTTATTGTTTAGTTTAACTCAAATTACTGGGCACTTGAGATGTCTGCACCTTGTGCAAACGTGCAAGTATGTTTATCACAATGTCCCAGTGATATCTCCTCAAGCTACTGTGAAAGTATGAAAGGATTTTTAATTCTTGAGTTAATGGAAACCAATCAAAACAACTTCTTTAAAAGGATTTTAACCTTGGGAAGAGACCAATTAAAGTAAACTATCATAAAGGATTTTAATTCACATCAACTTAGAAATCAATCAACTCCTTCACACAGTAACATCAAATGTGCTATGATAAATAAGATAGATTTAAATAACTCGAACATACCACTTTGGAGACAACAAAGTAATAAATGAGCATTAAAATTAACACAGTAATTGAACACTGAAAATGAATTACGATTTATGAGTAGTTTGCTCCATTGTATTACTTCAAAATATAAGCATTATAACAAAAGTCTTTGAAATATGGTATGAATGGGCGAATTATGCAATCTATTTTCTTACTAATGCCTACTCTAATGGAATGGAATGTGATGATGATGATATGATATCTCAAAATAAATCCCTGGTTTCCCTATTTGTATGGGAAACAACAAGCATCAGGCTTGTTACAAAAAGTCACATTGTTTCATAACTAAAACATAATTAAAATAAACATAAAAATATTAAGAGTTTGCTAGTGGATGCACTGTAGTCTGTTAATCTCCAACAAGTGCCTGTGGACATCTAAGACCTATTCAAGGCTCGTGCACCATGATTGTGTATCCAAAACTATCAAACTCTAGCCCCTGTCACTCCTCTCTTACTTGGCTTGTGAAATGAACAAGTTAACCTTTGACAAATGCTTTGCGTACCCACTTTTAGCATTAGTGTATGCATTATGTATGATGTCTTTCATAGCATAGTCCAATTCAAATATTCTCCCAATTTGTTGGTGCGTCCTCTTAAGCACTTCCTCTTCATCATTAATCGCATCAAGAATAACTGGTAGATAGTTGGCAATTTCGTCCTTCCATGTATCCCGATCTTTCAATTCTATTTCTTCAAAGAAATTGGGTAAAGCCATACTCAGTGGCTGATTGAAATCACTCGAATCCTCTGTTAGGATATTGTGGAAGTCCCTATAATATTTCATGAGTTCTTGGTATTCTTGTAGCATAACAGAGTTATCTTCTTTC
Organism: Sequoia sempervirens; assembly: GCA_007258455.2. Classification (NCBI taxonomy): domain Eukaryota; kingdom Viridiplantae; phylum Streptophyta; class Pinopsida; order Cupressales; family Cupressaceae; genus Sequoia; species Sequoia sempervirens. Next base: position 107,517,782 of record VDFB02179234.1, read on the forward strand.
TTTGCAATGATCTGAGACTCTACCTCCTTCATCCTATCACTCAATTTGGTGTTTTCTAGTACTGTTGCATATGTTTTATCATGAATTTTCCAAACTTGTTCAACATGTTTGTACATGTCTTCGAATCTCATGTAAAATATTTTTGATGTCATCTCAAAGGTAGTGGTTTTTTGTTTTCCCTTTAACTCTTCACGTTCCTTCTGCACTTTCTCATGCCTTCTTTTCCAATATGTTGTTTCTGACATTGCCTCAAGCACTTTCCTTTCATGTTCAACCAATGGAGAATAGAGCCCTGAAGAAGAAGGTAGTCTATCCCTGTAGTTGATCAGCTCTTGTTTCAACCTTTCATTTTATTCTATCAACCCTTGCTTATCCCTTACCAGTTGTTGAATCTGAGCCTTTGTGAATTTGGCCACATTCACATTCAAATCGACAATTTCCATGGGATTTGTTTCTCCTACTCTCTACACCAAAAGATGTCCAAAAATCTAATCATGATCAATAAGGGAGGGCTTTTTCCTTGGTGGATAGAGTGCCCATATCTACAAGGTAGTATTGTCAGGATTAAATCCTAATCTAGTGTAGATCTTGTCACCAACTTCGTCCATTAAGTGCAAGGTTTTATTTTTTCTTTTTAGAAAACTATCAAATACAATGGTCGAGTTGATATCCCATCCTAGAAGGAGCATAACCCCAGCCTCTTTCAACAATGCCCTTCTTCTCTCAGCAGCCATATCTTTCATTTCTTTATCGATTTCATGTTGAAGTTCTTCTAAAGTGTATGCTTCCTTCTCGTGGTTAATGCCCTTCAACCTTTCCCTTACCACCTTTCCTTTATATTCATATATGAATGCTTTAAATTTAGAAGTCTAGACAAAGGCATCGTCTACAATGAACTCTTGACTGGCTTGATGCCTCACATCATCAAATAGCTCATCAAAAGCTTCAAAGTTTACTACACTCCTTTCTAGTGGCATTTCATATGGAGGAATGATAGGAGTATTGATCTGTGTGACTTCATCCTCCTCTTCAACATCATCTTCTACCATGATTGGTGTATTAACTGAAAAGCTTACCTCTGGAGTAGGTTGAGCTGACAAATGGTCTAATGGTGCTACATTTTATGCTTGCCTCCAAGAGCCAACATTTCTTCTTCTCTCAAATGCCACTAGAGGTACATCCTTTATTATCTCTTCTTCATGTAGAAGCAACTATTCAACTCTCTCCATGGGGTCTTGAATTTCATAAAAATCTTCTACATAAGATGGGTTAGTTTTCAATCTCCAAGCCTCAGCCATAACAATCCTATTGTATGTACTTGCTCTCATGATCGCCTGACTATCCTCACGATTCCTGACAACATCATCAAGATAAAACTTATGCTCATAGGTGTGAATTTTCTAATAAATTTTGGCATCACTTATAAAGTGCTCAGGGTCAAAATTCTTCCTCTTATTTCCAACCGACAAGCCATAATAATTTAACTTGCTTCCAACCAAGTCATACCCTGATTCAACAATAATGGTGAAATCACCAAAGCACAAAGTAGAAGGAATGAATGTCTTCCTTCCAAATATTTTCAAATGCATAAAGGCTGAATAAGACAATTGTCTTATAATCTCAAGATAAGCAACTCTATCCAACACAGTCTTAGGCAAAAAATATGGTTCTGCCTCAGATCCGTACACCCTAATGACAGTACAATCTGAAAAAGTGTACCAATCTCCCCAATTGTGGTTTATCTTTCCATCATGGCCTTTCTCCTTTGGTTGGAGAAACCTCTGTACTTCGGGGGATAAATTATAATCACATTTATGACCAAGAAATTTATACAAGGGTTTGACAAAATGATCCTCAAAGTACAAGTAGTGTAATTTCCCACATCTACTATCCTAGACTAATGTCCACATTTGCACTGGTATTGAATTACCATCCTTATCCAAATCTTTTACTCTTAATTCTTCTCCCCAGATTCCCATCACCTAGCCCTTGTACAATATCATATGCATAAGAAGTGAATAGTGCTTGAAATTGATAGCTTCAAGTTGTAATTCTTAATAGCATTAAGAGCACTATTAATGTCCTTTGATAGATACTCTACATAATCATAGGGCTTGGCATCTTGACTCTGAATGTTCGCGGCCAAAACCATGGGAGCTATAGTCATGTTGGCAAGGGCCTTAATTCCCAACACTTGGTCAACTAAATAGTATGTGTATTGATAATATTCTTCAAACAATTCTACAATAAATGGGAGATTTTCATTGCTAGCAAACCTCACAGGTTGATTTCTTGGACCCTTGGGTCTGTGCAGAAGCAACTTCCACCTCTTGTAACTCGTATCCATAGAGTGATACTCCTCCAGTAAGTCTCTCAGCCGCATTTTCATTTCCAAAGAAGTATCCAATTGGAAAACAATGCTAATATAATCCCTCGTTATGATCATAAACTATGACCCATCATGCAAATGAATTGCCCTTGTTTTGGGATTATAATTGTTTTCTAGTGCTCTAATTAACTCTATGTTCACAATTTTTTTTGGCATTACTAGCTTCCCTAAGTTCAAATTCCATGGGTTTGAGACTAGGCTACTCTGTATTTCTTCCTATAATGATATATGAATAAATCGTAGCCTCTATGTGGAGTCCATACATCTCCAAAATTATTATGCTTGTCTTGTAGGGTCTCAAATGATAGGTTTAACTAAGCAATTCTTTTTTCTTTAGGCCAAGACCCGGGACACCAATCTATTAAGTCTTGACTGAGAGGTCTAGTTTCAATTTCTTGCCTTTTTGCTCTTGTCTTTTCTGGGGTTTTATCCATTCTAATCTGAACAATGTTGTATTTCAAGCTATATTCAAAAATTTACGTTCAACTGAGTAAAGGTGTACTTACTTGAGTGAATGCCAAATTTTTTGAGTTGCTTGCTTTCTTCCAACTCTGTCCTTTGGATGCTTAGCCATAGCGTGTAGTGAATTTTTGTTTCTCAAAGGCTGCTTTTATTGAATTTTAGCACACTTAAACCAACTTTGGTTCATAAATGGCACTCACGCCACCTTCCTATAAAACTTGCGTATTAATGGTAGTTGTCTCTTTGATGACTTAATCCGTCAAATCAATTTGGTGACAATTATTTCATATTTTGTCGATGAGACTCTAATCAAAATGTCTATATCTCTCTTTGATATCCTTGGCCATCTTTTGAGAAATGTATAAGAGACATTCAAGCTTCTCTCATCGATATCACAATGTCTCTTCGATAGTTACTTCTTAGTTTGCTCCCTGATGATTTTGTTTTTTGCCAATGAGACTGGTGGATTTCTCTTACCGACAAGCTTATGTCTCCTCGAAATGTCTTTATTTTTTCCTCGACCGTAATAGTTGCTGATGATGTCTATGTGACTTCGTTATGTTGGGGAGACCCAAGGTCACCTCTCTTTGAAGTCCCTTAGTCTCATCGATATTTTGTGCCAAAATGTCGAGGAGACTTTTGATAATGTCTTCTCGATATCTTTATGTCTCCTTGACACATCATTTTTAGGATGTCGATGAGACCTCATCCAATGTCTGTTTGATTTTTATTTCTTGTTAATACTTGTCTCCTTGAGTGTTAAAGAGAATTCTTTGCTTCTCTCCTCGACATGTCGATGTCTCTTTAACATTGTTGTTTCATCAGTGCTTGTTTTGCCAGAGATTTACTGTTTATTTTATGATAACCTATCGGTGTCCAAGAGATGTTTTTCTATTTCCTGAATGTTGACACTCGTATGATTTGTCGGTGAGACATGTTAGATTCTCTCCTCGACATGCCCAAGTCTATTAGACATTTTTCTCTTTAGGATGGAGGGAAGACATTTGAATGTCTCTTAGACATTCAGGAGTCTCATCTACATTTCTTATCAGCCCTTTTTGCTTGTGTCGAAGAGACTATGGTGAGATTCTCTCTAATAAGGCATTGTCTTGGTGACATGCCATGAGTTGCTAGGAGAACATTTTAGGTAGGGACTTCACTTTATTGTAATGATCAAGGGCCTTATTTTGGTTCTTTATACTAATGTCAATTATTATGAAATGGAAATGGAGCATATGGTGGATATGAGAGGATAAGTGAAAATGGAGGTGTGCGAGACAACCAATGTGGATTTTTTAGCTCCAACGACATCAACACACACTCTTCTAGGATATGGGAATTTTTATGGAAATTTTATCTCCTAAGGCTCCAGTGATGCCGTCCTGCATACCCGGCTTCGTATGCTAGGCCATCGTTAAAATTTGAGCTCAAACTGACCTTCATTAATGCTCGTACTTATAAACAAGCCCTTATTTTATTTTATTTAATTCATTTGTAATTTGTAAAAAATAATTTTAAATAATCTCATATATATTATTTTCAAATAAAATTATAATGTAAAATAAATAATGTACATTATAATTCCCAATAATGGGAAAAACAATTCTCATAATTAAATAGTTTAAAAATAAAACTAAAAACTCAACTAATATACTGAGAATGGGAATTATAATGTACATTCTTTTTGCATATACATATTGTTTTTGTTTAGTATTTAATTTTTTTAATTGAAACAATGCAAATAATACAAAAAGGAGGCAACAAAGGTTGCCAAAAGAGAGAAAAAGATTACAACCAGGTTAACAGCCAGCAATACAGTCACTTACAGCCACCAAAAACAACAAGACAACTAGTATTTAATATTTTTTTGGTACGTAAGCAAGAGATTGTATTAATCAAAATTCAAAAAATTACATATCGTCTGCCATTGCAGGAATATTCACGAAACCCTGGAACCCTGGCAATAGATTTCCTAACTAGCCAAAAACCCGAGCGGACAAGCTAGAACTATGTCTCAGAATTTTTAGGCTACCCAAACCACCCATTTTGAGCCTCACTAGAGGCCAAGACAACCACCAAAACATCACCAAAAAACTAACTGAACCACCACTTGGAGCCACCGATGATTTCAAAAGCCAAAAAACCAGCACCATCCCACCACAAGCCTGAGGTCACAGGAAGCCATTGAGATGGGTGAAGTCATTGAATTCCTCCACCCACTCCAAATCCTCAGTCTCCACTAGCTCAAGAGCTTTTTTCAGACACTCCACCCCAACCACAACCACCATTCGATGCTTGACCAGTGCTAGTCCTTTCAGCTCTAATAGAAGTGGAAAAAATTGGACCACTGCACCAGGAATTTTGAGCATTTCCAAGTCTTTCAGACGTGACACCCTAGAGCCAAGAATAGAGACAAAAATAACCTCATCCAGGCCACTCAGGAGATTAGGCTTGAATAGCTTGCTCGTCATTTCCTGAACCATGTTTTAGGGGGTGCTTTGATCATGCAAAGATGCCAGAAAATAAGAGACTATGTGGGAATTAACTCGAACCGTTTCACTGTAGGCCACATGCTCTCAGCCCAAAACCATTTTCACCATGGCCACCATTAAGGGATCAAACTCCAGAAGAATCTGTTTGAGCCTTTAGTCTGTGAGTTTTTTGAAACCCCCTTGACTCACACCACAATCCAGGAAAATTAGAGTGTCATTCCCAAAGGCGGATAGTGCCTCGGTTGATTTAAACACTGCATACTTCACGTCCTTCTCCATTATTCTTTCTCACCCAAGCGAAGCCTCTGAAATGAAAACTCTAGCAAATGCAGAATGTGGAGATCACCACCTTCATTGGATTAAAATGAATGCCACCCTTTCATGACATTAATTTTAATGCGTACATGCCACCCTTTGAGCTGTTGAAAAGTCATGTTGAGACCACTAGCCAAGAATAGCAGAGTTTTCCTTTCCCTTTCTCTTGTCATGTTCTTACAGTAATAATTTGATGATTGTTTGTGATTCAAGTTGTGAATCCTTCTATTGTCTTATTATTGTGGGTTGTAGGCAATAATTATAGATAGTTTAGGTTGCATATTGTATTCAATGGTCTACGAGTCTTTCTGCAAAATACTATTGAGCCAGATGTCTTAAGGTGATTTGTGAGAGCTAATGTTTTAGGAGAGGTTGTTGTGAGTTAAGTTTTGTCAGAATCTCTGAATATCTAGTTGATCACCATTAGCTATAGGTTTCATTCTTCAGTTTTCTTCCTATCCCTTTCCCCTGAAAGTTCATAGTTTAGGTGATTAGCTAGAGGGAACCGACCCACTCTATAGATTTTCTCTCATCAATTGATTAACCCACAAATTAGGGAGCATTTCCATATTGCATTAGGATAGCCAAGCCTAGCTTGACTGAGGGTGCAATCCTAGTTTCCAACAATACCCATTGGTCCTTTTGTGATGAAATGTGGTATGATTCTCAGATGCAATTCTACAATGGTGTTTCCATAAAAAGGAACATGGCAAGTTCTCCCCTCTCAAAATTGCTTGTCCTCAAGTAATGAAAATTAGAATGCTCAAGAACTTTGAGTCCTTCCTAGGTGGCATCTTTGATTGGAAGATTCTTCCAACAAACAAGATATTCCATTATGCTCCTATCTCTTATATTCTTGACTCGAGTGTCAATCACCACTTCTGAAATGAGAGTGAGTTTTCCTTCATCATGTAATGGTGGTGACTCAGCTATAAGAGATATATTCAATCCCAAAACCTTCTTCAGATATGAAACATGGAAAAAATTGTGGATTTTGCTGTCTATTGGAAGCTCCACCTCATAAGTAACTTCTCCAACCTTTTGGATTATCTTGTATGACCCATAGAACTTAGGCTTGAGCTTCTTTGTTCCACTTTTCTTGATGGAAGGCTATCTATGTGGTTGCAACCTTATGAATACCATATAATCTACTTCAAATGACCTTTCTATGTGCCTCCCATTTGCATACATATTCTATTGATTCTAATCATTTTGTAAGTGATCCTTAAGTTATTTTAGAATTGCATGATTTTGTTTGACTAGATTGCTTGTTTTCAGAACCCTACTATCTATGAGAACCAATTTTGTGAAGGTCAAAGCATCATATCCATAGATTTCTTTGAAAGGAGACATGCCAATTAACATATGGTGAATGGTGTTGTAGAAATACTCTCCCAAATGAAGCCATTTGATCCATGTTGACTACTAGCTAGTGGCATAGTTCTGCAAATAACCTTCCACCCATTTGTTCACAATTTTCATCTACCCATCAATTTGTGGATGGTAGTTGGTGCTAGGAGTGAGCTTAGTGTTAGTAAAAGAAACAATTATCTCGAAAAATCATGGAGGAACCAACTATCTATCACTTACAATGTTATTGGGTAGCCCATGCAGCCAAAAAACTTCCTTGAGGAATAGTTATGAAACTTGCAGAGCTTTATAGTCACTAGAGATGGCAAAGAAATGAGCATACTTATTCAACCTATCCACTACGACATAAATGCAATATTTTCCTTGCACCTTGGGTAGTTTGGTGATTAAATCAATGGAGATACTCTCCCATTTGTGTTTCAAAATGGGAAGAGGTTGTAGTAATCCAATTAGAAATTCTTGTTCCCTCTTGTTTTGCTAACATGTGATGCATTCCATGATGTGTGAGAGAACATCCTCCTTAATGCCCTTCCAAGCGAACATTTCTCTGATCTACCAATAATTTTTGTAGAGTCCAAGATGTCTTGATGTTGGCACATTATGGTAAGCCTTCAATATCTTCTCTTTTACCTTGTATCCTACAACCAGGAATGCTTTGTTCTTGAATAGTATTAGGCCTTCAACTATCGCATATCGGTCATACCTCTACACACCTTCCAGGAATCTAGTAGCAGAGGGATACTTAGCATATTCCTCCATGATGGAATCCTTCTATTCAGTTGATATGATGGACACACGACATAGTGTAGATCTCCTAAAGAGTGCATCCACCACAACATTAATTTTTCCCTTAATATATTCAATATCAAAATCATATGCTTGTAGCTTGCTCACCCATTTTTGTTACTTTTCATTCAATTTTTTTTGTCTTGGGAAGAATTTTAGACTATTATGATATGTCTTGACCACAAACCTTCCACACACCAAGTATTGTTGAAACTTCTCCAAAGCATGCATTATGACTAGCATCTCTTTATCGTATATGATATATCCCTTTTTATTGTCCCTTAATTTCTTACTTTCAAATGCTATGGGGGTGTCCCCTTCGAGAGAGAATAATGTTGATCCCTTCCCCATAAGCATCACATTCTACAACAAATGGAAGGGAGAAATTAGAAATTGCAAGAATCGAACAAGAACTAGTTACCTCTTTCAATGTCTCAATTTTTTTTTGTGCTTCCTTTGTCCATTCAAAGGCTACTTCTTTAGTCAAATTGGTGAATGGTACCACAGACTAAGAAAATCCTTTGAAAAACCTTTGGTAATAGCTGCACAATCCAAAGAAACCTCTTAGCTAAGACAAGTTTGTAGGAGGTGGTCAGTCTATAATGGCTTGGATCTTTTATTGATCAACTTGAACTCCTTTAGCACTTATGACACGTCCCAAATACAATATCTATGTTGACCCAAAAACACATTTAGACATCTTTACAAAGAGATACTATTGTTCTAGAATTCCCAAGACTATATCCAAACACTTCAAATGTTCTTCCCATGTTTTACTATAGATCAAAATATCATCAAAGAAAACCAACACAAACTTCCTCAAGTGCTTACCAAAATCATGATTCATGCTTGATTGGAATTTTTTTGGAGCATTTTTTAGACCAATGGGCATAATTAGGAACTCAAAATGCCCATAGTGACACCAGAAAGGAATCTTTTGTACATCTTCTCTCATGTGAATCTAGTGGTATTTGAGCCTCAAATCAATATTTGAGAAGTACATCGCACCATGTAGCTCATCAATCAACTCATTTATCCATGGTATGGGGTATTGGTTCTTAATGGTCTTCTTGTTCAATGCCTAGTAGTCTATGCATATCCACAAAGTGCCATCCTTCTTCTTTACTAGCACCACAAAAGATGTAAAAGGGATAGATATTGGTTTGATGTAGCCCATATCCAATAGATCCTTTATTGATTTCTCTATCTCCTCCTATACATTCGTGGATGGTGGTAAGGAGTGGTCATAATTGGATTTGATCTTGGTTCAAGTTCTATGATGTGATGGAAACCTCTATTCGGTGGCAATTTAGGAGGCATGTCACTAAAAACCAAACTATGCTTATCCAAAATCAAGGTATATCAATTTTACCATTCTTACCTTTAGAAGAGTCTTTTGAAATCACTAAACAACTAGTAGTCCAAGCAACTTGGTTCGTTCGAAAGATCCTATCCATTCTCATTGGCTTTAAACTTGAGTTCTATCATTTGGTAATTTGTAGTATACTCACCTAATGAATGTAGCCACTGCGCACCCAAAATTACATCAATTTCACCCAAACCAATAACATAGAAGTCATCAAAAACCTTATGGTCTCCAAATGTTATGTCCAAATTCTAGAATTTCTCCTTGTAGGGTAAGTTATACCCATCCACCAAAGTGACAATGAAGCCTTCAAATTCTTTTGTATTTAGTATTTTCCTCTTCACAAGTCCTTCATCAATGAAGTTGTGGATAGCTTTTCCATCAATCAAAATAGTCACTATTTATCCAGCCAAGACTCCTCTGACTTTGAAAGAATGGTACCTATGTGTGCTAGAATACTGCCATTGTCTTTCTCATTATCTTGTTCCTCTAGAGGGGTGTCTTCTAGATCATGAAATTCATTAGACTCATTTGATTATGACTCTTTGTCAAAAATGACTTCTATATAGTGAACTTTCCCTTTCCAAGCATTTTCTCTTTGCAAGAGAAACAAAGTTTCTTCCTTTTGATGTTATTCTTGGTTTCATCATCAATCTTCTTAGGCGTGGAAGGGGGAGCAGGTTTTTGAGCAGCCCAAGGTTTCTTTTGGAAATTTCCTTTTTTCTTATTCCATATTTAGGGTATTGATTTCTTCTATAGAACAAAATTCTCTAGATCAAAAGCTTTTTGGATAGTCTCTTGAAGTGTTGGGGGTGGAATGCCTTCACCAAGCCCCTGAGTTGTTATGCCAAGCCTTCAATGAATAGTTCTATGAGTCTCTTCTCTAAGATGTCAATTAACATGACTAATAGCCTCTGGAACTCTACAACATATTCTTCCACACTTCCCTTTTGTTGGAGGTGAGCCAATTCTCTAAAATGTTCTTCTGGATCTCTCCTATCAAATCTCTCAACTAGTTTGTTACAAAACTCATCATAAGATTTGATCAATTTATGGCCTTGAGTGATCAAACCATCGTACCACCAATCATGAGCAATTCCTTCCAAATGTAGGATGTAAAATTTGATGGCATCTTCTTCAGACATAGGTTTGAGTGCCAAGTATGTATCAAGTTTTTGTAACCATGCCCTAACAGTGCTCTTCTTAGATCCATGGAAGGATGAAATAGATAGCTTACCTAATGAGTGCTCCAAATCTTTTGGCTTAGGTGGTGAATGGTAATTTCCTTTCTTATTATTCTTCATTGCCATGAAAAATCCCAAAGATAAGATCTCCTTGATATGAGGGTTCAAGGCCCTATACTCTTCTTAAGCTCTTGATATGTCATCTTGGAGAGTAGTTTCTTCCCCTAGAAATTCTTCAATTCAGACTTGAGAGGCCTATTACTAAAGTCAATTCTAAATCTTTGTGTAGCTACCATCTTCTCCTTCCCCTTTTCACCACCGGTTTCACTGGTGGTGCTAACTCCATTAATACTGTAATTCTCCTTCCTAGTATTATTTTGCATCCACTGAAATATCTAGCCAAACATATCAGCAAGAAGATTTTTCCCTTGTACCATTTCCTTAAATCCTACTTTGGCTTATTTCGGTTCATCATCCATGGTTTCTTCTTGAACTAGTTTCTTCAATTCTCTCCTCTAGAACCTAATCTCCCTTTCACTTGACAACATTAATTGTTAGAAAACCCCATAGGTTCGCTTAATCATGCTCTAATACCACTATAATGTCCCTAACATATAATTTTAATAGAAGGTTGATTTGAAGATTGTATTAAATACACATTAACATATGAACACAAAGATAATACTCCAAGATATTTATAAACTTGATATATCATTTACAATTCACACAATAATTCAAAATGATATACAAGGTTACCACAGATCAAAAATAGTATTATCAACTTCCTTATAGAATCCTTGAAGCTCATATGCAATCCTTGAATGAGAATTCCCTTATGAACGAAAGGGCTTTCATCCTCCAATCCTAGTGATCCTTGGGCTTTTGTCCAATGACCACAAACTCATATGGGTTTTTGTCCACAAAAGGGTTTAGAACGCAAGTGTTCAAAAATACAAAAAAATGACATAATAATTTGATATATATTACATGAATTGACTCCCTTTATTGATATGCTAATAATTTCCCTTAAGGAACAGGTTGACCTTGAGCCAAAATAGTGCCAAAGCCTAGAATTTAAATTTCACATGCTACACTAGGTCGGCCTTAAGGCCAAATTATATTCTTTTAGCATTTGTGTGCCACCCTATAGACCTATCCACAAGCTTCCTTGGCCCCTTCCTTCTTCCTAAAACCTTGCAATTTATGCTACATGATCCGAAGGTGTCTTATCCATTATGCCTGCTGAAGTAGGTGTCAATTTCCCAACACAATCATCTTCTAATAACAATAAATTTCTAGTACCTGGTCCATCTCCCTTGAGATTTGGATATGATATGCAAATTTCATCATGCATGCTATGTTCTAAACCACAAGCCAGAATGTTCTCCTGCAAAGGAATGCAAAGGAATTCCTAAAAGCAATTCTACGAGTTGGTACAAAGAGCTTGAACTGGCAATCTTCTAATGTCGATATCTTTCTAGTACCTACTTTTTTTTTTCTTTTTTTTTTAACAAGGGGAATCGGGTGCAACACGGCCCCCCATATAACCCCTCACTGCTGGTAAACTTTTTACCGTGACCGGCAGTGCTGGCGAGACACACCAACCGATACCACGGGAGCGCCGGAGAGTCGAACCCATGGTGGGCGCCCTGTTACAGGGAACACCTTAACCAACTGAGCTAGGACTGGCGCCCTTTCTAGTACCTACTCCATTCTTCATGAATTCTGGATATTATGTGCACATGCCATTGAGGAATGTATGTTTTTATCCATAAACTAAGATTAGAGTGTTTCTTAGGGCGACCTTTTTTTGTGATAAATTTTTGGAGCTTGATCCTTTGTTATGAAATTTGGATAGAGTATAGATGGCTCTTGGTTGATCTTATTCCCTTGACCACATACTGATTGGCCCTTCTACAATGAAATGTAGTATGATTCTTGGATGCAATTCTGCAACGGGCTTTTCAGAAAAAAGGGACATGGCAACTACTCTCCTATTTTCATGCACAAATGGTTTATAATGTTTTCAAACAATAACATCGACTTGAGACACTTTTCCTTAAACAAATTTCTTGTCAACTTGTCAAATGATTATAATAAAAATAATATATTTCATTAATAAAAAGATAACTTCTTTTAAAATAGTTCATATTTCTTTATGTTTTTCCTCTTGGTTCTATGCACAAGAACACAATAATAGTGCCGGTAAAAATATAGTATATAATGCCAACTTTTTCTATCCAAAATAATACTATGTTGAAGTGTTTGAAAATCTTTCAACAAATCATATTATAAAGTTGATTTCATTTAGTTAACTCGACAATGTAAGAATCAAGCTTATCTTTTAATTTTATAATTACATAGCATAAACTATCCTTTACATATTCTTAATATAGATATACACACACATATATATACTTATATATATTTTGATATGAATGTATATATGTATATATAAATATAAATATAAACATTTATATAACAAACTGGAAATATACTCTTCTTGAGAAAAATGGAATAAACCATTCAACTTAACACAATTGATAAATAAATTTCTACTCTATTGTCCATCTCGAAATGAAAGAAATATTAATTAAATTCTTGTACCAAACTATAAAAATCATACCAATCTTTCTCTGTTTTAGCATATAATATTCATTGTAATAAATAACTAATCTTTCAACTTTTTATATATAAAAATTCTAGAATGAAACTATGAAATTACCCAAGAATAATAAAGTATGAAACATGCATGAGTTACTCTATGTTCTGCACCTTTTTAAATCCAATATCATAATCATAGTGTTCGACACAGGTTTTCCCAAGAAAATTTAGCTTGCTAATGTTGAAACTCAAATTTTGCTTGTAAAACTCCTTCAACAAATACCACGACTAACAACAAACAAGATCTCTTTACTCAAACCAAAGAGTATTGTCTATATATATTACATATATAAGACTTAAATACTCTATAATAACTCTCTCTATATCTTATAGACCTACACTTTCCTCTTTTTGAAAATGCTTTAACCATTCATCATTAACAGTGGTATACATGGCAACTAAGCTCAAACACATATAACTCTACCTAAACATGATGCATACAAACTACCACAAGTTCTCTAAAACATATAGTCCAGTGCTAACCCCTTTCTCCTCTATGTTTCTCTCAAAAGCATAAGAAAAATAATATTCCTCAACGCTTCCCAATGAATAATCATAAAATGATTCCTTTTTCCTCCTATATCTCGCGACTACAAACACTTAACCATTGATATTAATTCTAACAAACTTAATGTTTGTCGCCACACCTGTACTCATTAACTTCACAAGTTAAAAATAGAATTTCTCACCCCCTTTATGGTTCAACCAACAGTTCTCATTATGCCACTCTATTATGACTCATTCAATGGTTGATAATTATGCATTCATTAATAGTTTAAACTGCCACTTAGTGGCTCGAGTAAACTATTTAAACAGTCGTGCCACTATGGTGACCTTATCAATGGCTTAAATGCCTTTTATTTTTCCCTTAAATCAAGCCTTTAATGGAGGCTTTAAGTCCCACAAAGTGCTAGTCAATTTAAATAGATTTGAATTACCTTTTACATGCTTATGTAAGCATGTTGATCTGCATATAATGCATTATTCATTACTATATATATTTGTTTGATTATATATTTATATATTATATATATATACACAGATATATTTATACATATCCATTTATATATTCTTATATATATATATATATTATTTAAACACATTTATATAATATTTGATTAGACTATGAAAACAAAGTTGGTGAAATGAGGAGACAAAGATGACACTTACATAACAATTCATTTTCTTTATTGAAATAAAATAGGCCAAAGACTCGACGAGGTCAACCTAGCCTTATGATGACCCAAACTTGGACATAACACAATAATTGAGTCAATAATAAGACCAGGGTACTTACTCGATCTAGATACTTAGAACTACGTGAGTGTGTGCTAAACTCATTTGTTGTTAACTTGTTTATTTATGAAGTCTATACTCTTCTCTTTGGTGATACTCTCCCCCTCCCTCTCCCTCTAGAGGGTAGAATTTTATCTTGCATCTCACTTAGAACTCCAATCAAATAATTAGCCTATTGTAGTGTAGGAAAATGTACTCCTTTACATTTTCACACTATGTTTGCATCCCCTTAATTAACTGGACTTAATTAAGCTTCCAATTTCCTAAATTATGCACTCCTAAGGCTTATTATTCTCATTTTTTGAAAGGGAAACTGAAATTAAACAAATGTTAACATTATTTTAAACACCTTAGAAATTGTGTGTCCTAGATTTAGGTCCTAGGACCCATTTTCCCAAGGGCGAATGGGTCCTCCTCATGTGCCAAGACCCAATTTTTAATATGTTTTTGGTGGCATTTTAATGATTCAAATTCAAGTTTCAAATGTTGGCTTATGGAATCTAATTTTTGATAAATTAGATAAAAACCTATAAATACATAGTTATTTTATTAATTCAAACTAAAGACACATTATCAAGAATTCCTAGAGAAAATATTATTGTCAAGAGAATTTAAGAGTAGATTTATCAAGCATCTACAACAACAATTAAGATAATATCATCATGCCAAAGTTACGTGTGTTCATATTATGTTTTGGAGCTAACATTGTGATGTAAGTTTCAAGCATTCAAGCATCTAATCAAGTAATCATTCAAGCCAATTCATGCAAGATCTAATCCTTAGAGAGATGTGTTAGACTTTAGTCCTCTAAGGGAAACCATTAAGGGTTTGGTGAGTTGTTACATATAGCTGTTCATTCATCAATCCTCGTCATTTATCATTATCTTTCATTATCAAGGTTTAATTACCAAATTGCAATTTGACCAAGGCAAAATCCTATTCACCCAAAAACAAACATTTTCCTTCTCTTCATGTGTGTAGATTTATAGGTGATGAAGGATTGAAGATTGATCAAAAGTACAATTTTGCAAAGTTGTCAAGCCACAAAAACTCACCTACAAAATTTATTTCTGACTTTCTGACAGTGGAATTTGGTGGAATTGAGAGTGCAAGTCCAGGATTAGAGGATTGTGAAATTATATTTTGGACCCCTATACAAAGACCCATTCACCCTAGGGCGAATCTATCTTGGTAGGACACTCAACAACCACTTTTGGTGTCAGGTACACATAATTCTTCCCTTCTTTGATCTACCAAAAATTTGTTGTTTCTATTTGTGCTATCCTTTATTTTAGCATTTCAAGTTTTGCATCACACAATTTAGTTCATTTGGCATTTTATTTTCATCTCCCCAAAGTGCATTTCAGACATATTTTTCATCTTTTGTCATAAAGGAAAGAGTAGATCCTCTAATAGGGTTGACTCACCTAAAGGTTGAAATTCAATCCTACCTTTGGGAGATCTCTTTTCCTAATGAAATTAGAAGAAAGATAGGTGCATCACCTTCCTTTGGATCCCCACGTATTTCTTCGCCCTCACTTATTTTTCTTCGTTTCATTTTGGTGAACCCAACATTCTTACACCATAAGCTTTTTGATTTGGAGATCCTTCAAACCCTAGATCTAGGATTTTGCATTAGTTTTCATTTCATCTCATTTAGGGTTTTCAAATTTTTGTTAGTTTATATTTCATTTATGGTTTTAAAAGTGCATTTTGCATCCTTTAAAATCTCAAAAATCCAAAAATTTGTATACATATTGCATCCATTTCACATAATAGTCTATATATTAGTGGTTTTTAATCATTTAAAATAAAAAAATTCAAACAAAATTGCATCTAGAAAACTGTTATTTTATTTGTTGTTTGTCATCAAATTGCACTTGCATTTCATCATTACTTTCTATAAATTTGTAACTAAAAGTGTCTGTTCAAAATCTGAATCAGAGACCTTAACTATCAACTCAGAAACCCATATCTTAATTTTTTCAACACTTGTGCAAGAACCCATTCGCCCTAGGGAAAATATATCCTTATACAAGTCATTTTTCTAAATTTATGGGCATTAATTTATCTTTGTCTACTTTGCATATTGTTGTTTTCATATCTTAGTTTTAGTTTCTGGAATTACAATCTTTTGAAATTGTTTGCATTCAAGTTAATTGGTCAAAACAAGTGCATAGTTCAAACATAAAATTTTCATTCAAAAGACAATAATAACGTGACTATGATCAACCTCATTGACATTCAACTTCATAAGGACCAAACCAAAATTTCTCTTGACATTTCTTTCTCACAAAATGACATAATTAGTTACATGCACTCGATGGTCCTCTTTACATAGCCAAAATAATCAATGACAAGCCTACAAATGGGATATTAATTGATCTTGTATGTGTAGAGAATGTGATCATTGAGGAATTCTTGTCTATGCATGAACTTTATCAAGACCCTTATGAACAATCAAAAGCATGGATCAAAACACATAATGGTTTTGCTTTCCCTACGATAGGTTCGACCACTCTTCCCTTAAAAGTTGGACCAAAGCAATTAAATGTCTTATTCTCCATCATCTCGTCATCAGACCAATTTCATGTGAAGCTAAGCTATCCATGGCTATGCTTCATGGATATCATCCCCTCAATAGTGCATAAATGCTTAAAATTTCCATTTGGTAATTAAATTTTCACTGTGCATCATAGCAGTTTTAATCATGTGTCTTGCCATGTGTGGAAATTTCTCATTGGATTTATTTTGGCTTGAACCTATGGAACCTATTAAGCCTTCTACGAACTTCTTTTTCAAATCGTACCAAAATTTTAAAGCAAAGTGCATAGCAAAATTATCTCTTAGCAATATACCTCAACCCATGCTTGTGTCTCCTATCGATGAAACCATGATTAAACCAAAATCTCTTCCAAGTAACCAAGACAAATCCTCCACCTATTTCCTATAAGAGACCAAGAGATAACTATACAATTCTCGTTGTGCCTCCTAAGATCAAACAAATTTATAAACCCAAAGAGAAAGTGGTTGAACAACCCTCGATGGTTCCCTTCATTCCTCCCTTATGGGAAGAAAAGAAACCTATGGTCGATAAACCCACTCCTCCATAATCACAACTTTAAAAACATGTAAAAAGAAACATAAATGCTAAAGAGCATAGGTCTAAATGTCGTGTTATTGCTTGTAAGCTAGAAGAGAACAAACAAACAAACCAAGATCAAAATTTAAGTCAAGCAAAGCATGATGATTATCCACCTTTTCCACAACAAAAAACACATGAAACCTCTATGGACATTATCATTAGGCCTCCTATTGTGATTAACTTGGATGATGATTATGATGAGGTTGTTAAGATTGACGAGGAAGTTCATAATGAACTAAATTTGTTATTTTCCTAGATTCTATGAGCTTAGACAAAAAAAACTGTGATGATCCTCCTAACAAGAGTGTATCACCATGTGTTGAGCTTGGTGATTGTCCTAGTTTGGCACTTGTTGTTGCCCCTTTGGCTAGTCATCCACCTTTTGCACATGATGAACAAGATTGGGATGCATAAAAATTGCTTCAGGTTAGCTCACATGTGTCATACTAGCTTTATGTCTTCTTTTCATGTTCTTTGTGTGATTGCATGTGCATAATGTGATCCCCCGTATTGTGTTGCTTGATGTGTCTTTATGTTTGTAAGCCTACTTTGGATGACCCTTGTCACTCCATTGGTGCAAGGATACAAAGGAAGTGAATCTACCATGATATTCTTCTATTTGTATCTACATTCTTCTATTTGTCATAACCATTGTCTTTTCTTTTTTCTAGTGTTTCCTTTTGGGGACGATGCAAAGCATCGAGACATTTAGGTCTCTTCCATATTGATCGAAAATGCTTCTCTTCATTTTTAATCTTTATGTGTCATTCTTCCTTTGTGCTCATTATTCCATGAGTTATTTGAGGAATGATGACAATTCTGAGCTCAATTATAACATTGTAGCAAAGACATGTACACTGACGCCAAACCTATGGATCCCTTATGTGTTATCTTAGGATTGCATATGGGGGAAATCTCCTTTTCATGACATAGCTTTATTTAGAAACATATCATTAGCATAGGGCTTTCCAAATAAATTCGCATGTCTCTTTTATCTATTGGATTTTATCATATTTTACTTTAAAGTAATTTCTTATAGCATGGTATTTAGAAAATTCTTTAAAGTGGGGGGAATTATTCCTCCCACTTGTTGTTTGCTTGACGTTGTGACCTCTTGTTAAAATTACGGTCTTCTTATTTCATGTGATTTGTCTTCTTGTTGGTTACATTGGGATTTTTGTCCTTCAATAGCATGACCTTTCTTGGCATAAGACATTCCTCTTAGTGGTAATGCTATGGCTTACATGCCCTAAGGTGTGAATCTTTTATCCCTCGACGAGTCCTCACTTGGTGACATTGAGTGTGATGTTCCCTAAGTTGAGAAATTTCATGAACTAAGCAAAATCCCT
This sequence comes from Sequoia sempervirens, assembly GCA_007258455.2. Taxonomy (NCBI): domain Eukaryota; kingdom Viridiplantae; phylum Streptophyta; class Pinopsida; order Cupressales; family Cupressaceae; genus Sequoia; species Sequoia sempervirens. Next base: position 107,536,601 of record VDFB02179234.1, read on the forward strand.
TTGATTATCCTATTACCTTAAACCAAAACTTTGGCCACTAAGCATAACACAACTTGCTTGGTGGTGCCTTTATTTCATGAGTGTCTAGCATAACACAACTTGCTAGCCTTGTGATTGTTGTATGTGGCGCCTTATCAAAGTTATTGAGGAGTATAAATTTTGGTATGGTTGACATATGGGAGCCTATAGACCTAGCATGACTTGCCCATCGCCACTTGTTTTGTGGGTACAAACCTAGTGTATATCAGACTGCACTAGACCTTATGTGTTTCTCACTTATTTTGGCTCACCGAGTGTATATCAGACTGCACTCATGAGCATGTTTTTCATGGCATCCTTGCATAACACAACTTGCTTTCCTGTGGTGTCATGTGAGCATGTTTGATGGACTTGGAATAACACAACTTTCTAGTTCATCTTTTTCTTAAATTAATTTTGACATTGTATGATGTTGTATCTTGTTTTGCTGCTACAATTGTAGTCTCTTTGTTCCTTTGTTGGTTTTCCATGGGATCTTTGATCTTGGGGGATTGATCATCCTCCTTGATCATTGTTATAGCATCTTTCTAACAATTGTACAATTAGACCTCTCTGTGAGCTTGAGCGTAGGGCTCATACTCTCACTAAAGTGTGGGCTATGTGTAGTGTAGGAAAATTTAATCCTTTATATTTTTACACTATGTTTGCATCCCCTCAATTAACTGAACTTTATTAAGCTTCTAACGACCTAAATTATGCATTCCTAAGCCTTATTATTCTCATTTTCCGAAAGGGAAACCGACATTAAACAAATTCTAACATTATTTTAAACACCTTAGAAATTGTGTGTCATGGATTTAGGTCCCAGGACCCATTCACCCAAGGGAAAATGGATCCTCCTTAAGTGCCAAGACCCATTTTTTAATATGTTTTTAGTGGCATTTTAATTATTCAAATTCAAGTTTCAAATGTCGGCTTATGGAATCTAATTTTCATGAAATTAGATAAACACCTACAAATATAGTTATTTTAACAATTGAATTTGAAGACACACTATCAAGTATTCCTAAAAAAATATTATTGTTAAGAGCATTGAAGAGAAGACTTATCAAGAATTTACAACAATAATCAAGATCATATCATCATGTCAAAGTTGTGTGTTTTCATATGATGTTTTGGAGCTATCATTATGATATAGGTTTCAAGCATATAAGCATCAAATCAAGCAATCATTCAAGCCACTACATGCAAGATCCAATCCTTAGAGAGATGTGTTAGACTTCAGTCCTCTAACGGAAGCCATTAAGGGTTTGGTGAGTTGTGACATAGAGTTGTTCATTGATCAATCCTTGTCAAATATCATTATATTTCATTATCAAGGTTTAATTACCAAACTAGGGTTTGACCAAGGCAAAACCATATTCACCTAAAAATATAAAAAAATCCCTCTCTTTGTGTGTGCAGATTTGCAAATGAAGAAGGATTGAAGATTGATCAAAAGTGCAATTTTGCAAAGTTGTCAAGCCACGAAAACTCACCTACAAAATTTATTTCCAACTTTCTGACAATAGAATCTAGTGGAATTGGGAGTGCAAATCCAAGATCAAAGAATCGTGAAATCAAATTTTGGACCCCTATAAAAGACCCATTCACCCTAGGGTGAATTTGTCTTGGTAGGAAATGTAGCAACCACTTTTGGTGATAGGTACACATCAGTCTTCCCTTCTCTGATCTACTAGAAATTTTTTATTTTTGTTTGTGTTATCCTTTATTTTAGCATTTCAAGTTTTTCATCACACAATTGAGTTCATTAGGCATTTTTTTCATCTCCCCAAAGTGCATTTTAGTCATATTTTTCATCTTTTTTCATAAAGGAAACAACAAATCCTCTAATAGGGTTGACTCACCTAAAGGTTGAAAGTCAATCCTACTTTTGGGAGATCTCTTTTCCTAGTGAAATTAGAAGAAAGATAGGTGCATCACCTTCCTTTGGATCCCCACATATTTCTCTACCCTCACCTATTATATTAATCACAACATCATCATAATCTTGATTCAATAATAATAATCATTAAAATTGAAATATATTGCATTACATTTAATTTCATCAAAATGGAAAATAACATATAGTCATCAACAGATATCAAAACACATTTTAATGTGAAAATTTTAAAAGTAATTTGTAAAGAAAACTCAGGGTGTAACATATCTCTCCCAATAAGGATCATCATCCCTGATGATTCAGTGTATCATAACAAAATCATAAAAAAGTTTTCTCTAGCAATTTAAAAAGCAGTAAATAAATGAGGAAACTTTTCGTAAAATTATTATAATCATTCCATGTAGCACTTTCCTCTACATATTGGTCCCACTGAACCTTGAAATGAGTAACATCTTTGTTATGTAGGCAGAGCTTTCGTATTTCAAGCACCTTGAGATTCTCAATCGTTACCACTCCTCGATCTTGTACTTGTAGTGCATTCCAATCAAGTATGTGATTAACACTTGTTATATACTTTTTAAGATGTGAAACATGAAATAAATTATGCATTCAAGAAAGAGCTGGTGGTAGAGAAATTCTATAGGCAATCGGGTTAATCACTTTGAGAACTTCAAAGGGACCGACAAATCTAGGAGCTAGTTTGGATGACTTTCCAAACTTTATGGAACTCTTTTGAGGTTTGACCCTCAAAATAACTTTTTCTCCTATTGAGAACTATCTCAATATATGCTGAACATCAACATAAAAATTTATCTATCATTCACCTCTGCTAATCTTTTTTCTCGATCAACTTGATTTTCTACTCCATTTCTAATAACATTTCCAATCCAAGGCTAATCCTATCTTCTAGCTTATCTCAGCTTATAGGAGTTTGACACTTTCTTTTGTATAATGCTTCAAATGGAGCCATCTTTATTGCATAATAATAGGAATTATTATATGCAAATTACACAAGCGAAATATAGTCCTTCCACTTGTATTGTTGATCTATGTGGTACATCCTCAATAAATCTTCTAGAACTTTGTTTACCCTTTCTGTCTAACCATATGTCTTAGGGTGATAAGCTGAGCTTATATTCAATTGAGTTCCAAGTGAAGAAAATAAGGTTTGCAAAAACCTAGACGTCATGCATGAATCCCTATTCGAAATGATCTTCTAAGGAACTCCATGCAATCTAAATACTTCCTGAAAAAACTCACAAGCTATGATCGATGCTCCATCCATTAGATTCCAAGGTATAAAATAAGCTACCTTAGCGAGCCTATCCACCACTACTAGAATAACATTATGCCTATTTCTAGACATAGGAACACCTTGTACAAAGTCCATACTAATGATTTGCCACTTCCACTTTGAAATCTCATGAGGATACAAAAGTCATATTGAGTAATGATGTTTAACCTTTACCCTCAAGCATTCTAGACATCCAACTACAAATCTTGCAATATCCCTCTTCATTTCTTTCAGAAATATAGTGGTTTCACATCCGCTAGGAGTTTTGTCACTCTAGGATATCCTGAACATGGTGTATAATGAACCTATTTCCACACGATATTTATTAAATCCCTAGAGTTTTGAGTGTACATTCTTCCTTTGAACCTTAAAAGTATATCTAGTTCAAAATAGAACCCATCATACCTTGAATCTTGAGGATTATCTGAGAGAGATTGCTTAACTTGGTCATAATACTCGTATCCCATAGACTTTTACAATACTTGGTTTTTGAAATTTAAGTGAATAAAGATCATTGAGGAAATGCATCTCCTTTGAATCAAAGCATCCACAATTCAATTTTCCTTGACCTTAATATAACTTATCTCAAAGTCATAACTAGATATTAGTTCTAATAATCTTCTTTGTAAAGCATTGAGATGCAGCTGGGTAAATAAGTATTTAAAACCTTGATGGTTTGACCTAATCTCAAAATGATTTCCCAACAAATAATGTCACCACATTTGTAACACATGCACAACTACTGCCAATTCAAGATCATGAGGAGCATAATTCTGCTCATATGTCTTTAACTTTCTCAACTCATAGGTTATAACTTGCCTTTTTTGCATAATCACCTCACCTAATCCTTCTCTCAAAGCATCAATGATACCTTCAAAATGACCTTCTGGATTAGGGACTTTCAATATCAAAGTCGTAGTCAACTTCTCTTTTGGTTGATTGAATGCCTCTTAGAATTTTTCTGATCAATCAAATTATTTTCCTTTTCTTTGCAAAGAAGTGATAGGGTATGAAATCTTAAAAAAGTTAAACATAAGCTTTCTCTAGTAGCCTACTAAACCCACAAAACTATGCACTTCATGTACATTTTTAGGTGGTGGCCATTCAAGAATGGCTTTGATCTTCGATGGATCTACTGCAATTCTATCTATTGAAATTACATGACCCAAATATTGCGCTTCTTTCTAAAAGAACACACATTTTGAGAGATTTCCATATGATTTATGTTCCCTTAATTGTTAAAGAACAAACTGCAGGTGTTGGAAATGTTCCTCCTCATTCTTGGAGTATATAAGAACGTCGTCTGGAAACACCAGAACAAACTTATCTAGGCAATCTTGGAAAACACCGTTCATCAAATTCATGAATATTGTAGGGGCATTTGTTAGTCCAAAAGGTATGATTATGAATTCATAATGTCCATACCTTATTTTGAAGTTTGTTTTGTGAATATCTACATCCTTGAACCTTAATTGATGATATCTAGATCATAAATTGATCTTTGAGATTATTGTTGCTCCATGCATTTGATCAAAAAGATCATTAATATGTGGTAGAGGATATTTGTTCTTTATTGCTGCTTTGTTAAGCATACGATAATCTATACATAAGCGAAAAGTACCATCCTTCTTTCTAACAAAGATCATTGGCACTCCCCAAGGTGAAACACTAGGTCTAATCAATCCTTTAGCCAACAGTTCTTGTAATTAAGCCTTTAATTCTATCAAATCTGTAGTGGTAATATAGTATGGTGCTTTGGAGATTGGTTCTAAACCAGAGATTATATCAATAGAGAAATCAAATGCACTTTTTGGAGGTAATCCAAGAAGTTCATATGGAAAAACACCCTAAAAATATTGAAGAAAATGGTAATTCTCCATATTAGATTTCCCTTGATCCCTAAGATCTTCTTATATTCCTTGGAGTTTTTGAGACTCATAATACATTAGGTCATCTTGGAAGATAAATTCCTTGAAATCTTCTAACTTCTCCATTTTGAATGCAAAGAATTGACACCCTTTTTTCTTGGCCCTCTTTAACTGCATGCTAGATATTTGCCTTATCTTGACTTCTCTTGGAGTGCCTTGAAGGAAAACTTTATTCCCTAGGTCATTTTGACACTCTATTATTTTTGAAAAATAGTCTACCTTAGCCCTATGCCTCCACAACCAATTTATTCCTAAGACATCATAGGATCCTAAAGGTGCTACATACAGGTTCACCTCAATTGAAAAGCTTGGAAGATAAATTTGGTTTCAAAGTGGCATTGCTCTTCTTGAGCTTTTTTCTGGTTGGCATATTCTACAAACTAGGGTTTTGCCCTATATCCAACTCTTCTAGGAAATTTATCTAATATTATTGGTGCAATAAAGCTTTTAGTTGCACTAGTATCAATTAAAATTGAAATAGGAACACCAAATAATGTACCTATTGCTTTAATATGAGTAATCTAGTACTATGCTTGTTGATTATCTAATGTTGCATGGTTCCTTTGCTGAAATGTTGCTTATTGGGTTGTGTAGTGTCATAAAATTGCACCCCTTGCAATTTCACCTACACTTTTTCATCCACTCCCTTAGTATTTGTGTAGGATCATTTTATCCCTTGCATCATAATTTTCCCCTCTCAAGATGCTCAAGACCCCTTTTTAGCAGCCACCTTCTTATGTTAGCTTTGCATCAAACCTGGTGTTTTCCTCGTTCCCACCATTTTTTCCCATTGTTTTTTATCGTAATTTGTCTGGACGCTAGCTGCTGCATGGACGTCCACGTGCCACACTAGCATCACGTGACATTTCAACGTTCAAAGGGTCATTCCTCAACATTTTTTCACTTATCACCTACCTTTGTCTGTGGAAACATTTCAGGATGCCTTGTAATGGCTTGAGAACCTTCTTTTCCCTCCTCTTCTCAATTTAAAATATATCTTTTCACTCTTCTTTCTCTCTCTTGATATTTATCTCTTGGTCTCTCTCTCTTGGATATTCACTCTCACTCTTTCATTCTCTCTTCTCTTTCTCTTTCTCTCTTGCTTGCACAACTCTCTACAACTTGCTACAACAATCTCAAGCTCTCTACAATGCTCTCAAGATCTCATAATACTCTTTGCAAATCTCTTTACTTTCACAATCCTCTCTCTCTCTCTTTCTCTCTTTGGCTTCCTTAAGCTTCCTTAAGCTTTGCAGGTAATATGCATTGTCTATCTTGTCTAACTATCTATTATTTTCTCTATCTATCTATTTGGCTATTTGTGGAGGTGGAAACATTGAAATGGGGGCTTAACTGAGGCAAGCCTCTAAACAACCCCAACGTTTTCTCTCAATCTTATGTGTGTAGGTATTGAAGACATTTATGTTCTAGAGGCTTCATTGCTTGCTTGGTTGTGATTGATTTCTCTCTTTTCCTCTATTTTATCAGCTACATCTCATTTAATCTACATTTTAATTTACTTTATTTTAGTTTTGTTATACTCTGTTATTTCTTTTCATTTCAAGAGTTCTTAGAAATCAGATTGTTAGTAGTCACTTAAGCTATTTTATGTGATATTCTCATTTTTCAATCCATACAAGACACCAATGCATCACCTTTTCATCCTTAGTTGAGATCTTTTTAGTCTCTCCAAAAGATGTCTGTGATCTACTCTTTCTATTTCTGGAACTCTCACCTTTTTATCCTATCACTTGAGAATTATTCCTTAAGGTAGTTATTTTCTCCTTGTAGACTCTACTTGTCCTAAGACTTGAGGGTAGAAAATTTCCTCCTCTATATTTTGGTGAACCCGATGTGAACCCTCCTTCCATAAAAAAAAGGACAATAAGAAAAAAATATTACGTTGACCTTCAACCAACTTGCTTATTCATTATTTATTATATTTAGCTTATTCTTTTCAAAATGAATTTGTTGTCTTCTTTTATGAATTCAATTTCTAGTTTTATTCAAAGTGTTAATGATGTTCCATTCTATGCATGTGATGGTGATTTATGTTGGAAAATGTGCCTCAAAATTACTAACATGAAAACTCCTGAAAGAGCAAAATCAGTGAGACTCTTAGAATTAATTACTGACTAGCAGTTGTGTTCTAAACTTCTGAAGAGCTCAAATCGGCGTGACTTTGGAATTGTCTTGCCGATGGAAGTCATCGGCAAGACATGGCTATCGGTGTAAAATTTCTAACTCTTTTTGTCCTGGCAAATTTCTTGCCAATGGGTTGGTTCCAGGTGATCATCGGGGAGACTCTTGGTGACGAGTGGCATCAGAGAGAGACGTGAACCTTCAGAGTGACTCATTTCAACAGAGTATGTCTCGCTGATGGTTTTACACACGAATGTCATCGGGGTGACATGAAGGCTCGGTAAGAGTCTAAGCAATAGTGCTAGTCTCGCCGATGGACATATTGAAGTAACATAAAATTTCTAGAAGAGTCTTAGTGATATAAATCTCTTACCAATGGATTTGCGTTTGGTATGACTCTAGCTGATAATACTTGGTCGGGGTAACATGAAGTTCTATGAGAGACTTAGTGACAAATTATGTCTGGCCGATGGTTTTGCGTTTGGTGTGACTCTTGCCAATGGACAGTTGGTTTTCTTGTGATATCGGGGAGACTTGATTTGTTATCGATCTGACTTCTTAGGGTGTTGCCGACACCTTTGGTCTTGCCGATAGCTATGTGATCCAGAATTTTGGCATCGGTGAGACACGATCTAGTGTCTCACTGACATGCAACACAGTTGAACTCTTTTTGACCGAACGTCTGTCCTACGTGGTGTGTTCTAAGCCAATGAGAGAAGCAGGAGACTTGTTGGCAGTTGAACTGTTGTGACCATTCCTATGTGGAAGATGAACAGACCGTGAGCAAAATGACTATGCTCTGTAATGGTCGACGATGGTGAACAATTCGGTTGTGAGAAGAGTTGTTCCTTTGACCACAAATTGATCAGTGTGTGTGAATTTATTGTATTTTTCTGAGTGCATTGAAATAGTAATGTTCTGTACATGGTTGATCAGGGAAATGTTGCTGCTATAAATTTTGACATCTAAAAGTGAAGTTTGTACTCTGTATGTAATTTTGTTTACTGTAATACAAAGAGACTTTTCTTGGTGTGGTGGGTTTTTCTCTCGTAAGGGTTTTCCCACGTAAATCTAGTGTCCAATTGTGTATGTGTCCATTTCTCTTTTTTGTTATTCTTTTCATGTGTATATTATTGAACTGTAATTGCAAAATTTAAAGTCATATTTGCATTCTTCCCTAGGTTTTTAGCATTAGGAGAGTTTGTTCTACACCTAAGCTTTCCTTACAAGTGGTATCAGAGCCTGGCCAGTTGTGTTATCCTTGTGGGTAGGTTGGGTTTTTTGTGTCAATTCTGTTCAGTGGAAGTCTTGTAGAAGTCTGATAATTTGAATTATAGATTAAGATGGCAAGCACGTCAAGAAAGATTGAAATTGAGAAATTCAATGGCAGCAATTTTGAGTTGTGGAAACTCAAAATGGAAGATCTGTTGGTTGATTGTGATCTTTGGCTTGCTATGTCTGGAACGAAACCTACAGGCATGAAGCAAGAGGATTGGGACCTCGTAGATTAAAAATCAAAAGGGTTGATAAGGATCTATCTAGCATACTCTGTTCTTCTAAATGTTCATGAAGAAAAGACAACATCTTCTTTGTGGAAAAGACTGGGAGCTATTTATCAGGGCAAGTCCTTGGTGAATAATTTTTTCTTGAGGAAGAAGTTGTACTCTTTGAAAATTCAGGAAGGAGCATCTGTTGCTGATCATTTGAATGCTTTCAACATGTTGATTTCTCAGTTAACATCTGTGGGTGTGAAGATTGATGAAGAGGATTGTTGTATGCTATTGTTATGTTCTTTCCAGATTCTTGGGATCACTTGGTGATGGCTATTGGGAGTACGACATCCTCTTTTAAGATGGAAGATGTTGTTGCTTCTTTGTTATTAGAAGAGATAAGAAGAAAATATTCTGAGATGGCGAAGGAGGCTCTTGCTGTTCGAGGTAGATTGAAAGGCAAGAAGAAGGACAAGAAGTCCAAATCAAAGTCAGAAGGGAGATCAAAGTCTCCCAGTAAGAAGTCCAAGGTGAAGTGCTGGAATTGTGGGCAACCTGGTCATGTCTGGAAGGATTGCAAAGAGGAGAAAAAGAAGAAGAAGAAGAATTCTTCTAACAATGATTCTTCTCAGAGTGATGCAGATGCCTTCATTGTAGCCTTGGCAATTCAGGCATCAGATGATGTTTGGTTGATTGATTCTGGAGCATATTTCCACATGACATCTCACGGAGATTGTTCACTAAGTATGAAAAATATGATGGTGGAAGGGTGTATTTAGCAAGAAATTCATCTCTAGAAATAGTTGGTCGTGGAAGAGTCAAAATTAGTTCCCTGATGGAAGAGTGAAGGGAATCAATGATGTAATGCATAAACCACGTTTGGCTCAAAATTTATTTTCTGTTAGTAAGCTGAATGATGTTGGAGTGCAAGTCACATTCTCTAGAAATGGTTGTAAAATGACTAGAGGCTCAATGGTGCTAGCTAGGGGTGCTCATATTGGTACTTTGTATCAGCTGGATGCACTTGTTGTTCAATGCAACAGTGTCTCTGCAAAGTCACAAAAGGCTACTCATGGAGAGAAGGAGGAAAAAGTTCCTGATAGTGCAAACTCTATGGAAGTTAAAATTCCAGCAGAAAAGACTATGCTTTGGTATCATAGGCTTGGTCACATTGGAGGAAAAGGTTTAAACACCTTGAAAAATAAAAACCTGGTTGAGGGGCTTGATGACTGTAACCTTGAATTTGAATTTTGTGAACATTGTATATATGGTAAACAACACCGTGTTTCATTTTACTCCAGTCCTCATAAATATTCTGGTTTACTTGATTACATACATTCTGATGTTTTTGGTCTAGTAAATGTTCCTTCTTTGTCTAAATCAAAATATTATGTATCGTTCATTGATGATAATTCAACAAGGGCATTTGTTTATTTTTTGAAAAGTAAATCATAAGTATTCAGTCGTTTTAAGGAATTTAAAAACATTGTGGAAAATCATTCTGGAAGAAAAATAAAATGTTTAAGGACTGAAAATGGTGGTGAGTTTTGTTCTGATGAGTTTGAAAGGTATTGTAAAGATCATGGAATTAAAAGACACAAAACTACACCCTACACTCCGCAACAAAATGGAGTTGCTGAAAGGTTCAACAGGACAGTAATGGAAAGAGCATGAAGTATGCTAAGTAGTGCTGGCTTGGAGGAGAAGTTTTGGGCTGAGGCAGTTGCAATAGCATGTTATTTAATTAATCATTCTCCTAATTCAGCTCTTGTTGTGAAAACACCTTTGGAAGCATGGTCTAGAAAGAAGCCCTCTCAGAGACACATTCGTGTCTTTGGCTGTAAGGCATATGCATATGTGCCGAATGAAAAAAGGTCTAAATTGGAAAAAAAGGTTGTTAAATGTATTTTTATTGGTTATAGTGCTGGAATAAAAGGATACAAGCTTTGGAATCCTGATACAAAGAAGGTTTTGTATAGCAGAAGTGTTATTTTTCGTGAGCTGAAGCCTTCTACGTTGGACTTGCAGTCAGAGACAAAATAAAAAAATAAAAAGGATGTAGTTGAAATTCCTTCGACACCAGATAAAGAGGAATTGAAAATTCAAAATGTACCTGAAACTGAGGAGATCTTAAGTAGTTCTGAGAGTTTTGAAGAAGAACAACAACCTCAGCCTCAGCCCGTTAGGAGGTCAACACGTGAAAGAAAGCAACCTGATAGGTATGGGTTTTCTATGTTAGATTCTACTTGTGCCTATGCTTTAATTTCTAGCACTGATGAGCCTAGGACTGTCAAAGAGACAATTAGAATTCCTGATTCAAACTCTTGGTTGGAAGCCATGAATGAAGAAATGGTGTCATTAGAAAAGAATGACACTTAGAGTTTGGTGCCCTTGCCTGAAGACAGAAAAGCTGTTGGTTGCAAACGGGTATTTAAAAAGAAAATAGGTCTGGATGGCAGTGTGGAAAAGTATAAGGCGAGGTTGGTTGCAAAGGGGTATTCCCAAGTAGAGGGAATTGATTATGGATAAATTTTTTCTTGTGTAGCTAAGTTGACGTCTATCAGATTTCTTTTGTCACTTGCAGTAGCGTATGACTTAGAGATTGAACAGATGGATGTGAAGACAACATTTCTTCATGGTGACCTTGAAGAAGAAATTTATATGTCCCAGCCTGAGCACTTTGTGGAAAAAGGTAAAGAAAATCTAGTTTACAGGTTAAAAAAATCTCTGTATGGATTAAAACAATCTCCTAGAATGTGGTACCAGAAGTTTGACATGTTTGTTTTGTCATTGGGATTTGTAAGATCGAAATCTGATCACTGTGTGTACTTCAAAGCTAAAAAATGATCGTGTTCTTATTATTGCTCTCTATGTTGATGATATGTTGTTCATAGGCAATAGTAAGTTAATGATTTCTGATCTAAAATCTTAGTTGTCTGCAAAGTTTGAAATGAAAGATCTTGGTGTAGCCAGGTATATTCTGGGAATGGAAATAACCAGGGACAAAAAGAGTAGAAAAATTTGGCTCAACCAGAGTAAGTATATTAATACTATTTTGAAGAGATTTTGTATGACTGATTGCAAGCAGCTCGTTGTTCCAATTTTGTAGGGAACAAAGCTATCTGTTGAAGATTGTCCAAAATATTCTACTGAGATGGAGGATATGACCAGAGTGCCTTATGCTAGTGTAGTTTGCAATTTAATGTATGCAATGTTTTGTACAAGGCCGAACATTGCCCAAGCAGTGGGAGTTCCTAGTCGTTTTATGAAAAATCCTGGAAGAACACATTGGGATGCTGTGAAAAGAGTGTTTAGATATCTGAAGGGTACTTTAGGATATGCTTTGTGTTACCATGGGAATTTGGTTGAATCACAGAGGACTCTCAGCATTCGAGGGTATGTGGATTCTGATTGGGCAGGGGACATTGACAGCAAAAGATCCACCAGTGGATATATTTTCATGATGAATGGTGGTACAATTAGTTGGATGAGTAAGCAACAGGCTATAGTCGCTTTGTCCACTATAGAGACAGAATATATGGCAGCTACACATGCTTATAAAGAAGCAATCTGGTTAAAATGTTTGTGTTCTAACATTGGGTTTGATGTAGTGAAAATTACAATTTACTGTGACAGTCAGAGTGCTATTTTTCTAGCGAAAAATCCTACTTTCCATGCCAGGATGAAACATATTGATGTGCAGTATCACTTTGTACGAGATATGATGGAGGATGGAAAGGTCTCTTTAGAAAAAGTGGATACTCTGGAAAATGTTGTTGATGCATTGATGAAACCAGTGAGCACAGACAAGTACAGGTGGTGTGCCAGTTCGATGGGCCTTGGAGCCCATGAATTTCATTAGTTTTGTTGTGCTATGGAGGTGTTAGTAAGATCTTCGTCAAGTGGGAGATTGTTGGAAAATGTGCCTCAAACTTACTGACATGAAAACTCCTGAAAGAGAAAAATTGGTGAGACTCTTAGAATGTCTTACCAACTAGCAGTTGTGTTCTAAACTTCTAAAGAGCTCAGATCGGTGTGACTTTGGAATTGTCTTGCCGACGAAAGTCATCGGCAAGACATGGCTATTAGTGTGAAAGTTCTAACTCTTTCCGTCCTAGAAGATCTCTTGCCGATGGGTTGGTTCCTGGTGATCATCGGGGAAAATCTTGGCGAGGAGTGGCATCGAGGAGAGACATGAACCTTCAGAGTGACTCATTCCGATAGAGTATGTCTCACCGAAGGTTTTACACACGAATGTCATTAGGGTGACATGAAGAATTGATAAGAGTCTAAGTGACAGTGATAGTCTCATCGATGGATTTACTCATGATGTATATTGTTAAGACTCTTAGCGATAGTGGATGTCTCGCCGATGGAATTGTTCATGCTGAATGTCAGGGAGACTCTTGCCGATGGACATATCAAAGTAACATAAAAGTTCTAGAAGAGTCTTAGCGATATAAATCTCTTGCCGATGGATTTGCGTTCGGTATGACTCTAGCTGATAATACTTGGTCGGGGTAACATGAAGTTCTATGAGAGACTTAGCGACAGAGTATGTCTGGCCGATGGTTTTGTGTTCAGTGTGAATCTTGCTGATGGACAATTGGTTTTCTTGTGATATCGAGGAGACTTGATTTGTTATTGGTCTGACTTCTTAGGGTGTTGCCGACACCTTTGGTCTTTCCGATAGCTATGTGATCGGGAATTTTGGCATCGGTGAGACATGGTCTACTGTCTCACCAACATGCGACACAGTTGAACTCTTTTTGATTGAATGTCTATCCTACGTGGTGTGTTCTGAGCCAATGAGAGAAGCAGAAGGAGAATCGTTGGTAGTTGAATTGTTGTGACTGTTCCTATGTGGAAGATGAACATACTGTGAGAAAAACGACTATGCTCTATAATGGTCGACGATGGTGAACAGTTCGGTTGTGAGAAGAGTTGTTCGTTTGAACACGAATTGATCAGTGTGTGTGAATTCATTGTATTTTTCTGAGAGCATTGAAATAGTGATGTTTTGTACAAGGTTGATCAGGGAAATGTTGCTGCTGTAAATTTTGACATCTAAAAGTGAAGTCTGTACTCTGTATGTAATTTTGTTTACTGTAATACAAAGAGACTTTTCTTGGTGTGGTCATTTTTTCTCCCGTAAGGGTTTTCCCACATAAATCTAGTGTCTAATTGTGTATGTGTCCATTTCTCTTTTCTGTTATTCTTTTCATGTGTATATTATTGAACTGTAATTACAAAATTTAAAGTCATATCTGCATTCTTCCCTAGGTTTTTGGCATTAGGAGAGTTTGTTCTACACCTAAGCTTTCCTTACAATTTAGCTTTACCTATGTCACTCAATATCCTTGACCCTTCTCATGAACTTCCTCTTATCTCAAAGGATATTTTGTTTCAAGAAGATGAAATTAGTGATAATTTTCTTAATGCTACTCTACATTCTCTTCATTTATGTGACTCTGACTAATCATTCTCCTAAAAGGATTCATTCTATTCATGGTGTTCCATTTAACAGTAACTCTCCAGATCTTTATACAAATATTATGTAGTTTAAATCTTCTTCTTATAATACAATGGCTCACACTTATAATACTCAAAAGAATAAATTAAATGTTGATCATTCTACTTCTTTACTACCTTCTCAACCAAGCCTTCCTCAAGCATCTATACTTGGAGCTAAGCGGCCCAGTGAGTATGATCTTGTCAAGAAACTTCGTGTTACTCCTACCAAGATACCACTTTGGGATTTGCTTTAACTACTTCATTTTACCAGGGTATGCTTGAAGAAGCCTTGCAAAAGATTCTCTTGCCTTATTTTGTTAGGCTGACAAATGTTAATGCATTGATAGATCATATTCATGTGGATTCATCGAATATTACCTTTTATCTGCAAGAACTCCCACCCCAGAAGTGCAGAAGCAAGCAGATCCTTTAATGATAATAATTAACATTAACAATATTAGCATTAGACATACTCTCATTGACATCAGTTCAATGCTCAATGTATGTAGCATTGATCTATTGCCTAAAATTAAAATTGATTCAACTTATCTTGCTACTTCTCTTGTCATTTGTGGGTTCGAGAATGTTAGGCAACAAGATCTAGGTACAATAGTACTACCTTTGCAGCTTGGACCCATTATTGTACCCATCCTGGTATATGTTATGCCAAGATAATTACTATATAATATTCTTCTTGGTAGACCATGGATTCACGCTATGGGTGTAGTCCCGTTTACCTTGCATAGATCTATCAAATTCATTCATAATAATCAAGTAGTCACAATCAAGACTGACTTTGATGTCGTACACTTATGTGAGATGGTAGCTATTGGCCGGGCTTCAGTTGCACCTACTTTTAAAAATATTGTACCTTCATTATCATTTGATGCATTGACATCTACTCGAGTAGTACTTGTCACAAAGGATACTCTTGAGACATATGTCCTTGAAGAAGATCCTCTCAAAGCAAGAAGTCCTGAGTCTCCTCCTACTTCTCAAGAAAATGCATTTCTTAGTGATGATTGGGGTTCCTCAGACTTTACAACATCCTTCACTGGGGAATATAAATTCAACCCAATCCACTTAGACATGCCAACAATATCATTCACACTCACTATCGAAGATGATTATTCTTTTGTATTGTAGGATAATGTGAACAACAATTTCAATGCCCTTAATGTTGATCCTCCCCCTTTCGAGGTGTTGCAATCATGTTATGGTTTTGGATTTAATATTCTTTCTAAGCATGGGTACAAAGGAAATGGTCTTGGGCACATGGAACAAGGATTTAAGGTCCCTTTGGAACCGAAACCTCACTCTTTTGCAAGGGGTTTAGGCTACAAGCATTCTTGTTTGTCCTCATCCCCTCCTCCATTGTCTATTGTCATTATGTCTTCTTCTTGTGAGCATTCAAACCCTTCTTTACAAGACAAAGGATTGCTTCCTTCTCCTCATTCTTTATCTGAGAAAGAGCATATTTTGTTGAGGCTTCTCAAAACCCATTTAATTAATCTTCCTCCTACACATAAGAATTTGCATAAACATGATAAAGAAAAACATTCTTTCTATGAATACCACCAAGTTCCCGACCATTCCATTAGTGAATGCAAGGCCTTGAAGGATACAATACAAAAACTTCTTGATTCTGGTGCCATCACTCTTCCATTTGTTGATGCACGTATCTCTTCTTTGCGTGGCAAGTGTTATCAAGGTCTACCTCTATCTTATCCATTTTAAATTATAAAAATTCTTCTATTGCATTGCTCCCCATTATGTGAAATTCATAGCTTTTCTTGCTCATTGCAATTCATGGTGGTACAATATTATGTGCAACCATACTTTCTTTGTGGTAGTGACACAATAAAATCTAGCATGGTTCTCCTCCACTATATGCTGGGGGCTGGGATAACTTGTTGTGGAGGTGTGTGTCCTTCTTGAGTACCCCCTCTCTTCTTTATTCCCTTTGTATTTCTTCTCCTTAGAAGGACATGTTCTCCTTTGCATAACACACATCATTCTAAAGGGGGCATCATATCTACTTATTCTATTTTTTTCAAAAAAAATTCTTAAAAGAAATATGTCTTGATGTCTTATATCTTATCATCTAGCTTGGGGGAAACTTGATTAGACTTTTATTTTTTTGTGACTGTCCTACAATGCAGCTCTTAGCAGCCACAAGCCTATGCGCTTATCATATGGTCCTTAACTTTCTAGCCATACATATCAGCACCATCTTTATGCGCTTGCCATATGGTCTCTAGCTTGCTAGCCATACTTATTAGTGTCATCTTTATGCGCTTGTCATATGGTCTCTAGCTTTCTATCCATACCTATCCATGCCATATTTTTTCGCTTGTCGTATGGTCTCCAGCCTTACTAGCCATACCTATCATCGCCATCTTTTATCTAATTAGACGATGTCATGACATGTCTATGCATTTTACCATATTTTTTGCTTTTTTTCCCAACTTTTTTGTTTGCAGTGAACATGTTTGTGGTGAATTTCCAATAAAATCTACAAGACAAAAGACATGTTTTCTCTTCGTGTCCTATCTTAGCTTACAAATGGTATATACCGGATTAAAGACCTACATATTCTTCATCCTAAGTATATACTTCTTTCCTTCTCATTTTCTCTTTGACTTTGGTTACTTCCCTATATTTTGAATGCATCTTCTCTTGAAGCAATCAATCCTCACATTCCTCTCTTTGTTTAAGAATTCTTCGATGTGTTATTTCTTGTTATTTTGGGAACGACACATAGTACTGAGACAACCTCCCACATCAAGGTCTCTTTCACTGTGCTGACTCAAATCTTGTAAGTTTGTTTTTCATGTGCCTTTGTGTATGTGTTATCCATGTGTATGTTCTAACCCCATGATGTAATGAATTTTTATCTTCTAACCTTGTTGTCTTGTGCATATTTTTATTGTCTAATATGTTTGTGTTGTAGGTCTTCATCCTAGGGGCATGCTTCCTTGGTTTGAAGAGTCATGTGCTTCCTCTATAGTATCCTTTTGGAATCATGTTATTTATTTATAGTAGATTTCCTTTAGCATGCATATTCATGTAAATTCATAAGCCCACTAAAGCGGGGGAAAAATGTTATGTCATAAAATTGCATTCCTTGCAATTTCACTTACACTTTTGCATCTAGTTTAGTGTCCACTCCCTTAGTATCTGTGTAGGTTCATTTTAGCCCTTGCATCAGCCTTTTCCCCTCTTAGGATGCTCAAGAACCCTTTTCAGTAGCCACCTTCTTATGTCAACTTTGTGTCAAACTTGGTGTTTTCCTCATTCCCACCATTTTTTAGCATAATTTATTTGGACACTAGCATGCCACGTGGACGTCCATGCACTGCACTAGTGTAAAGGATCATTCTTGAGAATTTTTCCACTTCTCACCTACCTTTTTTAGTGGAAATGGCTCGAGACATCTTGTAGTGGCTTGGGAACCTTCTTTTCCCTCCCCTTCTCACTTTAAAATCTATTTTCAATCTTCTTGGTCTCTCTTGATCTTTCTTTCTTGGTCTCTCTCTCTTGGATATTCACTCTCGCTCTCTCATTCTCTCTTCTCTTCCTCTTGCTCTCTTGCTTGCACAACTCTCTATAGATTGCTACAACAATCTCAATCTCTCTACAACATGCTACAACACTCTCAAGTTCTCACAACACTCTTTGCAACTCTCTTGGCTTTCACAACCCTCTCTCTCTCTTTCTCTCTTTGGATTCCTCAAGCCTTACAAGTAATATCTATTTCTTTTCTTATGTATTTGAGCATCTTGGGATTTATCACATCCCTTGTCTATGCATTGTCTATATTTTCTATCTATCTATTTCACTATCTATTATTTTCTATCTGTCTATTTGGCTATCCATGGAGGTGGAAACACCAAAATAGGGCTTTGACTAAGGCAAGCCCCTAAACAACCCTAACATTTTCTCTCGGTCTTATGTGTGCAAGTATTGAAGACATTTATTTGATAAAGGCTTCATTGCTTGGTTGGTTGTGAGTTCTTTCTCTCTTTTCATCCATTTCATCAACTACATCTCATTTAATCTACAATTTACTTTATTTTATTTTAGTTTTTTTATACTTTGTTATTTCTTTTCATTTCAAGATTTCTTAGCAATCAAATTGTTAGTAGTCACTTAAGCTATTTTATGTGATATTCTCAATTTTCAGTCCTACGAGATGCCAACGTGCCATTGAGATGCCAAAACACCGTGTTGTTGTCCTTGGTCAAGAGCTTGTTAGTATGTCGAAAAGACCTTTGTGACCCACTCTTTCTATTTCTAGAACTCTTGTCCTTTTATCCTGTCACTTGAGCATTATTCCTCGAGGTAGTTGAGGACCATTTTATCCTTGTAGACTCTACTTGTTTTGAGACTTGAGGGTAGAAAATTTCCTCCTCTATAGATTGGTAATGGATTACCACGTTGTTAAGCTCGTTGAGACTTATTTGGGCATTGATTCACATAATGATCTCCTCCATAAGAGAAACATCCTCCAGGAGTTCCTTGCCTTTCAAAAGGTTTTCTTGAATTGTTTCCATTCTTTCTGAAGTTGTTATTATTGTTCTTCTCATTCTTGGGATCATTTTGATTATTTTAGAAACCCTTATCATTTTTCTTCTAAAATTTATGCTTTTCATTCCTCTTAAATATTGGGAAGATTGTGACCAATTGAACTTCTTATTCTTCTTCTCACGATAAGTGAAAGTGGACTTCAACTTCTGCTCTTGCTTAATTGCTTTCTCAAAAACTTGATCCATTGTTGTTGGACCATGAACATCAACTTCTCCTCCAATTTGGGCATTCAACCCCATTATGATTTTTTTTATCTTGAATCTTTCATTCTTTTGGTAAATTGGAGTATGTACTTCAAGAGACATGTAAACCTTTCCCAATACTCAATCATAGACAAGTCTCTTTTTTGTCAATCCTAAAAATTAGTAAGTTTCTGGTTGAAGAAAAGTCACGTTAACCACCTTTTCCTAAAGTTGACTACAAACTGATCCCAAGTTAAGCTCAAAGATCTTAAACCTAACTCCATCTTCTTATTCATCTACCAAGTGGATGTTTCTCCTGATAGCTGGTAAGCTCCCCAAATTGCCTTAGTAACTTCAAAATAATTTTTTATCATGAAGTACTTTTCCATTTTTGTGAGCCAAGCCTCTATTACATCACTGCTCACCATTCCATCAAACTTAGGTGGCATTACCTTTTTCATGTCTCTTGATAACTCAAGAGCTAAGTGATTCCTCTTTTCATTTTCAGCTCTTGAATTAAAATTGTTTTCACCTCACCCACTTAGGGTGGTATGATCATGCCTATTCTCATCTTCTCCTTCTCGAGATGATTCATTTTCCATTTTGGGTCTACTTTGTCTTCTAACCTCTTGCTCCAAGGTGCCAATTATATCCCTTGTTTCATTAAACATTGCCAATATTTGGTCCAATTTAGCATTTGGGTTATCAGAAGGGTGGGATACTTCTTGACTTCCTCCTAGGTTAGTTCTTGTTCATACCATGATTTTTTTTCTACTTCACACCTAAAGTTTCATTTTATGCATTTAATTAGATCCTCTAATTTTGGCATTGTTTTTTAAAAAATAAAAAAATCTTATAAAATTATTCTTAATCCAATAGATAGATTTGGAAAAATAACAAAAAAATATTATATTATTCAGTGGATTCCTAATACATCCTTATTTAATACAATTTTTTTTTTGACCATATGCCACTATGGGTTGCTATCAAATAATAGTATCTCCTTGGGTTCCTCTTCACCATCATAGTCAACCATGACAAACTTGGAGGGTGGGTATACACACAGGTACTCCTCCATCACCTATTTTCCCATCTTTGGTGCATCAGGACCACATCCAAAAGGTATAGCTCTATGTGTAGATGATTTAACTAGTTTAATAGAAAGGATAGGTGCTATGGCCTTCTTAGTGCTTTAACACATTGTTTCTTTTCTAGCTGAATACACTTAAGCATGTCAGCTAACGTTTCAAAGTCAACAAGCCATGTGGCCCCTGTGTAGCAGATGTTCTCTAGGATTTTTACCTCTGGAGATGATTCCATTTTAGCCACTAAGCTAGGATTTTTCTTGGTTATGAATTTCCTTACAATTTTCCTAGTTCTTCTTCTTGCCATTCTGGCACAAGAACACTTTCAAACATTAGTTATCTGTTAATGTTTGAAAAAAAAATCATAATGAGTTCATAGGTCCATGTGTTTAACCTAGTAGCTATGATACCATATGTTTAATACTCATACTACAAAGTAATTACTTAGGTTTTTACCATAAAAGTAAAATAAATAAACATATGCTTAAAATAGGATAGTAAAAAAAATTCATTTTCATACATTATTTATTTCACATGATCAAAATATGAGTGTATAATACAACTTTTGAAATTGAACTATATTAATTTCAACTTGAGAAATAAGATAAAAAATTTCAATTACAATTCATATGTGAAATACTTTCGAGTATACAAGTTTACATAATACAATAATGATACAAGGTCAAGTCTTCCATATCTGGAAAATGCTTCTATTTCACAAGCCTTGATATTATCATCTATAAGAGGGAGAGCATCACCCGAGTTCTTTACCTACAACCATAGATCGACGGCCCCCACACACCTTCCAATTGGAAGTGGCCCTATCCTTCACGAAGAGTATAGACTAAGGAACCCAAAAGTACATGCCATCTAAGTTTCTAGTGTTGTGTGCTACATAACCAATCAACCATACAAATTTATACATCTCTTACTAAGTATGACCAATTTGACTAGATATGCAATCTAGAACACGACGAACTGACTAATCCAAGCATAGAATTTTGCATTACCTTGTCCAAATATTTGAAACATATCAAACACTTCCTTAAGAAAAGAAGTTTTAAGTTCACATGCCTCTAACTCGACTTGGAAACTACCTTGACCTAAGGTTTAACACATGAATGACTGGTTGAATTATTTGTCTAACCTTTCATAAGGTTAATAATTCATAAAATATAACTTACTAAATTTAGTAAACGACTAAGATGGAAATGTGTTCCTGAAATTTAACACCCATGTTACATTCTCACAACATCTTGGGACTTGGCAACTGCCACTTGTTCACAAGTACTTGCACTCAAATCTTAAGAGTAAACTACTCTCCTATTTTCATTCACAAATGGTTTATAATGTTTTTAAACAATAACATCGAAATGTGACACTTTGCCTTACACAAAGTTCTTGTCAACTTGTCAAATGATTATAATAAAAATAATATAGTTCATCAATAAAAAGATAACTTCTTTTAAAATAGTTCATATTTCTCTATGTTTTTCCTCTTGGTTTTATGCACAAGAACACAATAATAGTGCTGGTAAAAATACAATATATAATACCAACTTCTTTTAAATAAAATTATAAATTTTATTTCATTCAATTAACTCAACAATGTAAGAATCAAGCTTATCTTTTAATTTTATAATTACATAACATAAAGTATCCTTTACATATTCTTAATATAAATATTGAAACACCAAAAAATGGGTTCACCAAAATGTTTAATGAACAAGATGATGAACCACTATTTTTATAAGGGATGTTTCACTGAAATTATGTAAAATAAGATACCAATAACAATAATAAATGCTACCTAACTATTATAGAAACTATGGGGGAAGTTTTCAGAGCATAAAAAGCTGTGTACTTGGCCAGGAAGTTGTTTTTGAGCTACAAAGGACTCATTCTCCTTCAGTGGCGAATGGGTCCTTTTAGGGTTTCAAAAAACTAACTTCAGGGTCCTATTCCTTGCTTTTTTCACTCTTAAATTCCATGTTATTAGGTTCTAGAAGTCTGTATACAATTCTATAGCCTTGATTCCATGATTTTGCACTTTGAATGACAACTTTTACAACTTTTCAACTTCAACAATTTTGCTCGAAATCTTGCTCAACTTGATCTTCAACCTATAAACCTGAAATCATGCACTCAAGGGTAGAATTTTTTTTTTTTTTTAGTGAATGGGGGTTTTCCTTAGTTAAACCCCTTGTAGGTAATCAAACCAAATGATGAAATGAAGCATGAAGCATGAAATATGCAAATGATATCACCTTGGATGATGTCTTGTGAAACAAATCTACAAAATTACATGTAGTGGCCATGAAGAATGTAGATCTAGGATCCTTGAAAATGATATGAACAATAGTTGCAAGTAGATCTTCAATTCTACATCCACTTCTTTAGCTCAACAACATGAATGCATACATCAAACCCTTGACATGATGATAAGACTTTGAATTGCTATAATAAAATCTTGAAATCTACCTTGAAATGCCTTATGAATGCTCTTGTAATACTCTATAATGCTCTCTTGAATTTTCTAGGATGTCTCATAAACTTGTTAGATCTTGTTAGGAGAAACAATGTGAATTAACCCCTTATTTATACTAAATTAGGAGATTAACCCCGAAATTCAAACAATTAAGGCCAACACCAAATCTGAAAAGAGACATTATTAAATTCCTACCAGAATGAAATTCAAAAAGGGGGGTCTCATTAAGGGATGATCCATTCGACACCTTGGGCGAATGGGTCATGGCTCAATTTTCTAGGACCTAATCCCAGGGGATTGAAAGAGGGCTAAAAACCCATTCTAGATCAACTAAAAAAGGGGGGTCCTATTAAGGGAGGACCCATTCACCATCAAGGGAGAATGGGTCCTGGCATAGTTTACAAGGACCAAACTTTTCCCAATGAAATAATTTGTTAGTTAAATTATAAGTGTCGGGATAGATCTTCGGGAGGTGTCAAGAATAAGGCCTATATTTGAATTGAAAAGGGTTAATTACTCTAATTACCCTAAATTAATTAATGACCACCTAAATAAGTGTGAGAGTACCTTATAACACTTTACAACACTTAAACAAGGTACAAATTTAAATACATTTTATTCAAAAAGGGGCCCATTAGGCTTAATTAAGCAAATATATCCTACAAAAGTGTGAAAGTGTGTTACAACACTTTACAACACCCTTGCAAAGGATCAATTAAGGCATGTTGTAGTCAAATAAAGGTCCTAGAATAGTGTGAATGTGTACAACACATTGCAACACCGGTCCAAGACAACATTAGTTCAGTTTTAATGTCAATTATCCAAAACAAGTAAGGGAAAAGGCTACTTTTTCCGTTACTACATTTTTCCCCCACTTTAGTGAGAGGATGACCCCATGTCAAACTCACACTAAAGTAGACATCCAAGACACTTAAGTATGCAACAATAATAAAGATACATGATCATACCCTGTCAAAGTCCAAGAAAAATAAACAAAAAACAAAGGATCAAGAACAACCATTCCAACGCGATGCAGAATGGGGTTGTTTGTCCATAACATATGTTGCTCACTTTGGGGTAGTGGAACCTCATTCTGTCCACTAGGTGAGTTGTCCCAAAGAAGTGGTTTAGTGAGAAAGTCATGCCAGTGTGTTGGCTTCCCATCGTATAATGAGAAAGTCATGCCAGTGTATCAACTTCCCATCATACTAATCGTACCAAAGTTATCCTCCTATTAACTTTAATAAGGCACCACAATGTAATGCTTTTGTAAATGATTTTTAATATCATGTTAAAAATTTGTTAAAAGGGGATTTTGCTTTGTTCATGTAAAGGTATTCCTCTTAGGGAGCATTGTGCCTAATGTCTCCAAGAGAGGATGATGAGGGCACAGCCCAAGACACAAAAAATAACCCACAAATAAGAGAATAATTTTATTATTCAGAAAATGGAGCTTCTTACATGTAGAGGATCTCAAATCCCCAAGTTCTACAACACATGCAAGTTACAGATAGCTACATAATAACCCTTTCACAACATGTGAGCTTGTCCCCAAAAAGTTACCCAAAAATTAGAAACCCGCCCATAAATAGAGCTCCTCTTTAGTTTGGAGCCAAAAAAACATTCAAATTTTAGTTTAGGCGGTTTGGCGCCGAAAAATTACAACTTGAAGTTCAAATTTCAAAAGAACATTTGCAATTGTATCTTCTAGAAAGTGCGCCAACTTCCTGGGGCCATAACTTTTGATCTGGGACTCCGATTCACGAACCGTTTGAACCGTTGGAAAGGTCTCGAAGTCAACAACGCACTCAAAATTTTCTACGCCGATTTCAGCAAGTTTCAAGGCCGATCCGGGAACTCTAAGTGCCTCAAATCTAACTCGAAAGATTTTCAGGTGCAAATCTGGGAAACTAAAACTGCAATATCTTTCAACCCAAGAATAGAAAATAAAAACCATAAATTGGAAATTTCATTATGACGAAAATGGTATCCAAAAATGTAAAAACATCTAAAAACTGAGAAACTTGAAATTTAACTTTTTTTTTGGGTGATGCAAGATTGCCCTTACACCACTGGATGCTCCTGCATCAGAGGACAAGTCAAAAGTGTCAGATCATAGCCCATGGGATGCCTCATTCACATCATGCCATGGTAGTAGATCATACACTCTTGGACGACATCAAACCCAATGACACCACTAATAAGAGAACACATCACAATAAAAAAATAAATCATGCCATGAAATTTTCCAAAAGATATCATCTATGTATGCCCCCACTTTAAAGCGGTTGCTACACCATTAGTGTGAGAAATTACTTTAAAGTAGCCAATATTTTTTATCCTAAGACATGAGATATTTCCTTGAAAAACCCTATGCCAAGTCATATGTTTCCAAAGCAAGATGTGTCATGAAATAGGAAGGAAGGGTTGCCCCCAAAAATACATAAGGGATCTACAGATTTGGGGTTAGTATGTCTGTGCTACAATGTTGTCATAGAGCATGGAACTGTCATCATTCCCCAAATACACATAGAACTAGAATCATGACACAAAGAAAGAAAAAACAAATAAAATCCTTTTGAATCAACATGGAAGAGACATAAATATCTCAACGCCTTGCATCATCCCCAAAAGGAAAACACAAGACAAATGAAAAGATGAAAAGACAAAGATTTTTGGGTCAACATGGAAGAGACATAAATGTATTGACGCCTTGCATCATCCCCAAAAGGAAAACACAAAACAAATGAAAAATGACATAAAGAAGAATGAAGGTACATATAGAGGAATGCACAAAACAGAGAGGATACATCAAATGAAACATCACGGGGGATCACATTACACACATGCAATCACATAAAGAAAAGTGAAAAAGCAAAAGACTAGTAAAGCATAAGTGATTCAACCTAAAGCAGGTCGTCTGCCTCTGAATCTCGGTTGGTATAAAAAAAGGTGGGAAACTAGCCAAAGGGACAACAAAAAATGCATTACCAGGACAAGGCTATCAAATTCTTGCCTCCACTATGTGCAAGACAAGAATGAGCTGAGATAAGTGAGGAAAATTAGCTCCTTGCATTAGAGAAAATGACTTGCAATAAGTGTAAAAACATGTAATAATGAGAATGTTTTAAGATTCTACAACTATTACATGACAGGGAGCAGAAGGGCATGTTATGCAATCACTCGATGGTAATCATTGCCATCGAAGTAAAAATTTCTCAATACCAATTTGAATGCGCGACACTCATCAATACTATATCGAAGAGTTTTGTGTTATCGACAATGTGGAACATTTGCATCTTTAGGATATAGTCTTATCTTTTTTTCATTGGTGGTAATGTTATAAGTTCTTTGTTTAGAAGTAGTTGTAGTTTCCTTTCAATTTCAGGTGGCGGACAAGGGAACTTTAGTTTCTTTAGCTTGTACGGCCTCTTGCGCTTGCTAGATTCACCAACTTCTCTAAATGGGATTAGGGTAGGAGGTACTGAGATGATCTTGTATTTGTTATCCTTATCCTTAGGAGGTATGGGTTGCTCTTTAGGAAGGAGGACACTTATATCAGGAGGAGGATCTAAGAAAACCATACCATCACTATGAAGCCTTACACTATGAAGCCTTAGGTATTCTTTAGGAGAACTTATGTTGAAAGGGGGATCTTGATATCCCATTCCTTTGGTTTCTTTAGTGGGTATTTTTTCTAGGAGTTGATGAATTTTATGTTCACTTGTATCACATCCTTGTTTGTGTAAGATTGCAAATCCTTTGCCATATGTCTCTTCAAGGTTGATTGATGTGTTGGTTACTTTGTTGACATAGGATAGTTGAATTTTTTCTTATTTAGAGGAGCTAGGCTCACCTATTGTAGGGAACTTAGTCTCAACTTGTTTTTTAGTTTTGGGGTGTAAAAGATCAAACATTTCAAGTTGTGTTGGTTGCTTCATTAAATAATAAAAGTATGCATTAGACTCAAGGTTGTTAAGGAAATCATTTATGAATTCATTCATGCTGGCATCATCTTCTCCAATGATGTCAAGATCACGAGGAGGACATCCATTAGGAGTTTTGTGAGCATGAGTAAGTTCAATTTCATTAGGTTCATTGCCAAAAACATAATTTGAAACATCAACCAAAGAGACCAAGGACTTCCACACATTGCCTAAACAATTCTCCATTTATAGAATTTTAGACCTAAACATGGTAATTTACTAATAATGCAATAATATGAAAATGAAATGTTTTGATGAAATTTTGAACTTTTAACAATGCACTAAAATGAAGCAAATTAAGCTAAATGCAATGAAATTGATGAAACAACAAATTAGGAAACTGAAACAGAAAGGTAATAGCACCAAACAAAAGCTAAAAAACTAAGATTTTAATGTCCTGAAAATGTAGAGCAGTAACTAATAGGGACTCATTCACCAATAAGGGTGAATGGGTCCTGGTTAGGTGTTTTAGATATCTTTCTATGGATTTCAGAGTGAATTTTGATGCTTTTTCAGTTGTCAGAAGGTACAAATTAGACCTTATTAGGGAATCATTCATTAGTAAAGGCGAATGGGTCTTAGGTATTTTAAAACTATTTTTTAATGGTTTGCAAGTTCTTAGTTATATTTTTCAGTTCCAGGTATGAGACAACGAGCTTCAGCTTCAAATTTTCTAGAAATTCAATGTAAAAATGTAATGAAAAGATGAAATGCAAGGCCTAATTTGAAATGCAATTTTTTTAAAAAATTTCAAATGCAATTGTATGAGGTCTAAATGAGATACAAAATAACTAATTTATTTTTGTAATTTTCAGATTTAGAAATATGCAAAACCATGCAAATCTAAACCCTATATGATATGCAAGATTTCAACGCAAAACAAGTAACCCTAAATGAGATCTTATTTCAATACATTAAATCTAAATGCAAATGAATGAAAGATCTAACTTAAGATGCAATGAGAGACTCCAAAAATAAAAAAAATTGCAATGTTGAATATGTTGGGTCCACCACAATGAAACACCAAAAAATAGGTTCACTAAAATGTTTAATAAACAAGATGATAAACCACTATTTTTCTAAGGGATGTTTCACTCAAATTATGTAAAATAAGATTCCAATAACAACATAAATGCTACATAACTATTATAGCAACTATGGGGGAAGTTTTTAGAGCATTAAAAGTTGTGTACCTGGCTAGAAAGTTGTTTTTGAGCTACAGAGGACTCATTCGCCTTCAGTGGCGAATGGGTCCTTTTAGGGTTTCAGAAAATTGACTTCAGGGTCCTGTTCCTTGTTTTCTATACTCTTAAATTACCTATTATTAGGTTCTAGAAGTCTTTATGCAATTTTGTAGCCTTGATTATGTGATTTTGCACTTTTGCAACTTTGCAACTTCGACAATTTTGCTCCAAATCTTGCTCAACTTGATCTTCAACCTGTAAATCTGAAATCACACACTCAAGGGCAGAAAAACTTGTTGTTTTTTAGTGAATGGGGTTTTCCTCAGTCAAACCCCTTGTAGGTAATCAAACCAAATGATGAAATGAAGCATAAAACATGAAATATGTAAATAATATCACCTTGCATGATGTCTTGTGAAACAAATCTACAAACTAACATGTAGTGGCCATGAAGAATGTAGATCTAGGATCCTTGAAAATGATATGAACAATAGTTGCAAGTAGATCTTCAATGCTACATCCACTTCTTTAGTTCAACAACATGAATGCATGCATCAAACCCTTGACATGATGATATGACTTTGAATTGCTGCAATAAACTCTTGAAATCTGCCTTGAAATGCCTTATGAATGCTCTTGTAATGCTCTATAATGCTCTCTTGAAGTTGCTAGGATGTATCATAAACTTTCTAGATCTTGTTAGGAGAAACAATGTGAATTAACCCCTTATTTATACTAAATTAGGAGATTAACCCCAAAATTCAAACAATTAAGGCCGGCACTAGATCTGGAAAGAATTTTTTTAAAATTCCCACTAGAATGAAATTCAAAAAGGGGGGTCTCATTAAGAGAGGACCCATTCACCACCTTGGGAAAATGGGTTTTGGCTCAAATTTCTAGGACCTAACCTTGGGGGATTGAAAGAGGGCTAAAAATCCATTCCAGATCAACTGAAAAAGGGGGGTCCTGTTAAGGGAGGACACATTCACCATCAAGGGCGAATGTGTCCTGGAACAATTTACCAGGACCAAAATTTTCCCAATGAAATAATTTGTTAGTTAAATTATAAGTGTCGAGATAGATCTTCGAGAGGTGTCAAAATCAAGGCCTAAATTTGAATTGAAAAGGGTTAATTACTCCAATTACCCTCAATTAATTAATGACCACCTAGATAAGTGTGAAAGTGCCTTATAACACTTTACAACACTTAAACAAGGTACAAATTTAAATACATTTTATTCAAAATGGGGCCCATTAGGCTTAATTAAGCAAATACACCCTAGAAAAGTGTGAAAGTGTGTTACAACACTTTACAACACCCTTGGAAAGGATCAATTAAGGATTTTTTTAGTCAAATAAAGGTCCTAGAATAGTGTGAATGTGTACAAAACATTACAACACCACTCCAAGACAACATTAGTTCAGTTTTAATGTCAATTATCCAAAACAAGTTATATATATATATATTTTTTGATATGAGCGTATATATGTATATATATAAATATAAATATTTATATAACAAACTAGAAATATACTCTTCCTGAGAAAAATGGAATAAATTATTCAACTTAACACAACTGAGAAATAAATTTCTACTTTGCTGTCCATCTTAGAATGAAAGAAATATTAATTAAATTCTTATACCAAACTATAAAAATCATACCTATCTTTCTTTGTTTTAGCATATAATATTCGTCATAATAAATAACTATTCTTTCAAATTTTTATATCTAAAAACTCTAGAATGAAACTATGGAATTACACAGGAATAATAAAGTATGTAAACATGCCTGAGTTACTCTCTATTCAGCACTTTTGGAAATCCAATATCATAGTCACAGTGTTCGACATAGATTTTCCTAAGAAAACTTAACTTGCTAACATTGAAACTCAGATTTTTCTTGTAAAAATCCTTCAAAAAATACCACAACTAACAACAAACAAAATCTCTTTTCTCAAACCAAAGAGTATTATTTATATTTTATGTATATAAGACTTAAATACTTCGTAATAACTGTCTATTTCTTATAGACCTACACTTTCCTCTTTTTAAAAATGCTTTAAACATTCATCATTAATAATGGTATATATAAAAACTAAGCTCATACATATATAACTTTTCTTGAACATGATGCATATGAATTGCCACAAGTTCTCTAAAACATATAGTCCAACACTATCCCCTTTCTCCTCTCTATCGCTCTCAAAAGTATAAGAAAAAGAATAATCATCAACCCCTCCCAATGAATAATCATAAAATGATTCCTTTTTCCTCTTATAGATCGCGACTACAAACACTTAACTATTGATATTAATTCTAAAAAAATATTAAAGTTTTTTGCCACTCCTATACTCATTAACTTAACAAGATAAAAATAGAAGTTATTGTCCCCTTTATGGTTTGACCAACAATTCTCATTATTCCACTTTATTATGGAACATTCAATGGATGATAATTATGCATTCATTAATAGTTTAAATTTCCACTTAGTGGCTTGAGTAAACTATTTGAACAATTGTGCCACTATAGTGGCTTTATCAATGGCTTAAATTCCTTTTAAATTTCCCTTAAATCAACCCTTTGATGGAGGCTTTAAGCCCCACAAAGTGCTTGTTAGTTAAAATAGATTTAAATTACCTTTTGCATGCTTCTATAAGCATGTAGATCTACATATAATGCATTATTTATTACTACACACACACACACACACACACACATATGTGTGTGTGTGTGTGTGCGTGTGTGCGTGTGTGCGTGCGTGCGTGTGTATGTATATGTGTATATATATACATATGAATATATATGTTTATGTATACATGTATATGTATACATATATATATATATACATATGAATATATATGTATATGTATATATGTATATATATGTATATATATACATATATATACATATGTATACATATATATAAGATTGGAAACAATGGTTAAAATGGTGTTCTAGTTACAAAATAACACTATAGGAAAAGAAAAAATTAACTAGTAATCGATTAGGATGGAATGAATTTGCATCTTTTTTGGGAGACAATATAAGGTTCTCCTTGTTCTTGTGGAATTATTATGTGTATTAATGCTAATAGTTTTTAGTTCCTCTTGTGAAATTTTGGAAGCTCATAAAGGTCCATTTACAAGAGAAGGGCATAGAGGTCTTTATGAGATCTTAACTACTTCATGGCATGCTCAATTAGCTTTGAACCTAGTGTTGTGCTCTACACACATGCCCCATCTGAAACGGTGAGCCCCCTTTTTCTCATCCTCCTTTAGGTTGGTTTTGCCTTTCTCCTTAAGAGACAGGAGACCAAATTTTGATTTTTTCATCTTTCCCGTATTCACGAAATTATCCAAATGGAAGGGTGAATGTTGTTCACAACAATTCATGATGGTTAATCCTTGCTTATAATCATTACTTTGGGTCTTGCATGCTTAGTTG
Organism: Sequoia sempervirens; assembly: GCA_007258455.2. NCBI lineage: Eukaryota > Viridiplantae > Streptophyta > Pinopsida > Cupressales > Cupressaceae > Sequoia > Sequoia sempervirens. Next base: position 107,567,850 of record VDFB02179234.1, read on the forward strand.
GGTGGAACCTTAGGGATTTCGTGCTTACATGAAATCCTCGAAGGAGAGATTATTTGCGGATTTTTCATGATCTATAAATACCTAGATGTTCAATGTTTCATAAATTTCAGGATTACGCAAAATCCTTGAAGGTTAGTTTTCACGTAGATTTCTTCTGTCTTGGAAATACCCGAACATGCCATGTCTCACTGATTTCATTCTTATTGGAAATTAACAAATTTATAACACTTCATGAATTTCATTACTCCTTGAAATCCTCGAAGCTTCAGAAATGGTCAAATTTTATGAAAAGCATCTTCAACTGGCGAGATTTTAAAAGGTGTTTGATGTGACTAGTTTGTTAGCAACATTAATGGGGATGTGAAGGATATCAATACTACAAAATCTCTACTCATTATTCATTTTTGCATTTTGAAACTTGATTTTGGGATTTCGTTTGAGCTAGGGCATCATTCAAATGTGTTAGTGTGGTGTTTTGCGGATCTTGAGCATGATTTGAGGAGCTTGAGGGCGATTGATAGCTGGTTTGTACTTACCCATCCATTCATTAGGTTCAAATGTTAGTGTGAAGCCCTTACATTTGAATTAAGTTACAAAGCCTCAACGTTCAATGGTTTATTTCATGCTTTATATGTAGGTTTTTTACTAGAAAATCCTAGGCTGGTATTTTGTGTCTGCATTTTATGTCTTTTGGTTATGTTGGTTCATTTGAGTCATTACATGGATTAAACCCTCATTTTTCACTAGATTCTTATGCTTTGTATGTTTCAAAATGTGGGTGTTGTGGGTTTCACAAGTCCATGTCAGTATTTTACCAAGTTTTGTTCCATATTTTGTGACAATTTTTATATATTTTGGGTAATTTGGAATCCTTAAATTGAATTTGAGTTGGGATTTGAGTGACCCCTCCACATTTAGGGAAATCTCAATATGTTCACTCTCTATGTGAATTCAAAATTCTAATCGAGCTAAACCCTTGATGTGTGTTTGCGCAACCATAAGTTAGGGTCAATTAAGTTTGGTATCAACAAATTTTGAAAATGATTACTAAAATGAATTAACTGCAATCCTTCTTCATATGGTGTTGAAATTTGGAGTTAGGGTTCATACACCCTGACTATGATAAAACCAGATTCAAAGTTTTACAATCCATTGGCATGAATAAATGACTTGATGTTTGGGAAAAAATATTTAAGCATGCAATTTAGATCTGTTGCTTGACGGTTAATTTTTTTTTAAACCTGACATTTGATTGATTTCATGTTTTAATCTCAGGTAATCTTATGTCTTGTGAAATTTGGGTCATTGCGAAACATTTCACTGCCTTCTAAATTCTCTAAAGGTCCTAAAAACCCTACCCACCAATCTCCACTTAATCTTTTTAAATCACAAATACCCGAGCACGTAGATTTTATGTCCTCTTGAAATCCCTAAGGTGCTTCGCTTTCATGGATTTTTTCCTATTGTGATTTTCTTTGAAAGGTCTCAAATTCCACGAGATCGTGAAATCCTCAAGCAACCAACTCTGAACTAAGTTTAGACATGTTAAGGGAGGCATCTTTCATGAATTTCAAGCCGACATGAAATGTCCAATGCCTATGTTGAAATTTTAAATACGACTTCTCTAAATCTCCCTTCTCACAAATTTTCCCATGCCATGAAAAGTTTCAAGCCTTGTTATCACATGATCACATGGCCCTTCACAAATTTATTGTGTCTTCAAAATCCCGAACTTGTCCTAAACCTTGTGAAAATTAACCTCTTGTAAAATTTCACTTCCCTTGAAACATTTCAAAGACATTAATATTTTGTGAAGGCTTGGAAAACCCAAACCTCCCCCCTTGCCAAATGATGCTCAAACCTGAGTTTATCAAATCTTAGAGATTTCACAAGGTCTTGAAAAGTTTGAAATGACATGTTTTTGCAAATTTCTCCCCTGTTTGAAATTAGCAAAAATTGCATGCAAAATGAAGGTAAATATAAGGTTTCTTCATGCATTTCTAGGATCCTTGAAATCCTTGAATTTCTTGAGGGTACCAAATCCTGAAAATTCATGCTCACCCATAAATCCTGAGCTAACTTTTAGAGTAAGTATTTGATAATTTTGCAATAGGATTTCAAGCACATGGTTTCTAATGTATGTCCTATGAAGTCTTAATGAGCTATGGGTGCTTTCTTCTCATGATTTTAATATGATGAGGATATTATGAAATATTTTTTCATCCTTTCCACACTTTCCTTCCCTTTCAAGTAATTATGCTATTTTGCTAACAAATGCAGAATCACCAGTAAGGCAGAGACTAGCAAAGGAAGCAAGTAGGTAGGAAAGGCAAGTAAAGAAAATAAGATAACATAGGGAAAAAAGGAGTTATCTAGAGCAAAAAGGATGAAATTTGATTTCAAGGTAGTGTTTCCTGAAACCAAAATTGTTTCATACTGGTGCAATGTGGGGGACACAAATTTAGGACACATAGATTTGGAAGAGTTCAAGAAGAGTATGACTTGTGTAGTCCCCTCCGAGTTGGCAAAGAAGATGGTTCACAATGGACTGGTTCAAGCTATAGGTTTCCCACCATCAGTTCACTGTATAGAGTTAATTATTGAGTGTTCCAAGCTTATTGCCTCAATGAAAGGAAGATTATTGGCCCACAAGGGAGGATCATGGCTAACTTGACTGAGGAGCTCATTGCTAAAGAATTTGAGATCCCTTCACATTCAACGCTTACACTATTTTCCATTGAGGAAGCCAATAAATTTTATGAGAAGAATCCTAATAAAGCCTCAAAGATCATTAAATCTAATTGGATAAACAAGCCAAGGCAACACCTCACCAAGCTACCTAAGGTCATGCATAGGAGTAACTTCCATGATGAATACAATGACATGATTACACTGTTGAGTAGGGTCATGAGATTAGAGAAGGATCCCTAGTTCAAGGATTAGATGCTCTATGTTATTGGTGAAATTGAAAAGGTAACAAACTTTCACTAGGCAAGGTTAATTAGCAATAACATCGATAAACAATTAGGGGAGTTGGAAAATACTATGAGTTTCACAATAACTTCATATATTGTGTACATGCTTGCTAGGAAATTCAAGTACAAGGGGTTAACTTGCAAAGGGACAGTGGGCAATGCCCCTAGAGAAATGAAGGTATATGAATGTTATCCCCAATTACATTTATCTAGTACACCTCATTATAGGAGAGTAAATGATTCATTCTCCATGTACATTACTCAAAATTTGCAAGATGCTATTCATGTCAGATTGTCAACTGATTCTATGGAGATGGTAAAGAAGTATGGTTCTTGGTTCCTTCAATTTCAAAAGTTTTCATACATTAGAGTTCATGGGTGCCCTCTAAGATCCTATAGATTGCCAAGCTACCTAACAAATAATTTGGTAATGTTGGAGGTAACTAGGTAGTTGGATGCCTTTGACAAAGTGCTAAAAGGAATGGATAAGGTAGGAATGGGTGGAGAATTCTCATTAACAATAAATGGTTGGGAGGCTTGTCCTGCTTTTGCTAGTGCCCAAAATTCTATAGTTTAGATGGAATTCTTTCACTTACAAACACATATCGAGAGGAAAAAAATTGATCCTCATGGAGTTGCAAGAAAGGCATCAAATAGGTCCTATAGGCATAAGTCCCACATTGAAGATTATTGGGATAACTGCAAGGATAAATTTTAGGTTTTCAAAAGGACGTTCTCAAGGATGTCCATCAAGATGATTAGATTGTATAGAATAATGGATATCCCTGATCAGGTTGAGGATGAGGAGGATGTCATTCAGTACCATGATTATATGGAAATAGTGAACAAGCCCATTCCTCCAATCAACTAGGAAAAAGAGGAGACAATTGAATTGGATGAGGTTACTACATTGGTGATCAAAGTATACAAAGCTATGGACCAACTATAAAATTATGGAATTGAAAGTTGGTGGGGTGAGGTTTACTTATGATATGATGGGGTTCTTAGAGTCCCAATATTTCGAAGAAGAACTAGAAGCTGAAGCTAAGGAGAGTGAGGAAGAAGAGTTTGATGAAGAAGAGAAGCCCCTAATCATTAAAAGGAAAAAAGGGAAGAAACAAAAGGCTAACATTGAAGAGAGGAAGCTTGTAGCCAAGAAAAGGAATCCAACAAGCCCTATTTTTGAAAAGATACCCAAGAGAAGGAAATTGACAAGGGGAAGGAAAAAAGATGATACTCCATCCCAAAAAGAACAGGTGATCCAGGAAGAAGTACCTTTTGAGGGCTTGGCCAAGGATGATAATGTTGCAGGTATAGATGGAGGCATTAAAGATGAGAAAATTAACATTGAGAGCTTTGGGGATAATCTCAGGTGGTATATTAAAGAAATGCTTCCCCAAAAATAAGGTGCCATTTAAAAATTTAGAGAACATAGAAAAGGTGGTAGATGAATTGGAAGAAGCTACATGGAGGGAATTTGTTGTTAAGAATGATGCTACTGAAGAAACTCCTCAACAACATGAAGAGGAAAGATTGCATGAAGAGGTAATTGTTTCTGAATAGTCGGATGTGGAGTAGCCTAGGGATCCAAATCTACAAATTCGTGAAGGTAACAAGGAAGGAGGAAAAAATACATTTGAAGATGCTTCTACAGAACATTTTCCCAAGGTAAATGTTGAGAACATAAATGATCAAAAAATCCAACAGGAAACCCATAGTTTGTAACAAGGTGAGAACATAGTAAAAATGAGGAGGAAGATAAAGGAAAAAATGTTCAATTGGAATAAGAGTAGGAGCAACTAGAAGAAGACACTGATATGGAGAAGTCCACCGCTCTTAAATGGATCAATGAAAGATTGAAAGTTAAACCAATTGTTGAGGTAGCTACTCCTAATTGGGATGATTTCTTGGCTACAATGAATAAGACCAAATAAAAGAAAATGGAAAATAACATATTCTAAAATCACTAGGAATGAGTTCAATAATTGGGTTGTACACATTATAACCCCTACTGTGGACAAGGAAAGAGGAGATATTTCTCTTGAGGAATATAAAATTAAATCAATAAACATAGTCTCTACCTCAAATAAAAATGAGGTAAATGATTTGAGGGAGTCAATGGAGACAATAGTTCAAAGATTAGAAAAGGAGGTTAAGGCTAAAGAGCAAATTAAGACCCAAGTAGAAGAGCTTCAGAGTTACTTTAAACATTTAGTAAATCTGTTATAGATAGATGTTGGTCCTTCTGCATAGCCAAGTGTGATATCAAAGGATGCAATTGAAAACCTAGGCAAGATGAAATCTTCTTCCTAGGTGGCTCAGAATTGGGTAAAAGGTGAATTTGATAAGGGAATGCCATGTTGGCAAAATTGGTGCAGATGTATGAGAAGTGTTCAACCCATTTGAACAAAATGCAATAGATTATGGTAACTTGCAAGGCCAATGATGATAAAATGACAGTAAAACTGAACATGTTAATTGAAATTCCTGAGCAAATCTTAACTAAAGAGAAGATCATTCCTGTAGATAAAGTTAACATTCCTCACTCTTAGATGGAAGTTGTTTAATAGAAAAAGTAGGGTTTACCACCATGAATGAACAAGATGATAAACCACTAATTTCCTTTTCCTTGTTAAAACATTCAATTATGAGGGCCATAATGCCTAAATAACAATAAAAAAATGACCCTAACTATTATAGAAACTACGAGGGGAGTTTTTAGATCTCAAAATGATGTGTACCTTATATAAAACTTGCTATTTTTAGGCCACAAAGGACTCATTCTCCTTTAGTGGTGAATGGGTCCCTGTTAGGATTCCAAAAATTGACTTCTGGGTTTGATTCCTCTTAGTCTGCACTCCTAGATGCTAGATTTTCACTGCTTCAAGCCCTACTTAGGACTCATTCACCTTTAGTGGCAAATGGGTCCTTTTAGGGTTTCAAAAAATTGAATTTTGGGTTTTGTTCCTTGATATTTTCACTTCCAGATCCCCAGTTATTAGCTCTCGAAAGTCTAAAGTAAATTTTGTAGCCTCCTTTCTTTGTTCTTGCACTATAAATGACAATCTTGCAACTTGAGAAATTTTGCAATTTTGCTCCAAATCTTGCTCTTCACTTGATCTTCAACCTGTAAATATGCAAACACAAACTCAAGGGAAGAAAAACTTGTTGATTGTTAGTGAATAGGGGTTTTCCTTGGTGAAACCCCTTGTAGGTAATTAAACCAAATGATGAAATGAAGAAATTCAAGCATGAAACATGAAACAATACAATGTTGATACCTTGGAAGATGTCTTATAATGCAAATTTGCAATCTAACATGTAGTGGCCATGAAGAATGTAGATCTTGGATCCTTGAATAGATATGAATAATGCTTGCAAGTAGATATTCAATGCTACATCCACTTTCTTAGCTCAACCACATGCATGAATGCATTAAACCCTTGTCATGATGAAATGATCTTGAATTGTTGCAATAAACCTTGAAAATTTTCCTTGAAATTCCTTATGAATGCTCTTGTGAACTCCAATTTTCTATAATTCATGAGTGCTTGAAAGTTTAGGATGAAACTATGTGAATTAAACCCTTATTTATACTAAATTAGGAGATTAAACCTGAAATTCAAAGAATTAAGGCTGACACCAGATTTAGAAAGAAACATAATTAAATTCTTGCTAGAATGAAATTCAAAAAGGGGGGTCTCATTAAGGGAGGACCCATTCGCCACCTTGGACGAATGGATCCTGGCTCAATTTACTAGGACCTATCCCCAGGGGATTGAAAGAGGGCTAAAAAACCATTTCAGATTAGCTAAGAAAGGGGGGTCCTGTTAAGGGAGGACCTGTTTGCCATCAAGGGCGAATGGGTCCTGGCTCAACTTACCAAGACCAAATTTTTCCTAATGAAATAATTTATTAATTAAATTATGATTGTCAGGATAGTCTTCGGGATGTGTCAAAATTAAGGCCTAAAATTGAATTAAAAGAGGGTTAATAACTCCAATTAACCTTAATTAATTAAGACAACCTAGATAAGTGTGAAAGTGCCTTATAACACTTTACAAAACTTAAACAAGGTACACATTATGTATATTTTATTTAGAAAGGGGCCCATAAGGCTTAATTTAGTAAATACATGCTAGAAAAATGTGAAAGTGTGTTACAACACTTTACAACACCTTTGCAAAGGATCATCTAAGACATGTTTTAGTCAAATAAAGGTCATAGAATAGTGTGAATGTGTACAAAACATTACAACACCACTCCAAGACATCATTAATTCATTTCTAATGTTAATTATCAAACCAAGTAAGGGAAAAGACTTAATTTTTTCGTTACTACAAAAGCATTTAAATTTAAGAGGGAAATAATGGACAGAGCATTGGAGGACTATGCAAAGGCTGAGAAGGATTTAAATGAGATCTCTTCAAGATGTGTGTCATTTTTGGAAGCCATGACTAGTAAGACTATTACTAGGGAGTATGTTAAATTAGATTTATTGAAACAATGTTGGAAAGATAGCTTCACACATGCTACTGATGGTATAGTTACAAAAGATCATTTAAAAAATGCAGCAATGTATATCAACATGATGTATAAATTCTAGGAATCTCAACATGACTGGGATAAAATAATTAAGAAGTATGAAGCTGAGTTGGCATCCACATTATACAAGCTCCAAATAATCCCAACTCCTAGCCAGGAAGAATTAAATGCTGTGTTGCACATATTTCAAGAGTTTCCCAAAAGGCAACAAATGGAAAAAGAAGCAAACAAGGGAAGATCAACATAAAAATCAGTACCAATCCTACTAGGATATCCCACGCCAACTTGGAGGACCTTGAACATCGTACCAAAATGCTTGTATATTTTAAGTTTAAAATACATTAAATATAAACATGGGTTTTATGTTTTTCAAATGTATATGTGCATTTATTGCATGAGGCTGACTTGTTTTGGCTGACCTAATTAGGGCACCCAACTTGATGTAATCTCAGCCTTTGATTTCAAACCCTATATTTGTAACAAACTCTATAAATATGAGGTTTTTCCTCATTTACAGTTGGATTTGAAATTGTTGTAAACACTTTTGGAGTTAATAGAAGGAGAAGACAATGGACTTGGTGTTCTATTCTTTATTGCTTCATGTTATTGCATGGTTCCTACTTTCCAAGTTTATTTCAAGTTATTTAGTTTTAGTTCATTCATGTTAATGAAAAAGTGTTGAAGAATATTGGACAAGTATGCTGCTCATACCATTTGTAATTTTTTGCTGGTAAGTTATGGTGTATGGTTAGTTTGAGCCATTTTATGCAAATAGTTCAACTGTGGATGTTTATTCATATTATGCCAAATCCAGGTATATGTTTAAATGTTTACAGTTTGAAAATATTTTAAATTCCTTTGAAGATTGCACCATTTCTATGGAGTTGTAGGGTTTTTCCTTGATTAAGCAGAGATAGGTTTTATTGGGGATTTTCCCATATGTTCAACATTAGTCATTTACATGATTGTTCTTAGGTTTTAACTTAGATCTATCTAAACTCTTAATCTTTTGCAATATTTTTATATTTGGGTTAGTTTTAGGAGAAAAGCACCACTTTAAACTGTCATATTTAATGATAAGAGCACTTTCATCTCTTAGATCTGGAAAGTAAAGTTAGGGTTTGCATACTTTTTCAGATTTCATAAACCCTTGTCTTAGTCTATAGTTTCCTACCTTTGTTGAACCATAAATGCCCCCGTGATACTAGCAAATCACATCAAACTACTAAGTTGTCTTTGTAAGTCAAGACCTTACATCTAAAACCTTGGGGTTATTTTCTAAAGGTTTTTTGTAGAAACACTTGTGTTTTATCTATGTTGTGCAGTGTAAAAACACTCATCAATAGAATTGGCAATAGAAGGAGGAATTAAACAAAGCTGGAGCATATATGATCTTTTTCTCTTGATAGGTTTTGAAGAGTACTTAGATCTACACCAAACAAAGGATAATTTCAAGAGCTTAGATCCCATATGAACTAGAAGAGCTGCAATAGGGGCGTTCATCATCAACTCCACCCTCCGCATCCACTTCAACTCCATCTTCCACTTCTACATCATCTACCTCTTCAATTCCATCTTCTTCTTCATTTGACACTCTGAATGTTATACCTCAGCTACCACATCCACCAATTGCTTGGTTACCCAACAACCCCTTACATTCAATGATTACCATGATATGCCTAAAAATCTTGAGAATTTTTGTTCAATTTTTTTCCTTAATGATCCCAATAGAACTACTGAGGAGCATATCAATATTTTCAAAGGAGCACTCAAGAATAGGGTGATTGACCATCAATATGTACCTTGTAGGCTCTTCCCTTATTATTTAGGGTATGACGCATTTTACTGGTTCATCCACTTACCAGCAGGGTCAATCCATAATTGGCAAGAGATGAAGGATACCTTTATAGGAAAATTTAAGATCCCTACCAGTCCTTCTGCATTGTACCAAGAATTTGTTTCTATCAAAAGGCAAGACAATGAGCCCATATGATCCTTCAATAACAAATTTCATAAGGCTTATTCTAGATTGAAAGACTTTTACAGTGTAGATGATGCATTAGGAAGGGTAGTCTATTATGCATCCCTAGATTATCTCACCTCAACCTTTGTGAAGAGGGCTAATCCTATTTTGCAAAACCTAGGGGAAACATATGCTAGCAGTGAAGGCAAGTACTTATTTTGGAGAAAATATTTTAGGCCCACCAACTCTCTAGGGGTAACATTAAGTCCAAATTAGATCCAAGGATTGACTCAAGCTCTAGAAAATCACACTCCCATCATGAATAAAATCCCAAAAATACAAATTGTACCACATCCTAGACCCCCACTAAGTCAGGCTCCTTCCACGGTACCAACCTATTTACAAAATTCCACATCAGCTTAGCCTGTCTATTTGCAAAATTTCATCCCTACCCAGACTCCAACAGAAAAGGATGAAATTAAGGAGCTCACCAAACAAATAAGAAAGATCACTACTGAAGTAATGTACTTGAGAAATAAGAATAATAGGCTAAAGGATTCTTAGAGAAATTTTTAGTCAAGTTACAATAGGGATCATGACCAAAATTCAAGCCAAAGTCAGGGTTATGATCATGGACAAAATTAGAATTTTCAGAGGCAAAATAGAACATGGAATACCAGTCCCAATAATGGTGGAGTACCATCTCCTTTGGAAATCACCAATACACCCAAAAAGCCTCTAGGGAGTGTGTATTTGGTTGAGGCAACAATGTCTGGATGGTGTGGATTACATAATACGAATTAGCATTTAGAGTTAAACTATCCAGAGTTTCAGATCACCACAAGTATATTCCAATTGGAGGTACATAATGTTGAAAGTGTAGACAACTCATTTGGGCGTGAAATCATTCCTTCTTATCCTTGTGATACTGCTATGGTGGTGAATAGTGGTCCTTTTCCAAAAGCAGAGGACAAAAATCTTGAGATTGAGGAATCCACAACACCCTCAACTGAGTTAGATGTTGTATATAATTAGGAATCTCTCTCCCAGTTGTTTGAAATAAATTTTGATCATGTTGAAGGGGATGATGTACAAATGTTGAATCAAAAGAGGGCACCATACAAATTACAAAATAGGAAGGTTGGAGGTCCTCTTACCACTTCTATTCCACCAAATAATTTTGATATCCCTCTAGATCCTAAGGCAAGCAATAATCCTTCATTTCAAGAAGTACCTACACAATACTTCACCAAGGGAACTTAGTCTAAGTCTAAAGTTTCTCAAATGGGGTAGTATGTGGTTGACAAGAAAATGAAGGCGAGTCTTTTGGTTTTTGAATTACTAAAGGTTCTTGAGATTGGGAATGCATTTTTTTATTCAATGAATGAGGTTGCCTAATTGAAAGCTGAATCTAGTTCACCCATAGTTGATACAATAGCTCAAAGGGCTCAAGAGAAAGGAAAGGAAAAGGATTGGGTGTCTCAAGCAAAAACTCCCTTCTCTATATTCAAGATAAGTGAGAATCCCCTCCTTTTCTACTAACCCTGTGCATCTTTAGGAAGAACTTGCATAATCGTTTATTAGACTCAAGTGCCTCCACGAATGTTATTCCACTAACCATGTGTAAAGCCTTAGGACTTACTCCCAATCCTTCTCAAAGGAAATTAACTCAGTTAGATAAAATAGAGGTGGATTTCATAAGAGAACTTAATCGGATCCACATGAAAATAGCTTGACCCCCAAGTTCAGTAGTTGATAGACATATAGGTGGTAGATATTCCTGATACAAATGGTTTGCTTCTGAGTAGAGAATGGGCTAAGACTTTGAATGAGTACATATCTATTGATCTTTCACATATGTGGATTCCATGGAAAGGGATTCCAAATAAAATACGTATATAAAGGGAGCCACAAATGAAGCATATGATAATAGAGTATAACAATACTAACAAAAGGTATTATTTTTGGAGGTAGATTTAGGAGTTTATATTCCTATAGCATTGGAAGAAGAATAAGAAATACTCATGTTACATGTCATGTTTGATGCTATTGGGAATTTGAATCAAAGCCTTAATAGTACAAAAGATGATGAGTCTCAGACCAATGAAGAAATTGGATTATACGAAGGATTTCGAGAATTCATAATAATTTAGTCCCCTTGGAAAGAAAAGACAAGACCAAGTTTTGGACATTGAGGTTTGATGGATCCAAATCTAAGCAAGGTGTGGGAATTGGGTTCAATTTAATCAATCCTATGGGTAATAATTTCTTTGTTGCATGTAGATTGTAATTTTATTGTACCAACAACATTGCTAAATATGAGGCACTAGTACATAGACTGTTAATGGCTAAAAGTAAGAAAGAAAAGACGATACAAGTTTTTGGAGATTTAGAATTAGTAGTGAAACAAGTAATGAAACAATACTCATGCCATGATAAGAGACTAACAAGTTATCGACACCAAGTGTGGGATTTGTTGGAGAGTTTTGATTCTTTTGAAATTCGACTGATCCCATGAAGCAAAAATCATACTATTGATGCGTTGGCCCAAGCAACAAGTATATTATAGCCATTGTTGTTATCAGGGCTGAAGAAGTTTACAGTTTAATTAACCCCCACACCCTCTGTACCAGATAATGTCACTAATTTTCAAGTTTTTAAGGATTGCAAACATATATTGGACTTCATCACCAGCTCAAATGTCTTTGTTGCATAGATTATTGATGAAGTCAAGCTCGAGGAAGCAGAGTTGGACCTACAAGGAGTAATCAATTTGAAGAAAGATACTATCCCAAGAGGTATGTTCTAGTTGGAAAAAATATTTGATTTTGGTCAGTTGAGGAACCTTGATCAATAGGCAAAGAAGGAATTATCAGAAAGTAAGTGTGACTCATACAACATGGGTACTACCAAAAATGTAAAGAATGTCTTTATTGGGAAGGCTTATCTACCAAAAGAGGAGGGAATAATCAAGACTTTGCACATATATCAAGATGTTATAGCATGGAGTTACGAAGACCTAAATACATATGATATGTCCATAATCACACATACCATCCCTCAAGCTAGATGCAAAACCATTTAGGCAAAGACAATAGCTAGTCAATGCTTTGTTAGAGCCTATAATCCATAAAGATGTGCAATTTTTTTTGATAGCTGGGATTATTTTTCCAGTGTGACATTCGACCTGGGTTGCCAACTTAGTACCATTTAGAAAGAAAAATGGGGAAATCCATCTATATGTTGATTTTCGCAACCTCAATAGGACTTCAGAGAAAGATAATTATCCTCTTCCTTTGTTGGATGAAGTTATACAAATAGTCAATGGTTCTCAAATGACGTCTTTCCTAGATGGTTATTCAGGAGACAATTAATTTATTGTTGAGAAAGAGGATAGGATGAAGATTGTATTTACCACAAAATGGGGTACCTTCACTTATAGATGCATGCCTTTTGGGCTAATTAATGCTGGAGCTACATTTCAACACACAATGGACATCACCTTCAAAGAGTTGGTTGATAAGTGTATCATTATTTAGATGGATGACCTGACTGTGTTCTCAAAGAAAGGGTAGGATCATATATCAGATTTGTGTAGGGTATTCCAAAGATGTAGAGAATTTGGTATCTCAATTAATCCTAAGAAGTGTATTTTTGGAGTCATCGAGGGTAAGTTGTTGGGTCATGTTATCTCAGAGAAAGGTATATCTATTGAACTGGAATGAGTGCAAGCAATTCTAAAAATCTAGCCCTTTCCAACAAAAAGAACTTAAATCATATTTTGGTAAAATCAACTTCGTGCATAAGTTATCACTAGTTTTGTAGAAAATTGTTAAGCCATTGAGCACCATGCATAAACAAGATGCGAAGATTGATCAGAAACCAAAGGATAAATGAGAATTTGAGGAAATCAAGCAAGCCATTGTGGATGCTCCTATATTGGTGAGTATAGATTATGTGCAACCCTTTGACATCTACTCATTTGCTTCAAATAATTGTTGTGCTAGAATGTTGACCCAAAAGAAAGAACAGGGAGATGAGCATCTGATTGCTTTCATGAGTGCATCACTTAAAGATGCTTAATTAAGATATCCAAGTGTGGAAAAATAAGCCTATGCATTGGTAAGAGCTGTTGAGAACTTAGACATTATATTTTGAGGAGAAAAGTGTTCATGACTAGATGCCTGATCCTACTGTCAAAGTGCTACTAATGTAATGTTTTTCATCGCACTTGAATGCAGTACAAAGGCATGCTTTACATTTGAAGAGTAATGGTTTCATGTTGAAGGGAGATATTTTGTATAAAAGGAACCATGAAGGCAAATATCTGAGATGTCTTGGGAGGAAAGAGGCATCCATAGTGTTAAACAATTTTCATAATAATTTTGAGATCAATCACGGTTCAGGTCCTTCAACAACACATCATATTTTAAGAACTGGGTACTATTGGCCCATATTGTTCAAAGATACACATGCACATGTTTGAACTTGTCACATATGTCAAACTACAACAAATAAGGAAAGGTATGCTATTGTCCCACTACAACTAGTCACTGAGGTACATCCCTTCACATAAGGGGACTTGAATTTATTGGTATGATCAATCCACATTCCTTTGTGGGTCAAAGGTACATTCTATTTGCTACTGATTGTTGCACTAGATGGATAGAAGCTATCACATTTAAGAAATGTACCATAAAGGTGGTAATTAAATTTCTTGAAGAAAATATTGTCACGCATTTTGGATGTCCTTTTTCATTTATTTGTGACAATGGTCTTGCATTTGCCTTGTTAAAATTTTTGGTTTGGGTGTTTGATTATGGTATCACTTTGAAATTTGCATCCAACTACTACCATCAAGGGAATGATTTAGCTAAGTCTACCAATAAGAACCTCTTGATTTCCATTCATAAATTATTAGACAAGAATCCCATGAACTGCTACACTCAATTGAGATTTTCTCTATGGGAAGATCGAACTCGTCAGAAGGCTTCCTTGGGCATGTCTCCGTACCATTTGGTCTATGGCCAAGAACCTAGTTTCCTATTCCACCTATGAATCCCTAATTTATAGTTCATCAATGAGTAATATGATGAGGGAGAGAGATTAGAATCTCATCTTACACTGCTCCTTCATTTAGAAGAAAAGAGGGATGAATCCATTGAGAAGTTCACTAGACACCAAGGAGTTTTTGAGCATTGGTTTGATCGACAGGCCTGAGTCGAGGCCTTTAGGATTTCTAATTTGGTTCTATTTTGGGATAAGGTGCACGAGAAGAAAGGGGAACATGGGAAATTCAATAATATTTGGCTTGGCCCCTTTCAAATTTTTGAGATCTTAGGGGATAATTCATATTGTTTGAAGACCCTAACGGGTGAAGATGACCCGTTGCCTGTCAATGGGTAGTATCTCAAACACTACTTTCAAGCTTGAGTTGTTTCAACTTAGACTTGATATACATAGTTATTTTAGGTGGTTTGTTGTAGGTTAGTTTGCTTTAGGTTAGCTTTTCTTTAGTTTGCTTTGGTGTGTTTGTTTTTGCTTTAGGAATGAGTTGGTTTTTTGTTTTGCAACTCAGTAGCTAGTCATGGTACAATTAGAGGGTATTTTGCTAGATGTTCATGTTTATTTCTTTCATAAATATTCATAAGTCATCTTGGAGCCCAATTTATCTTTAGAATTAAAATTTTGCATACATAACTATCACTTGACTTAGAAAGAAACCATTCTTTGAGTCTTTTCACAAGATTGACTTGATCATCTCAATTTACACACATTAAATATTCTCTGAAGATTACTATTCTTAGCCTCAAGAAGTCATGATAAGTGAATATAAAATTTTGCTTTAGTCACCATTGCAATTTCCAAACCTAAGATAGGATTCATTGCCTATTAGTCAAGGAAAAGAAGAAAAGAAAAAAAATCAAAAGAAGGATAATCAAAAGAATATTTAAATTATGACTTATTTGGGTGTGCAAATAACTCTATTAGGGCTATAAATGTTTGGCTAACAATAGAAAAGTGTTTGAGGGAATTGCAATGATAACCTTGTTGGGGATATGGACACCTGACTGGTGACAAGGCAATGTCCATGTTACTTTTGTAGTTAGAATACTTATGTAGCTTATCACGAATGAGTGTTGGTCACTTCGTACTTTCAAGAGGAGGAGTGAACTCATTGTAAACACACAATTGATGATCTAATATTGGAAGTGAGTTGATTCAATTGAGGATTTTGTTTCTCTTTCAAGTGACTTTTCCTTTTGTAAAATTTTGGTTTGAGAGATTAACCAGAGATTCTAGGGTTTTAGATGGATTTTTATCCTTGAAATGTTCTAAAACATTTCCCTAGTATAGTCACCATTTTTTGTGCCCTACACACACGCCCTATCTGAAATGGAGACCCTATTTTTTCTCGTCCTCCTTTATGTTGGTTTTTCCTTTCTCCTTAAGAGATAGGCCCTCAAAATTTTGATTTTGTCATCTTTCCCATATTCACAAAATTATTCAAATGGAAGGGTGAATATTGTTTACAACAATTCATGATGGTTAATTCTTGCTTAGAGTCATTTCTTTGGATCTTGCATGCTTACTTGGGTTGAACCTCATAGATTTTATGTTTACATGAAATCCTCAAAGGAGAGATTCTTCAAAAATTTCTCATGATCTACAAATACTCGGATGTTCAATATTTCATAGATTTCAGACTTACGCAAAATCCCCGAAGGCTAGTTTTCTCATGGATTTCTTCTATCTTGGAAATACCTGAACGTGCCATGTATCATAGATTTCATGCTTGTTGGAAATTAGCAAAGTTATAACACTTCATGAATTTCATCACTCCTTGAAATCCATGAAGCTTAAAAAATGGTCAAATTCTGTGAAAAGTGTTTTCAATAGGAAAGATTTTAAAAGGTGTTTGATGTGACCAATCTGTCATTAGCATTAATGAGGATGTGAAGGCTATCAAAACTACCAAATCTCTACTCATTATTCACTTTTACATTTAGAAACTTGATTTTAGGACTGCATTTGAGCTAGGGCATCATTCAACTGTGTTAGTGTGGTGTTTGCTGATCTTGAGCATGATTTGAGGAGCTTGAGGGTGATTGATAGCTGGTTTGCATTTACGCATCCATTCATCAGGTTCAGAGGTTAGTGTGAATCCCTTACATTCAACTTAAGTTAGAAAGCTTTGGTGTTTAATGGTTTATTTCATGCTTTATACGTAGGTTTTTGACTTAGAAAATCCTCAGATAGTATTCTGTGTCTGCATTTTATGTCTTTTGGTTATGCTAGTTCGATTGAGTCATTACATGGATTAAACCCTCATTTTTCACTAGAGTCTTGTGCTTTGTGTGTTTCAAAACGTGGGTGTTGTGGGTTTCACGGGTCCATATCAACATTTTACTAGGTTTTGTTCCATATTCTACAATGATTTTTATATATTTTGGGTAATTTAGAATCCTCGAATTGAATCTGGGTTGGGGTTTGAGTGACCCCTCAACATTTAGGGCAATCCTAGTATGTTCACTCTTTGTGTGAATTAAAAATCTTGATTGAGCTAAACCCTTGATGTGTGTCACACAACCATATTAAGCTAAGGTGAATTAGATTTGGTATTAGAAGATTTTGAAAATGATTACTGAAATGAATTGATTACAATCCTTCTTCATATGGTGTTGAAATCTAGAGTTAGGGTTCATACGCCTTGTCTATGATAAAACCAGATTTCAAGTTATACAATCCATTGGCATGAACAAATGACTTGAAGTTTGGGAATTTTTTTAAGCATGTAATTTTGATCCATTGATTAACATTTAAATTTTTTTGAAACCTGCCATTTGATTGATTTCATGTTTTAATTCTTGAGACACCAACCAACACTTAATCTTTTGAAATCACAAATACTTGAGCTCGCTAATTTCATGTCCTCTTGAAATCCCCGAGGTGCTTTTCTTTCATGGATTTCTACATATAATGAAATATTTCAAAAGGTCTCAAATTTCACAAGATCATGAAATCCTCGAGCAACCAACTCTGACCTAAGTTTAGACATGTTAAGGGAGGCATCTTTCATGAATTTCAAGCCCATATGAAATGTCTGATTCCCATGTTGAAAGTTTAAAGAAACTTTGCTAAATCTCCCTTGTGGATTTTCCCATGCCATGAAAAGTTTCAAGCCTAGTTATAATTCATGAAACTGGTGCAATTTATTTATATCTAGGTTAGTTTTAGGAGAAAATCATCACTTTAAACTATCATATTTGAGGATAAGAGTATTTTCAGATCTTAGATTTGGAAAGTGCAGTTAGGGTTTGCATACATTTTTAGATTTCATAAAACCCATCTTAGCTTATAACTTCCATCCTTTGTTGAGACATAAATTCCCCTTGTGATACTAACAAATCACATCAAACTACCGAGTTATCTTTGCAAGTCAAGACTTGACATTTGAAACCTTGGGGTTATTTTCTAAAGTTTTTTCTACAGAAAATTTCCTTTCAAGAGAGATAGAAAACTTGTGTTTTATCTGTTTTGTGCAATGCAAAAACACTCATCAACACCTAGCTATGTTGGGGTCTTTGACTATTGTTGTAGCTCACCATATGTATTCTATGCCTCCCTATCTATCTACCAACTCTAGTACCCAACTGTCTCTATTCATGCACCATATGTGTATTGGTGATTTCTCATAGTTGGTGCTCTATTTTTATGGTAAGAGACTATGATCCGACCACTCAATACAACATTCTTTCAAACCGTGTTCTGAGACATCGTGATGCAATTGTATCACACCTCAACTGGGCATGTATTTTCTTAGGCTTCCATAGTTTTGGTCTATATATTCATAATGATACTATGAGTGCTTTAGGACATCCTAAATATATGTTTTAGAATACTATTATACAATTACAACCTATCTTTCCTCAATGGATACAAAACACTCATGATTTAGAACCTAGTTTGGAAACTCCTGATGCAACAACAAGCACCAACTTAACCAAGGGAGGTGGTGATTTGGTAGAACTAGGTGCCAAAGTGGGTTTTGTACCTATTCCATTATGAACTATTAATTTTTTAGTACACCATATTCATGCATTTACCACCCATGTGACTGTATTAATATTACTTAAAGGTGTTTTAATTGCTCATAGTTCTTGTTTAATACCTGATAAAGTAAATATTGGTTTTTGTTTTCCTTGCAATGGGCCTGGTAGAGGAGGAACATGTCAAGTAGCTACCTAGGATCATGCCTTCCTAGGGTTGTTTTGGATGTACAACATAATTTTGGTAGTAATATGCTATTTTATTTAGAAAATGCAATCCGATGTTTGGGGTAGTATAAGTGATTAGGGAGTGGTAACTCATATTACAGGAGGAAATTTTGCATAGAGTTCCATTACAATTAATAGGTGGCTCTGTGAATTTCTATGGGAAAAATATTCTCAAGTAATCCAATCTCACAATTCTTCATTATCTCCATTTGGTATTTTATTCTTAGGTGCCCATTTTTCTTGGGCCTTTAGTTTAATGTTCCTATTTAGTGGTTGTGGATATTGACAAGAACCTATTGAATCTATTATTTGTGCCCATAATAAATTGAAAGTTGCTCTTGCTATCCAACCCAAAGCCTTGAGTATTGTCCAAGGATGTGCTATAGGAGTATCTAATTGCCTTCTAGATGGAATCTCACCACAACATTAGCATTCTTCCTATCAAGAATTATTATAGTAGGATAATGGCTAGGATGATTTGAAAAGCATTATGGCATCAAGATTTCCAAAGTTTAGCCAAGACTTGGCCTAGGACCCAACCACTCATTGTATTTGGTTTGGTATTGCTAATGCACATGACTTTGAGAGTCATGAATATATTACCGAAGAACACCTATATCAAAATATTTTTGTGGACCTCTAGTAGTTTGTTCCACATAGCTTGACAAGGCAATTTCAAAGCAGGGGTCCATGACCCCTTACATATAAGACCTATTGATCATGCACTTTGGGATCCTTATTTTGGTCAACCAACCATTGAATCCTTTACCCGAGGAGGTTCCCCTGGTCCAATCAATATTGCTTATTCTAGTGTTTATCAATGGTGGTCTACAATTGGCTTACACACTAATGAAGATATTTATACTAGAGCTCTTTTCTTGCTATTTATTTTTGATTTATTTTTTACAATGGGTTGGTTGCATCTACAATCTCAATAGAAACCAAGTGTTTCATGGTTTAAATATGTCGAATCTCGTCTCAATCATCATTTTTCAAGGCTCTTTAGAGTCAATTATTTAGCTTGGATGAGGCATTTAGTTCATGTTGCTATTCTTGAATCAAGAGGAAAACACATAAGATGGGATAATTTATTGAATGTATTACCATATACCCAAGGTTTGGAACCACTTTTTATATGTCAGTGGAGTCTTTATGCTCAAAATCCTGATTCTAGTAGTCATTTATTTGGTACCTCTCAAGGGTCGAGAACTGCTATTCTAGCTCTTCTAAGAGGATTCCACCCACAAAATCAAAGTTTGTGGCTAAATGATATCACTCATCATCATTTAGCTTTTATATTTGTGTTTTAGATCTAGTAAATTCATTGATTTTCTCTAATGAATCAAAACAACCAGTTGTTAATGGAACCTCTTATCGGCTTTCTATGAAATACTCATTTGGTTGATGACTCTCAAATACATCATAAGCTAAACCTGTACTAATAAATAACCAATATACAATGAATAAATAAGGTATAGTAATGCTATGGATAACCCACTATTAAATACTAGTAATAATGTTAGTAAAAGTGTGTTCTTCTGTATTCCCAGACATGATAAGCTCCGTATATTAAAATCAAGGGTAAATTGATCCCATGAAAGAAAGAGATCAGGAAATGGAAAACTACTGATATCTTCTCCAATCCTTGTTTGATTGTCAATATGATACCAAGGGTATATTCGAAGTATACTAAGTATAGCTATCCTTCTAACATAGCAATATAACTTTATTTAATATTAAAAGGGAGTAGGATAGAACAATTCTGCTACTGCAATTTACTCTAGCTTTGTTTGATCAACTTAATTCATTTTTTGGGTTTCTTTTCACTAAATAGAAATGAATGAATCTCACATATTTCAATTTCATAATAGCTTTTGTAAGGAATCATATCTCTATATTACAACAATTGGATATACAAATCATGGGAAAATTAATTTCATTTTCAAAGAGCAATAAATAATAATTGTAATGGCTCTCGCTTCCACATGTGACTTTATCACTAGAATACATTCATGTCATTTTAAGAAGAAGATCAAGGAGTATCATTAAATGCAACTCATACAAAATATTATACTATTTCCTTATCTATTTTTTTTAATATTATTTATATCCTATATTTACAATAGTATAGTGAATAAAGTTATGCCATGAACTTAGTGACTTCTATAGCACTTTGAATGTGAACGATCGAATATATATACACACACACATATATCTTTGTATTTATATATATATGTATATATATATTTGTTTGATTATATATTCAAATAAACAAATATATATCATATATATTGTAGACACTTAAAATGTCTTGATTGATATTATGAATTTTATTTTGATCAACTAACACCGTTTCTTCTAAAAACACTTCAAATTGATCACTTAATTGAATAATCAACATTATTTAATTAAAATCAACAAATTCAACTATTAATCAAATAATTAAAATTATTGATTAATTCACCCTTATTCTACCTAATTATTCATCTTATTTAATTAGATAAAATCATTTAATT
Organism: Sequoia sempervirens; assembly: GCA_007258455.2. Taxonomy (NCBI): domain Eukaryota; kingdom Viridiplantae; phylum Streptophyta; class Pinopsida; order Cupressales; family Cupressaceae; genus Sequoia; species Sequoia sempervirens. The sequence continues at coordinate 107,589,127 of VDFB02179234.1, forward strand.
AAATCTTCTCTTAATCCTCTTATTTGATTAAAAATCAATCAAATCAAATATCACATCTCCTAATTCACTCCAATTAATTAATTATGGATTAGTTAATCCTTATCCATCTTTCTAATCAGCATTATCAATTCCTCCAGCTTTTAACTCTTCTAGAGTTAAATCAACTCATGGTCAACTAACCAGGTTGCACATGAAAATAATTTCAACTAATTATTTAATTCATCTATTTTCCCTCACCAAGGCATATTCCAAGGAATATTCCTCTCACCAACCTCTCATTCAATTTTCCTCCAAAAGATTTAAAAAATCTATCACATCCTCTTACATTTGCATTTAATTCTCTTACAACCTTTCAAATCCTCTTACATCCTCTCAAATATCATTCAATTCCTCTTACAACCATTTCAAATTATCAACCAACAACATTTACTTCTCTTCCATCCTCCTCGACTCACACATTTCCCAAAATGTGCTCCACCCTCATCCAATAGAATTGCGACACTTGACACATTCTCATTTCCATCAATATCATGACACTAGGTGGCACCAATCCAAACAATACAATCAATCACTACGCCATCTACAACACCTCAAATATCTCAAAATGTGGTCTCCCAAGGACCTAGCATATCAACCACACCATCCACCACACAACCCCCAATCATCAATCCAACGACACCTCAACAACCACCTCAACAAACTCTTATCACAACATCTCACACCATTTTGAATCCTCCACCTCCACCACCAAAACCAAACATGGAAAACCAATATAGCATCACACTGTAAGCTGCCCAACATGCCTATCAAAAAGTATTCTAGTAGTTTCAGGCACAACAAGTTGCACAACAAGCACAGGCACAACAAGCCACACAACAAGCACAAAAAGCTGCCCAAGCACAAGCTCAAGCTTTATTGCAACAACAACAAGCTGCCCAAGCTGCGTAAGTAGCGCAAGCTGCATAGGCTACCCAAATTGCACAAGCCACAAAACAAGCTCAAGCTTAGGCACAAGCTCAATATCAAGCCCAACAAGCTCAACCACAAGCACAATACCAAGCACAACAACAAGCAGTCCAACAACAAGCCTATTAATAAACTTTGCAACAATACCAGGCGCAACAAGAAGCAACTCAGCTACTAGCCCAACAACAAGCATTGTTGGCACAACAACAAGACCAACAACAAGTGATGTTAGCACAAAAAAAATCGTAGGCATACCAACAAGTGTTGATCACACAACAAATCTTGCAATAACCCCCCATGAACATGCAAAATACCCCACCCATCACTCAAGCAATCAAACCACCTCAAAAACATTCATCCCACCACCCGATCCGCAAAACGATGTGTCTGCACAAATCAAATTTCTCTCACAACAAGTGCTAGACCTACAATCCAGGAAAACAACAAAAAACCAAGGGAATTTGTTCCCTTATCCATTCAACGAAAGCATTGCGATGGTTCCATTCCCAAAAGGGTTCAAGATACCTAAATTTGACAAATATCGTGGAACTAGTAACCTTGAAGATCACATAAGGGAATTTCATGTTCATTGTATGGAAGTTGCATATGATGAAAATGATTTAATGCAACTATTCCCTTAGAGTTTGGCTGGACCAGTAATGGAATGGTTCTCTTGTCTTCCTCCTGGAATAATAAAGTTCCAAGAAATTATGGACTTGTTCATACAAAACTATTCATTCGACATAGGCATGGACGCGAGTCAAGAAGAACTATCTGCTCTCAAATAAGCCAAGGGGGAAACATTCGCATCCTTCTTGCAATGATGGTGATCCAAGGTCAACAAGAGCAAGTGGATTATGCTCGAAGAACAACAAATTTGTACTATCATCACCAATCTCGAATGGACCTTGTCCTTCCATCTAAAAATGCAATGCATCACAACATATGACTAGTTGATCCCCAAGGTGCTCAACATTGAAAGAGATTTTATTGCACAAGGGGGGACACCCACTTATCAAGATCACCGTCCATCAACCAATTATAGCGAAAAACCACGCACATGGGAAAAGAACAATTTTTTTACTAATGATGGTGTGGTTGACGCCAAAGTTGTTATCAGTGCCCCAAGGAAAAACACACAATAATATCAACAACTACAATTCAACAACCAAAACAACACACAAGCCAACACATCATCGGAACAACCCAACAACCAAGCAGTCAATAACCTGAACAATCAAGGGGGACCATCCCCAAGGAAGTATCCCCCTAAATGGAAATACACACCACTTGGGGAACCAATTGAGTCTATAATGCAATGGCTAGTCCAGGAAAATCTCATCAAGATCCCTGTTTATGACAATTTTCAAGAGCCTCAAGTTAAACCACCATGGTATGATGAGAAACAACTCTGTGATTTCCACAAGATAAAGGGACACACAATAGCTAGTTGCTTGCGAATTAAGAACCTGATTCAGGACCTCATCAATGATAGAATTGTAACCATTGAACAATCCACAGGAAATCAAGATCTAAAGATATACACGAATTTGATGCCATATCACAATAAGGGAAACAATAATGGTAAGGAAAAGTATAATAATGTGAACCATGTTTATGACCATGTGATTGCATCCTTAGAAGTTGTTACACCCTTAGATGAATGGGTTACTGTTGTTAGTATCATAGGATCTTGGGCCGATTGTGGAGTCACCACACATGGTGGAAAATTTACCATTCCAGGACCATCCTAAGCACCCAAAGCATTGGATACCAATCCAAATTTCAATTTTCAATGGCTATAATGTCTTGGATCAATTGAAAAGAACCCCCACCCAAATATCCATCATGGAGTTGCTAAAAATATCGTCCACACATAGGAAAATCCTAGAAGAAGCATTGACTTCATCCACTGTCCCCACATATCTTGACGTAGACTAGTTCCAAGCTATGGTCAAACACGTTACCATGCCACATCTCCTAACATTTTCTGATCAGGACTTCCCAACTCAGCCATCTCATAACCACACACTCCATCTTGAAGTCTTAGTCCATAAAAATAAAGTCAAAAGAGTCTTGGTCGATTGAGGTGTAGGGTTAAATATTTATACTTTCAAGATAATAAAGATTCTAGGATTTTCTAAAGATGTCATTGAAAAAGGTAAAGGTATTACAATCAGGGCATATGATGATCAGGAATGAGTGTCTCAAGGCACCATTCAACTCCCTATTCAAGTAGGGCCAACTATCAGGGAAACCACATGCCAAGTCCTTGATCTTGAATTAACTTAAAATATCCTCCTAGGGCACCCATGGATTCATGGGATACAAGTTGTCGCATTCACCTTCCATCAATGTATCAAGTTTCCATATCAAAATCAAGAGGTCATAGTCCATGGAGATCTCGAACCATTTTATTATTGCAAGAACTTGGAGGCCAAGTACTATAAAATTCCCCAAGTACCAAAGAATTATGAGGGACCCACATCTCCATATATAGACCCATCTACCCTCACCTCCACTTATGAGAAAAATACACCCTCCATTCCAGATATCTCTAATATCAAAGTCATTATCCAAGATAATGGGTGTGGGGATTACAAAATGAAAAAGAGTGTTTTTGTAATAGGAGAGTTACCTCAATCTCCGCAATCTCATGGACAAACTCAACCAATTGAAACATCATCCCAAACCTTCAAAGTAGACCCCTCTAGATTCAAAAGCTGTGGGGACCTAAGTGAGGAAGTGGTAGATGAAAGGGATATATCAAGCTTATTGTATCAAGATGAAAGAACCGTACTTGATCTTCCCATGGACAATAACAACAAAGGACTGCAGTTAATGCAAGGATGGGGCTATAACAAAAATGAAAAGATTGGAAAAAATGATAACGACCTACTAGAACCCATCATTCCTGAGAAGCGAATAAAGAATCTTGGCCTTGGATGTACTCCTCTGAAATTAATCATACATGGCAAAGGTGCCCCAGTTAAAATAGTCAAAACTTCCCCCTCAGTTCCCATATCGATTACTTATCCTTTTGAGGACCCCCTCTTTGACCTACCTATGTTATTCTAGGATTCCTCCCTTCTCATGATTAGTACCCTATCTTTCAAACCAAGTGACCAAACTAATGAGCTAAAACTTGTCTACCCCCAACTCATCGATTACGACCAACAAGGACCACCAATTTTAGACATGTTCGAAAATGATGAGGCTCTCTCAGAATTCATGGGATTGCAGGATACTCTACCATATGGAGATCACAAAGTAGGGTTTGAAATTGAGCTGGAAACATATGCATATTATGGGGAAATGATTGAATCCCTCAATTGCAAAAGTGAAAATTTAAGAATAATATCTAGGTCTTTGAGTGAAAACCACACTGTGGCGCTCTCTAATCCAAAATAGTAAAACCAAAGGACGTATCCAATGGTGAAAACCTCTTTGAGGTGTCAGAGGATGAGGGATTCAATCTTCCCCTTAGTGCTATTCATCAAGAGAAGTCAACAGTCTTGGCAGAAAATTGCAATCTGATCAATCTAGGGATCGAGGAAACACCGCATATCACCTTCTATGCAGAATCACTCTTGACAGAAGAACAAGAACTCCTAGCTAATTTTCTAAGGGAAAGAAAGGTAAAATTTGCATGGACCTATGCCGACATGCTTGGTCTTGATCCAGAAGCAAAACTAGTAAGAAAAAAGTTGATAAAGATGCATCCGCAAATAGCATTATTGGTCAAACTTGAATTAAAAAAGCTCCTTGATGCTAGATTCATATGACCAATTGATTATCCAAAATGGGTTTCAAACTTGGTACCGGTCACTAAACCCACTGGGGACATTCACATTTGCATTGACTTTAGAGACCTAAACAAAGCATGTCCTAAAGATGATTTCCCTCTCCCAAATATAGACACGATTGTGGATTTGACGGTAGGGCATGAAATGCTATCACTAATGGATAGATTCTCAGGGTACAATCAAATCATGATAGCTAAGGGTGATCAGCACAAAACAACTTTCACTTGTCCACGGGGGACTTATTGCTGGAACATGATGCCATTTGGGCTAAAAAATGCAAGAGCTACCTATCAAAAAGCTATGACACTGATCTTCCACGACATGATTCAAAAAACTATGGAAGACTATGTGGATGACATATTAGCTAAATCAAGAAAGTGTCAGGATCACATATCGACTCTAAGCTCCATCTTTCACATGCTAGAAGAATACAAGGTCAAACTCAATCCAAAGAAGTGTGTCTTTGGTGTATAGTTAGGAAATATCCTCGAGTATATTATATCTATGAGGGGAATTGAGATATATCCTGCTAAAGTCAAAGCAATCCTTGAAATGGAGGCACCCAGAACATTGAAATAATTAAGGGGTTTACAAGGAAGACTCTAATCCATTCACCGATTTATAGCACAGTTAGCAGATAAGGCTATCACATATTCTCATTTACTCCAAAAGGGGGTAGCATACAAATGGGATGAGAAATGTGATTAGGCATTCAATAAAATAAATGAGTACTTGCTCACACCACCAGTTCTTATGGCACCAATTTCGAACAAGCCATTGATCTTGTATATATCGACAACAGCAGTAGCCCTTGGCGCTCTCTTAGCACAACATGATGAAAATGGGAAAGAGAGAGCTATTTACTACATCAGTAGAACCATGGCAGGAAATGAGCTAAATTATACATCCATTGAGAAGGATTTCCTAGCAGTAGTGTTCACTACACAAAAATTAAGACACTATATGTTGGCACATTAGATAAAACTTATTGCCAAGATAGATCCTCTCAAGTATTTGCTTTCTAAAGAAATAATCACAAGGAAAAAAACTAAATGGGTCATGATATTGATAGAACATGACATTGAGTATCTAGAACGAAAGGCTATTAAAGGGAAAGTAACAACAAATCAACTGGCAGAAGCACCGATGTATGCAGAAAACCCATTGGTATCCGAATTTCCCGATGAGTCAATCTTTAACCTAAGTGCAACAAATAATTGGAAAGTATATTTTGATGGATCCTATACACAACATGGGTTAGGAGCTGGGGTCTTCTTCATTACACCACAAGGAGATTGCATACCAAAGTCATACAAGCTGTCTTTTCCTTGCACAAATAACATTGCAAAATATGAGGCTCTTGTTATAGGACTCAAAATTGTAGTGCAATGATAGATCATGACAGTCAAGGTCTATGGGGACTCACAACTTATCATCAACCAGGTCAATGATGAATACCAAACGAAGGATGACAAATTGACCCCATACAAGAAACTGGTGGAAAGCCTCAAATAATTCTTCATCGACATCATGTTTGAGCTAATACCCAGGGTAAACAATAGAGTAGCGGATGATATGGAAACAATTAGATCGCTACTGGATATCCCATGCAACGTCCCTAAGCAAGAATTCCTTGTAGAGCAGCTTCTTGTACCAGCTTTCAAGGTACTAGAGTTTAAATTTATGTGTGAAATCGTTGGTCCCAGTGACCCTTGGTATCATGATATTTACACCTACTTGAAAATAGGAGTCCTCCCTGCTGATATCACCCCGAACCTTAAAAGAACACTTATCAAAAAGTCATCCCGCTTTGTTATCTTAGGAGACACCTAAACCGTAGGAGTATTGAAGGAACCTTGTTGCGATGCCTTAACTGTGAGGAAGCTTTGACTACTTTAACTAAGGTACACAATGGAATTTGTGGTTCACATTCGAGTGGTATGACCTTGGAAAAGAAATTGCTAAGGACTGGGTACTACTGGCTGACAATGGAGAAGGAAGCTCATGAATATGTCAAGAAATGCTTGTAATGTCAACAACATAGGGACCTCATCCATTCACCAGCTCAGGAGCTCCAACTGATCATAACATCTTGGCCCTTTTCACAATGGGGGCTCGATCTCATCAACAAAATCACACCCACCTCATCTAATGGACACAAGTTCATTAGCACCACCACTGAGTACTTCACAAAGTGGGTAGAGGCCATCCCAATGACCTACATCAAAGGGAAGCAAATCTCCAAATTCATCTTGAACTACCTTATTTTCCGCTATGGTGTCCCACAAGCCATTATCTCAGATAATGGGACACCTTTTAAGAACTAGGATGTTTCAAGGCTATGCCAAGAATTCAATATCCAATATTGCTTCTCAACCCCATATTACCCCCAAGGTAATGGCCAAGCTGAGGCTATGAATAAAACCATCTTAAAAATCCTAAAGAAAACAATCAATGAAGCTGGTCGTGACTGGCACCTACAACTAAATCCTGCCTTATGGGCCTATTGAATGAGTATTCACACACCTATGGGTGCAACCCCTTTCTCCCTGGTCTACGGATCAAAAGCCATCCTTTCCATTGAGATTGAGCTCCCATCCTTAAGAATATCATTGCAAAACCTCATTACTGATGAAGAATATTAGGTGTCACGGTTGAATGAGCTAGAACTACTGGATGAGTGGGGCATGGATGCCTTAAACCATCTACAAGTTTATCAGAACTGTCTCAAGAGGAGCTACAATAAGAAAATAAGGAGTTAGACCTTTCAATTCAGAGAGCTTGTATTGAAGGAGAATCAAAAGAATGTACCAAATCTAGACAACAAGGGAAATTTTGAACCCAATTGGTTGGGACCCTTCATCATCATGACAAGTTATAAATTAGGAGCATATCAACTATCTACACTCGAAAGTGAGCCTTTGTAGGAGCCTATCAATAGATCCCATCTCAAAAAGTTTTATGCCTAAGCTTGCAAGGTATAAATCTAGAAAAATACAAAAAAATAAAAAAATAATAAAAAATTCAAAAAAATCAGAAAAAGGATTGAAAATAGTAAAGAAAAATAAATCATCCTCTAGTAAAAACCACTTCGGTGGCGCTTTGGGCAAGTACCTTGGTGAAAACCTAGAAAATAGGCACCTTGTGTAAATAAGAATTTTCCATCCACCATGATCTTTATGGCTTGTTTTGTATCATTCATCCATCACATTCCATTGATCCTTTTGACACCCATCCATGTCTACATCATAGCTTGATCTTGTGTTTGCATCATGTTCCCCCTTAGAACTACTTGGCACATTCCTAAGGTCAGTTTGTCCTGCCTATATTAGAGTAGTCTATTACACCATGCTGGGGGAATGTTCTTATACCTACATTGGATTAGATTCATGTATATTCTTGAAGTCTTCCTTAAAAATAGAAAATCCAAAAACATTCATAAAATCAAAAAAATCCAAAATCAGGTCAAAAATCAGAAAAAGTCAAAAAATAGAGTTGTCTTGTCAAACTGGCAATCCATTTGTTCATATCCCATCAATAAACGAGTTGTTAGTCGAACTACGTGGTCTCTACATGTATAATGTAGGCAAGGCTAATCTTCGATTAACCCCCGAGGCCCCTAGGATAGGTCTTTAGGTTACATCCTTGGTCAAAATCTCAGAAAACATAAAAAACATTAGAAAATTTGAAAATCAATTTTTTTTGCAAAATATCTCAAAAATACCAAAAACAGCCTCAAAACATTTCAAAACACCAAAAGCATCAAAATATTTGAAAAAATTCATCCACCCCATTTCGTATTCACCTGCAATAAACATCTACTCATAATAAATCAATCATCACCTTCAACCTTTGGTAAAACAATCGAAAACAAGTTTAGCAAATTGAAATTGAAAACTCAAAACGTCAAGGTCTCAAGTTTAGGTCAGTAAGTAAACAAGTTTGTCAACTCTTGGTATTAATAGCCCATCATCCAATTAGTCCCAAAATCATCTGATAACATCATGTCCTAGGATTCATCCTTCCTACAATGGACATCAACATTAGGCATCATCGTAGTTTAGTCTTGGCTAGGGGTATGAAGAACATTAGCTTGTTTGTTTACTTGATTTTTTCTTTTGATTTATCTCATTGCGATCATTCCAATGATCTCTTGATGATGTCTAAATGTCTAAACAAAATGATTTATAGAGAAGGGAATGGGGCATTGATCATTATCTTTTTATTTGTTGTGCTTGTTGGATATTCTTGTAATATAAGCTCGGTCATACTTACTTTGTTTGGTCTGAAGGGAGGGTGTTTTAAATATCTTGTTGACCACATGGGAAGGTTATTATTTTCTATTTTTTGGTCTGAGATGTTTGAAATATTTGAATTGCATCCTAAATAAGGTTTTGTATGTTGGTGTGAACAAGGATTCTCCTATATGATTGTCAAGTCAAAGTCCATCGCACTAGGTACAACGTCATCCTGGTTCTTTATACCTTGATGCATCGTATCTATGTATGTTATAAAAAATAAGGTAAGTAAGCTCTTTATATTCCCAATCTCTGATAAGCAATCATCATCATTATCATCTTATTCATCATCATCTTGAAGTCAAGGGTTGATTTCTCTTTCTTCTATCTTTTCCACATACTAATACTAACATGGTATCATGGAATTCAAAAACAAAAACATCCATATATGCATCCATCCTCCATCCACAAAATTCCAGCATACTGCATGTCATTCATATCACACATCAATTCATCTCATACACATTTACATTATTATCAATCATAATATAGATTGGTTATTCTAATCATCTCACAAATCATACATTTGCATAAAACATCCATTGCATAATCATATAGGCATCATCACATGGTGCATCATCCATACATACATCACATATGAAAATGGTACAAAAAAAGAAGATAAGAATACATCATATTTGCATCCACCACATAAGCATCATTAAAAACATCACATCATGCATACATACATATTGCATCATCATATCACACATAGAAAAGATATTGAAAAAGAAATAGAACATGTCATTACGTTGTAGACATCATCCATAAATACATTATGCATCCATCATATCATTGCATCACATCATAAAATAAAACATCATTGCATCCATTCATCCATATATATACATATGCACATCACATAAAATAAAATAAGCATCACATCATATAAACACAATCAAAAGTCATCTCATGTATATATCAAAAAATTTGAATGTCATGATACATCAGAATTAGATACATAGCATCGAATATACAAGAGGCTAGTAAAACAATCCAGCTAATGAATTTATGCACATCATAATCAAGCTGTACAAAATAATTTGTCCCTGTGTACTATCAGTATCCTGGCTTCCTTGGCTATGTCCACCTCCATGATGATTGCCTCGGCTCTGATGGTGAGATGCTGATGGTCTCCTAGATGTGCTTGCATGAGGGGTCCTCGTAGGAGCTATTTGACTGAGATGGGAGAAATATGGCTCCCTCCACTCCTGTGCCATAGCTCTATAGTACATGGCCTTGTAATATGAGGCCTCCTATATCGCACGACTATACATCTTAGCTAGAACTGTAGCTTTCCCTTGAATCTGTTGGGGCGCAGCCTGTAACTATTGCCACCATCCTATCTTGAGCGCAAGAGCCATATCAGAATCTTGTCTCATCTGGCACTCTTGTGCCACCTCTTTCCAGGCCTGGTCCCTCTCCTGAACCAATGTTTGTATCTGGGCCTGCACTTGCTGAAGCTATCTTATGAGAACTTGGACTTGTGCCTGCAACACTGCTATCTGACCATCCCTAGGATCAGGACCTGGTGGTGGTCATGGTGGCGACATATATGGCTGTTATGGTGGCTAGATTGGTGGCCTCTACCCAATAGGTGGCACTAACAGCAAAACCTATCTGTTGTGTCCATTGTGACTTGCACCCCCATCCTACCCATCTGATCCTGGCCGCTGCGGGACTTGTCCAATCCTCGGTCCCCTAACCTGTCCTCTCCTTGTGGTCGACACTGTTGGTAAAGTCAATCGAATAGGGGCATGGGCTTGCCAATATGCATCATTGGCCTGGATCATCCCTGCATCTGCAAGACCATCAAAGTACACCCAAGGCACCATAACCAGCTGCTTGAAATTATCAATCACCTGCTGAGGTGGGATCCTTTGTCCCCATGCTGCCTCTTTGTGTATCATCAAGTGCATCCTGCACCTCCTCGAATTGGCGAGCAACCCTATCGGGGAGGTATCACTTAACCATGTAATCCTCCTGTCCCTGCATGTATCGAGACTACTGGTAGTAGAAAAGATGATCGTCGTCATCATGCCATCTCAAAAAATGGAGCCAAGGCCTCCATGTGAAAGTTGTCATCTCATCCAAAACCCGCCTCCAGTGCGGGATGCTAGTGATACCTATAAAGTGGAGGGTAGTCATCCCCCCTGTATCTGTACACCACAAGATCATTACGGTCAGGTTGAATGTGTGCAATCTGTAGCCTCAAGATGACAATGTGTTCATAAGCCCACATGTGCAAAAGGGTGACACCTGCTCCAATTTTGTAGGCCCCGCTATAGATGACCTAGTGCATATCATGATACAAGGAGGCTGGGACAACTGGCCCCCAGGCATAGATAGTCATCTCCTCCATCATCCGAGACCAAACGATCCCCCAGCCAATGCTGCATCCTCAAGCTCGTCGATCGGGAACAAGGACTCGCAAGATTAGTCCGCCAACAAGTAATGTTAGATTAGGGGAAATCCTCTCATAGCGACGAAGGTCTATCTAGCCGTTGTCCACCTTGTATGAGTCAACGCCAAACAAAGCAAAAATTGCATCATCGCCGACCTCAACGTCATAGATGATGTGCTCACCGTGAATCGAGATTTCCAAGATTCACCACATGTCCTCCAAGGTGATGGTGGCCTCACTAGTTAGTAGGTGGAATGGACAAATGTCTAGATCTACGCAATAACCAACTCCTGTGCTCCTTCAAATGGAGCACCAATAGGACCTCCTGCAACCAAAACGTGCATGACGTAAAAATAATCACAAAGGGAACTTATCAAAAAAATTAAAAAATCCTTCAAAAAGAAAAAGCAAGCCTATATTTCAAAAGTGGCGTGACATTTGCAAAGGCGATGCTTTGCATCTTGCAAATGCGATGCTATAATCAAAGGCGGGTGCTGCGCTGCAGAGGTGAGTCGAAATTCCTAAGCGATGCCAGAACCTCTTAGGGCCGCATGATGCTATCGTACAAAGGCGAGTCAAAATTTTTGCGTGACTTTGAAATCCTAGAGCATCGCGTGATGCTTCATTACAAATGCAGGTCAACATATGTAACACCATCCATAACAATTACGACATCCTAGAGATCCACTTTTGGCTGAGCTAAATGAACACTAGTAAATGCTTGAAAAATGCGAAAATAAGGAAAGTTTTGAAAGGTGTACTGGGGGTCCTACGTCCTGTGGCCTCTGGAACTCTTGAACTTGATTTGTTCGATGCCTGAGAAGCACGCGAGTAGCCATTTCGTTAGCACCTTAGAGCAAAAGTGGCAGGATTTCTAAAAGGCAAGTGTGCAAATGATTTGAAAATGACCATCTTAACCCCTTTTATGCAATTTTTTTGGGCTTTTTGGGTATTTTTTAAGGTTTTTGAACCCATTTAATCTATTTTTTCCCAAACAAGGCCTGTTTTGGTCTGTTTTCATCACCATAAGCCTAATTTTGCATCCCGTGGGTTGTTTTCTGCCCTTGAATCGTCATTGTTTTTCGCGAGATCGACCCAAATTTTGCAATTTTTTGCCCGATCTCTCAAGGGGGAAATATGGTAGTGTAATTCTTCCACTAGGTTAGTAGTGGGGCATCCAAAAAATTAGGATTTTTTTTGAATTTTGATCATGGAAGTGTTATTCTTTGAACTGACACAACAAGTGCATTGCTTCAAAGAGGGGAAAAATGTAGATACTGAAAATGTCTTGATTGATAATATGCATCTGATTCTGATCAACTAACATCGTTTCTTCTAAAAACACTTCAAATTGATCACTTAATTGAATAATCAACATTATTTAATTAAAATCAACAAATTCAGCTATTAATCAAATAATTAAATTTATTGACTAATTCACCCTTATTCTAACTAATTATTCATCTTATTTAATTAGATAAAATCATCTAATTAAATCTTCTCTTAATCCTCTTATTTGATTAAAAATCAATCAAATCAAATATCACATCTCCTAATTCACTCCAACTAATTAATTTTGGATTAATTAATCCTAAATGAGCTTTCTAATCAGCATTATCAATTCCTCCAACTTTTAACTCTTCCAGAGTTAAATCAACTCATGGTCAACTGACTAGGTTGCACATGAAAATAATTTCAATTAATTTTTTAATTCATCTATTTTCCCTCACCAAGGCATATTCCAAGGAATATTCCTCTCACCAACCTCTCATTCAATTTCCTTCCAAAGGATTTCAAAAATCTATCACATCCTCTTACATTTGCATTTAATTCTCTTACAACCTTTCAAATCCTCTTACATCCTCTCAAATCTCATTCCATTCCTCTTACCATTAAATTCCTCTTACAACAATTTCAAATTCTCAACCAACAACATTTACTTCTCTTCCATCCTCCTCGACTCACACATTTCCCAAAATGTGCTCCACCCTCATCCAATAGAATTGTGACACTTGGCAGATTCTCATTGGCTCTCAATTTATCCCACATTCATCAAATCTTCTCATTCTTCAACCCTTTGCTTCTATAAATAGAGGCATTCTTTTCATAATATAGATCCACAACTTCATGCATTATCACAATAGCCATTTGAGTTCTTAGTTTTCCATCATTTTCAAGTTTCATAGCTAGATTAGAGTCAATTTCATCTTGGAATCTTCAACAACTCATCAAGCTTATCAAGGGATTGGGAAAAGGATTCTTTCCACATCAAAGGAGCACCACTCCCCCTATGGGATGAAGGTTTTGCTAGTTTAGATTAGATTACATTCTTCAATTATGTTATTTCCTTGTCTAATTCATGTTTTCTCTTAAATTAGTTGAAGAATCTCACAGGGAGCATTAGATTTGTGTTACTAATATGTTTGAAATTGTTTTGTTGATCTTTTGTTAGTCTATGTAGGTTTTTTGCTCACATATATATCATATATATATATATGTTTATATATTCTTATATTATATATATTATTTAAACACATTTAGATAATAGTTGATTAGACTTTATGAAAAAAAGGTTGGTGAAGCAAAGAGACGAAGATGAAACTTACACAACACTTTATTTTCTTTATCGAAATAGAATAGGCCAAAGACTCAATAAGGTTCAACCTAACCTTATGACTTGACCCAAACTTGGACAAAACACAATAATTGATTCAACGATAGGACTAGGGTACTTACCCAATCTGGATACTTAGACCTATGTGAGCGTGTGCTCAACTCATTTTTTATTAACTTGTTTATTTCTGAAGTCTATACTCTTCTCTCCGGTGATACTCTCCATCTCCCTCTGGAGGGTAAGAATTTTATCTTGCATTTCACTTAGAAATCCAATCAAATAGTTACCCTGCTATTAATCAAAATATCATCATAATCTTGATTCAATAATAATAGTCATTAAAATTGAAATACATTGCATTGTATTTAATTTCATCAAAATATCAAATAACGTATACTCATAAACAAATATCAAAACAAATTTTAACGTGAAAAAGTTAAAATTAATTTGTAAAGAAAACTCGGGGTGCAACACTTATTATTTAGTTCCTTCTCTAGAAATGTAAATCCAATTGTTGGAAGGAAAGAATTATATTTCTACACACATTGAAAAAGATGTCAAGCAACAAGAAGTTTTGAAAACACATGTAGTAGAGGAACACCCTATTCTATTGAATTTGATGCAAATGGAGTCAAAGGAAGTCAATGATATATCAAAGAAAAGGATAAAAGATGAATTAAAAAAGAAAGCACCCCTCTTGTTAAGGCGTCAACAAAAGATATTAAGAAAGGAGGTTCTAATAAGGGATCAAAAGTAGGAAGGAAAAAGGATAAAGAAAAGGTTAAGTTGATAAGGGAGTCATTGGTAGAATTGAGTGTCATTAAAATAATTGACATTCATTTCTCTAATCTCTTTAAATGAGTGTGATATCTTGTAATGCTAAGGGTTTGAGTAGCATCCCTCAACAAAAATTCATTTGTGACCTTATCCAAGAACATAGATTAGATATATTGTTTTCATTCAAGAAACAAAGTTGCATATGGAAGATATGATAGGGATATCTTCTAGAGTTTGGAAAGGTAGTCAATGTTTATGTATTGGGGCCCTTGTTAATATTGAGCGAGTGGCTTACTTTTGGAATCCTCATAACATTACCCCTTATGAGTGCTTGGGGAGCAAAGATTCAATGTCGATGATGGTCTCTTGTTTCAACTCATTTGAAATTATCCTTCTCACAAATGTGTACGTGCCTTTAGAGTTCTCAGTTAAGGTTTTACTATGAACCCATGTTAAATTTATTCATTCTTTAGTGCCTTCTCCCCCTTAGATTTTAGTAGGGTATTTAATGCAATAGCTAACCAGAATAAGAAGAAAAGAGGCATTAACCATCTCATACCTTTTTCTACTCTCTTGAGTGGGTATTTATTTTCTTAATTTGGTGGATGTGGTGCAAATAGTACCTTCACTTGGATTAACAAAAGATGTGGAGATGACTCAATTTCAAAAATATTAGATAAATTCCTAGTCTCTAATCATTAGATTGGGAATGTTGGGATTCATTTAAACAAAATGGTTGGAAGGTCTCTATTCATTGGCCTATCAAATTATCTTCTTCAAAATTTTCACTCACAAAGCATCCTCCTTTCAAGTTCCAACTCATGTGGCTTCAAGATTCAAATATGCATTCCTTTTGAAGAGGCTTCAATTTTTTAAATACAAGCTTAAGAAGTGAAATAAATACTCTTTTGGAATTTTTTCCAATCAAAATATTCTATCCAAAAGAAGATAGAGAGAATAACTTTCCAAATCAAGGATGAGGGTATGATTGAGGAGCTTTTGAAGGAGGAATCTGATGGGATCTTCAAGAAGATATATTTTAGAAACAAAAATATAGGATATATTAGCTTTAGGAAGGTGACAAAATACTTCCTTTTTCCATAATTATATGAAAGATAAGAGGAGTGGCAATGTTATTGCTTCCCTCATCTCGGCACAAGGTGAACATTTGTCTTCTTTCCAAGATATATCCAAGGAGGCTATTAGGCACTTTTCCTCCTTGTTCACTAAGTAGGGTCCCTAGGCCTTTAAAGAGGAGAGACTCATCCTTGATTTCATCCCCTCGTTGGTCTTTGAAGACATGAATAAGTTACTTGTGGTTACTATATCCATGGAAGAGTTGGAAAAAGTTATGTTCCAGATGAAGAAGGGTGAGGCTCCTAGACTTAATGGTTTCCCTATAGAGTTATTTTATATTTTTTGAGAGATTTTAAAGTTTGATTTGTTATAAATGGTTAGGGAATCATTAAAAAAAAATCTCAAATCCATCAACTCTAATTTTCTATCCCTAATTTCTAGGAAAGAGGGAGCCTCTTCATTGGATTTTGTTTGTCCTATCTCTCTTTGCAATTTTGCTTATAAGATAATCACTAAAATAATTACAAAATATTAAAGTAGTGTTTGGTTCCCCTTATTTCTCTTGAGAAAGGAGGATTTATGAAAGGACATTAGGTTTTATAAGGTATTGCATTAGTGATTGAATTCATTCATTCCATGTCCTCTTTTAAAGAGAAATTTATGTTCATTAAGCTCAACATGTCTAGGGCCTATGACAAGGTTAGTTGGTCCTTTCTTCATAAAATTTTAATTGATTTTGGGTTTTTCTTAAATTGGATAAATTGGGTAATGAGTTGTGTGACCTCAACCTCCTTTTCAATTTTTAATGTTATTCCTTTGGCTCTTTTTTCTACCTCTATAGATCTCAGACAAGGAGACCCTTTGTTTCCTTATCTATTTATTTTTATGGAAAAAGGTTTGGGTAGATTGTTGCAACACCATAAAATGAGAGGGCTTATTCAAGGTTGGTCTTGGGCTCATAATCTTAGTTCAAAAAATAATTTATAAGTTATTGATGATATTGTCTTAATGGGTATGGCTAAAATTGATGAGGCAATCACACTAGTACAAAAACAACAATATATGACTAAAAAAACTACTAAAAACTACATATAAATGACCGAACTTGGTCATGTGACCATTAGTAGTTTATTGCCAGTCATTTATAATGCGACCAAATTTATGACTAAACCAATTTTAGTCATTTTTTGGTTGTTTTGATTGATCGATTTGGTAGTATATTTAGTCATTAATTTAGTCATTGATTTAGTCATATATTTAGTCATATTATTCACTAAGCTTGGTCACGTGACCATTAGTAGTTTATTTCTAGTCATTTATTTGGTTGTTTTGATTGATCAATTTGGTAGTATATTTTTAGTCATTGATTTAGTCATATTTATTCATTGATTTCTGTCAATTGGTAGTATATTTATTCACTAATTTCTGTCAATTGGTAGTATATTTAGTCATATTTATTCACCAATTTCTGTCAGTTGGTAGTATATTTTGTCAAATAGTAGTTTATTTAATTGTTTTTGTTCATTGATTTCTGCCTAAAAGTGCTGGAAATGAGACAATTCTTTTGGGTTTTAAACATAAAACACAAAAAAACATAATCCGTCATTCATTTGCACAAAATGAAACAACTATTAAGAAGGAAAAATATTGAAATTATATTGAGAAAATGTGTTCTTATAGTAGATACAAGACAAAAATATGTGTCTTTTCTTTCAAAAATGTGTTACAAAGTGTGTTTCTCAGTGCTGTGACTGAGAAAATTGAGTTACAATGCTATATTTTTTGCTTGTACAACTCCAAAACATGAAAGAACTACTTGAAAAATGAAGCCTAAGGGTCCTATGAAAGAATCCTCTGCAGACTTCACACCATGAATACTCAGTATGGATTGAGAAATATGTTTTGCATATAATTTGACTGATAAGATTTACTGAAGATGATAGTGGAAAAATCCAAACCAATCACAAACATTTATAAGTGGATGAGCATCTGGAAGTCTTAAGAAAGTTCTTTGTCATTTCAGCATCATAGAAGTTTGACTCTCTAGTTACACATTCCACCTCCTTGATTTGTCTAGTTTGGCTGCTGCTTCAATGTATTTGAAGTGAATGTCAGGATCCTCACTGCTAATGACATTGAAAATATAGTTTACCATATAAGTACAAGGTTCCCAAGCTACTAAAAAATTACCTCCTCAAATAGATCAATGAATATAAGTGACAAAATGATACAAGTGAAAATCCAAAGTCAAATCACCTGGAGCTCAAATATGCACCCAAGAAGTAATATAGCTCTTCATAAGAATTGAATTTTTCAAACAACTTGATGCATGAATCTACACCCAATACAACCACTACAATAAATAATCATATAAAAAAACAAATTACATTGAGAGCAATAATTTAATAGTCACCTCAACTTCAAAGTTCCATATCAAAATCCCTAAGCTATTTATCAATAGGAAGAAGATATATGAACTTACAACAACTAGAAAGCAATCACCTGAAGAAAGAGATCCGTGATGACATTGTAATCAATAGGACAACCACCCTCCATTTGAGACATCATCAGTGCAAATTTTACAGCGCCTTGCAAAATTTACTCAACAAATAAGTCCTCTCTTCAAAACATCTTCATATTCAACATCAAAAATATATTTCTATCAAAGGTAACAAAGTATAGTGAGTATCATATCAAGCATTTACACAATGAATGCAAGTTAGTGGATGCAATGAGTATCATATCAAGTATATACACAATGAAAGTGTAGTCTTGAATAGGCTTGGTGAATAAAGTGCTTGTATCAAAGCTAGCCTTGAGAGGAGAATGTAGCATTATAACACTACCACACAAATGATACTAAAGGGGCAGGGTTTTGATAGGAATCAATTAGCTCCCTATAAAATTAAGCAACTATGGGTTTTGTTGTGAGCTTCATGAGAGATTGAAAGACCGAGAGTTAGAACATCTTAGTTCATTGTCAATATGAGGTCCAAATTCCAGGACAATCAGTATTAGTTGATAGTTTCATGAAGCCATGCTCATATTTTGTGCTTAAATAGAGGTTGTTTTATGAGCATTACACAAACAAGTATTGGAGAGAAATATATTTTCAGTGTTCACCATTTAAAGCCTTTTTGTTTGAAAAGATCATAATATAAAAAATGAGAACGAGGATAGACTTATGCAAAGGATGTTATGACTATGCAAGGGTTCATAGTGCAAGGTGGCAGTCCTCTTAATCAAACTCTGAACAATGCTTCAAAGATAGGTTGTTCTTGTGAAATGACAAGGAGGTGACTTTGCATGTTGATGCCAAATGCAAGCATAATTTTTTTTTCTACAACACTGATTCAATTGATAGGCAAAGACATGGTTGATTTATATTACATGACCAAAAGACAACACAAAATCAACAAATCTTCTCCATCTAAATTCATCTCCAAGATTGTTGCAAGAGAAATTGTTTTGAGAGATGTGAAACATTTCCATCATTTTAAACAGTGACAATGTTCTTGTGGAGAATATTGGTGATGCTACATGAAACAATCTAAAAAATAGGCTTGCACTATAATAATGTGCACTACATCAGAATCCATAAAAGCATAACAACAGTGAGGATGACTATCCTTAGAGTCCCTTATGCAAATACTATAACTGTTATCTTCACTTGAATGGATTGTGATCATAAGACTGCTATTGTTTCCTTGCATTGTCTCCCTTTTTCTTTCTACATTTGCATAGTCCTCCCTTGGAAAACTGTATCATTTAGAAACTACCAAAGCAAGGTTAACCACAACCATAAGAACAATCACCATGAATAAAAGGATAGATGCTAATCACTTGTAAGGTAGCAGACCATTGGAAGAGAAAAAGATAGTTAGCATAATTATGGGAGCATTTATAAGCACATTAGGGGCAATACTTATATCAAAGTCATGGAAGAGCAAAACACTATGAAAGCTCAAGAACAAGACAATTGATGAAGAAGGGTAGAAAATGATAGTTTTCTCAAGGACAACGCCTATTATGAGGATAATTTTTAACCATGAGATCACCAAAGTAAGAGTATGAGAAGATGCACCCATAAAGGACAGTTGTCACTCATTCAAGAAGCTAGGTTATGAAGAAGAAACATAGTTGCTTAAGTAAAGGCATGAAGGTGACAAAGATTAAGTAATAGTCTCAAGCTTTCAAAACATGAAATGATAGTCATGAGGAGAGTTAGCATGGCAAAGGAGGTTTCAGAATTTTCTTCAAAAAAGTGATAGCAACCTCTATTATAGTTATAGTGCTTAGGTTGCAATCACTTTTGCAGGGGCATAGGATTTAATGAAAGACAACAGGATACTTTCCAACCATGATGAAGATCACTCAACAATAATCTTTTAGATTTTCAAAGATAGTTAAGGCATGGAGGAAAGATCTTTCTTAAAGGGTAGCATGGTGTGAAGGGTTTGTGTAAGTAAAGAGGGCAGAACAAGGAGTGGGACAACATAGTGGTCTCCAAGGTTTTAAGATCACAATCCTAGCAATGTAAATCCAAAAAAGACTTCATGAGATGGAAAGCCACAATCCTAATGAAGGTAAGGAATGATAACCCCTTCAAAGGTTAATGGTCATAAGTGTGAATACAGTCATCATGACTTGAAGGACACCACAATGAAGCAAGGTTTGAAATAAAGATAGGGGGCAATGTAAGATAATGAAAGATAGTGTATTGAAGGTGTTGAGGACAGTCAAAATGCAAAAATTCAATTCTCCTCCTACTCTTTCTCTTCAGATTTTGTTGAAATCCAAGTCCAAGCTTCTAGAACTTCCTCCATAATTAGCTACTCCTATGAATCTATTATTGAGCCCTTTTACAATACATAAAATAAAACAGTGCCTATAAATCAAAAGATAGTTTGTGATTGTTAAGGGTAGCATGAAAGTGGAATAAGGGACAATCATACCTTGTGGGTATGATAAAAAGTTTAGGTCTTGAATAAGTCATGTAGGGGACAACCATGCTTGACACACGTTACAGTAGTCCCAAGGTTTGATGGACTATGAAGGATCAAGTTTTGAGACCATGATACAATGCACAATCAAATCAAATGTGAAAGGACATTCTATATCTATGTTTTGTGACCTTATAGACAATGGAAAAGATCATTAATGAGGAGAGAACAATTCATACATGAGAAAGTAGTAGGGATAGTCCTATTGCATTGAAGAAAGGACTTGATCAAAATATTTTATAACATAGGCCATGAGACAAGGATAAATGAAGGTGCGGGTTTCAAGAGCAGGTTTGTTCCTTGATGAAGATACAAGAAGGTGACACTTAATGGCAAAGAGAGGACAACCATATGTTGTAGTTACAAGTGCCTTGCTAGACATACATGAAAATGTGGAAGCATAGACAAGGCAAGTGAACTATTTCAAAAATTCCTCAAAGAAATGTGATATCATGGAAGGCATCCTTCCTTACTCTCCCACAAACACTTAAGCCATGCTTGAGATGATGTGGGAAAGCTTGTTAGGATTTCCTGCATCACCATGAGCATGGCTTGAAATGCTTGTAGGATTGTGGGGACCTATCTATATTTCCTTTGGTACTGATGGTGATGCCCCTACTACGGGGTATGGATCTCAATCCGGGGAACAAATTTCTTTTACCTTGTGCTCTATTGTCTTTGCAACCCCTGCCTTGCAGCCCTAAGCGAGATATGATGTTGAAGTGGTAGGAATAAGAAGGATATGAGCTGCTTTATTGAACACTGATAAACCTATGATACTAGGAAAACTGCTTGATAATGGTAGATTCTGAGCCACCTTTAATTGGTGCCTCCTCAATTGGTTCATAAACAGGTGCTTCATAAGGTGTAAAAGTCAAAAAAGGTCCCCACTCTCCTGCAAACACTTCAATCCATGCCCACAGAGATGCGGGAAAGCCTTGAAGTGTTTGTGGGAGAGTGGGGAAGGCTACCTTCCATGATATCACATTTATTTGAGGCATTTTTTGAAACAATTCTCTTTCCTTGTCTATGCTTCCACATTTTCATGTATGTCTAGCAGGGCACTTGTAACTACAACATATGACAAAAAAAAGGATCGCCAAGTCTGATACACTTACTATGAGTTGTGAGAAGGAAAAATCATCTTGGATTCCATACCTACCTAGGTAGCAAAGGTAGTATACTGTAGCCTTTGTAGATGAGTCGATATTTCCCTTCTAATATTATGATGAATGATCGGAACAAATGGTGGCCAATTTTTTTCTTCAATGACAATCCCAACTAAAATCACACAAAACATGAAGATACTACTTAGATTTGATTACAAAATTAAGAAGGGATGAAAGATGCCTTAAACTTCAATCTTCAAAATATATTAGAAATTTAGAACACAAAAGCAAATAAAGCAGTTTAGCAGTAACCTCATGTAGCAACTTCTTCCCTTCATTTTAACTCCTATAGTTACAAAAAAAAAAGTACTCAAAGGGCTTGATTGTACTGAAAGTGCACAACTTGTGCTCAAAACTAAAAATCTTATATTAATAGTCAGAATGAAGCAAATTATTATACCAGTTCCTTTATGGAACTTACATCATGAAGAACATGTGCATATTCTAAAGAGAAAAAATAAATTAAAACATCACACGATGTGCTTGCTAGAATACTTCAATTTGAAGATGGAAGAGCTTGCTTTTTGCAATCTTATAACAAACTAATCTTGTACATAACATAATTAGAATGTAGATGAGTTGCATCATCTCTCAAACAAAAAAAATCCAGTTTACCTTTATTACCAAACTGTATAATAATATAAAAAATTTACAATGTGAAAAATCCTCACCACATACCTGCTCTCTCCTCTTCAACTCTGCTTCCTTTTCCTGTAATTCCTTCTCATTTTTCTTTAAATCCTACACTCCACCACTATGAAGGTTAAAACTTAGAAATTTAAAATAAATTAAAAATAATAATTATTGTTGAATTCATAAAACATATAAATACAAATAGATAGCCAATCATATATTACTTCTTTAGACATACTTTTGTCATTCCAAGTGGAATGTCCACAGTTGCACCATGGTCATAGTTGAAATTTGCTAGTTTAGGGGGCAGAGGTGAAAGCCTTGAATTGGCAGCAGATAGGACACTATTATGCTGTGAAAATAGAAGTAAATTTTTAGCTCCTTACCAAAATAATCACAAAGAGAACTAATGTCAAAAACATGAAACTTGTAATAATTTTTTTGAATAAATTGTAAGAAATCAAATTATAGTTGACAATACTCATTTTTATCAATATGGCACAAATTGTGGATTAATAAAATTAGTAGACACTTAAAGAAACAAATGCCTTATTACAAAAAAGAGTATCTAGTATCTTCTACTATATTAACTAACCTTGAGCCATCCCATCAAAAAGTTTCCCAACAGAAGACCTGGGCTCTGGTTATATGTTTAGACATGTGGAGTAACAAGTAGGCGAAACTACCAAGAAAAATCATAGATGTCTACTTACAATCTATGAAACCAAAGAGGACTACAATATTATGAGTATCAACCTACACAAGATAAAAATATTGTTTTTGTGCGAAACCTTCTCCTAGTACCTGCAAAACAACATGAGTAAACAAGTTAGACAAGGATTTGCAAGCCAAAACAAGGATTCCCCATGAAATCCATTAACCAATTCAAAATAGGAAAGAAAATAGTGAAGAACACAACATAAATGACAAAACTAAATTGAATCCTAATTTAAATAGCAAACACATGATCCCATGGGAGAATTGGTGCCAATTTGATGTGAAAATTGGCCCTTTCCCAATTCCTAAGATTGCAAACTTCGAATGTTGAAGAGATTGATCCACTTTTGTTGATGAAGAATGAAGAATCCAAGCCAAAATCTGCGAAAACCTAGCTAAGAACTCAATGATGATGGATGAAAATGACTAATGATTTGAGCATGGTAACTTTACTTGGATTGTGGATGATCAAATGAGGAGAAGAGCTCTTCATTTATAGGATTTCAAGATGGATGAATGCCCAAATTTGAGCAGTGTGGGACTAACATTCATCCAATGATATGATACCACTTGTCAAGCTATGAATGGATGAAGGATGTGTAAGATTTGGGGTTTGTGCCAATAAATGCCAATATTTGAAATTCAAATTTGTTGAAATGACATGCAAGAGGGAAGGGAAAATGCAATAAATGCCACTTGGCTCAAAGCAAAGGACATGTAAGAGGTTTTAAATGCCTTGTTGGCTATACATGTTGACTTGGAATTTTTGAATTCAAATTGAGAGAATATTCCAAAAGATGCCTTGTGAGGAAAATAGAGATTTAATAAATGAATTAAATCTATTTTAATGTGCAACTTGCATTATCTAGAGGATGTGACATGAGATGAGGTTAAATTAATCAAGGGTTAATTAATTTAACAGGAGATTAGATGATGTGACTTATTTGACTTAGATTTATGGATTTATTTAAATCAAATAAGAGAGGAATATGATAAGAGGCTAATTAAATAAGGATTTTGATTTATTTAATTAAAAGGGATGGTGTTAGATTAAATCAAATAAGGTTTTAATTTATTTAATTTAATGGATAGACTTTAGAGATTTAATCAAATAAATCAATTATTTAATTAATTAGGGATAATTAGATCAGATGGATTGATTTAATTAACAAGAGAGATGACTTAATTAGATAACATGATTTATTCAATTAAGAGAGGAATTTTGATGAATTTAATCAGATAGGGGAATTTGATTAAATGGTTAGACCGAGAGATGATTCAAGAAGAAACGATGTTAGTAAGTCAGGATCGAATGCACGATGTCAATCAGTATATTTTACGTGTCTATATTTTTTCCCTCTTTGAAGCAATGCACTCGTTGCATTGGTTCAAAGAATAAACGATCTCTATCAAAGCCAAATTTTTTTTGATATTTTAAAACTTGCCCCACTGCTGCATGGCGAGAGAAAACGTGCCATTATAATGCCCCCTCGAGAGATCGGACGAAAATTTTAATTTTTTGGGTGATCTTGCGAAAAAAGGTGACCAAGTACCTGACAAGTCCGAAAGGGGTCAGGGAGGCTAAAAATGTGTCTAAACGCAATAAGACGATGAAAAACAAGCCTCGAACAGACAAAAATAGGTTCAGGGTCCAAAACTCTAGCAGAACAGCCATTTAGGGTTTAAAAACCCTAATTTTTAGGCTTAAAAGGGGCCCGAGGGGTCACTTTCAAGTCATTTTCACACACCTCCACTAGCAAACTTTGAGATTCGAGCTCTGACCCTCCAGCGATATGGTGCAACGACAACTTCCTCTACACATTTTGGATTGAGTTCAGACCTACTAGCGGCCACCTGGCATCGGGGCACCAGTATGTGACTCTTACCGAAGCTTAATTTTTTTATTTAATGCATTAATTAGCCCTTTAAAGATGAGATTGCCTCTAGCGGCGCTATTATAGCACCGCTCGACATT
Organism: Sequoia sempervirens; assembly: GCA_007258455.2. Taxonomy (NCBI): domain Eukaryota; kingdom Viridiplantae; phylum Streptophyta; class Pinopsida; order Cupressales; family Cupressaceae; genus Sequoia; species Sequoia sempervirens. Next base: position 107,614,566 of record VDFB02179234.1, read on the forward strand.
TGAAGTGTGCCGCAGTGGTGCAGTTTGGAGTTTAGAAACTCTGCTGCTGGGCTTGGGCTCGGCGGGCCGGTTTGGGAAAAGTGTGCTGTGGCGGTGCCCTTTTCATGCAAATTGCGACGTTGGGGATAAAGTGCGCTGTGGCGACGCTTTTTGGCTTAATTTAGGGTCCAACATTGAAGTTTGAGGAAATTCAAACTACGACGCCATCACAAACTGCGCCGCTGGAGGCGAGCTTGGAGTGTTAGGCCAGGATTTTTCTAATTTTTTTAACATGCTAACTTTCCTTGATGCAAGACGAGCCTAGGGAGCTTTATTTTCGGGAGCACCGGTCGCGGGATTTGGCGAGCGTCCTACGAGACTTGAGCGACCGAGACCAGGACCGATTGGGAGCTGCTGCCTTATGGCACATTATGTACGCAACACCCGTGCGCACACACTTAGGGATGCTATCGGTGCTGGCCGAGAGGTGGCATAGCGAGACATCGTCATTTCATCTCCCCACTGGCGAGGCGATCGTCACCTTGGAGGATGTCTGGCGCATTCTACGATTGTCCATTCATGGTCGCCGGGTGATTTACGATATGGAGGAGGGACACGAGTACTGTGCCAGAGTCCTCGCTACATGAGATATTATCTATTGCGAGGGTCAGATTGAGCTGGAGAGATATAGAGTTATAGCACCTCCCTTCCGCTAGGCAGTTGCAGCGATCATTTCAGGTCTTGTTGCCCCAGACCGATGAGGCCAATATTTCAGTCCGGGTTGGGGATACTGCTGGGAGAGGATGGTCTGAGATAGGCTAGTTCGGTTCGCATGGGGACTCGTCCTTCTGGCTTCACTTTACAAGGATCTCCACAAGTACGTTTACGTGGATGGCAAAGCACTGGGAGCTGGAGTGACTCTTCTTCATGTCTGGGCGTGGGAGCACATCTCTGTGCTACATCCACGGGTCATTCCAGTTTCGATGGGGGTAGAGGATGCCCTCATGACACTATACAGAGGCGATGTGTCCTTCACACACACTGGCGAGCATGGGATCCCCTACTGGAGGTAGGTCCTAGATGAGATGCTTGTCTTTACTTGGCGCCCATACCTTGGTTAGCTCGGATGGGCCGACGATGCTGCTCAGCTCTTCTACTGCCACCAGGACCGATATATGCAGGGGTGAGAGCACATGATGATCAAGCGATACCTTCCTGGGTGCGTACAACATTAGTTTGGAGAGCCATAGGATTGGCCTGATGACGGTTATGTAGCCATCTTTGCACACATCATGACACAGATAGCATGGGGGCCTGACATTCCTACCATGGAGGCAGTTGACAACTTTTGACAGTTGGTAGCCCAACAGTGGGCTTATGATTAGGGCCCAACAGATCCAGGGACCACACAGGCCTACAGAGATTGGTTCAGACCTCCCCTCCGGTTGACCATTCTAGGTGAGGATCCAGATATGCACAGAGTCAGAGGCAGGGGGAGAGGACGAGGATGAGGGCGAGGACCGAGGGTTGAGATTTGACAAGATCCACCAGGGGTGCCCCCAGTCCCACCAGGTCAGGGAGATGTCCACATGCAGGATCATCAGCAGGATTTTCCAGTCCCACCACCACGAGTCAAGGGTGAGGATTAGGTTCATGCGCAGCCACGGGTACAGCCAATAGGGCAAGCAGACGCACGAGATGCTTTGATTTTACAGTTGTAGGCCTAGGTTCAAGCAGTGACAATAGAGAGAGACCAGGAGAGGGCTGAGAGAGAGTAGCTCAGAGCAGAGAGGGATCAGGATGTGTAGCAGAGACAGGCTGTAGAGCTACAGGAAACTATAGAGCTAGGTCACAGATAACAGATTGAGAGTATGATAGCCTCCTCGTCTCAGGGTATAGTGCCGATGCAATCTTATAGGGATGCTATCCGAGAGATAGAGTACTACCGTCGGGCTTACCATGACATTGTACCTAGAGCAGATTGGGTCCCTGAGTACTCAGAGCGGGCCAGCTAGAGACCACCAGAGGGTCATAGTGATAGGGGCAAGGGCAGCATTCACGGAGATCGAGCGTGATCCAGATGATACATAATTTTTGTGCCTTATGGGCTCATTTTTGATAGCCCGATAGGCGTTTTGTACTAATTGAAATATATGTACAGTGATCCGATTTTATTCTTTGTACTATGACAGTGATATTATGATATGATATATATGAGCCGATTTTGATGCGATGTACTGTGTACCTTTATCTATACATGTATGATTTATTTCTATATGCTTTGCAGTGATGTTTTATGGATGCATTTATTTCTAATGATGTTTATGCAATGATTATGACTAACAGATCTATATTATGCTAACCTATGATATGATGTGCAATGATGTTATCTATATGATGATTTATTTTATGCCAATGTGATATGTGAAATGATTTGATTTATGGTATATGCAATGATGTGTAGAAAATGCTTATATATGAGATGGTTTATTGATGGATGTGATATGATGCAATGGTCATGATATGGTGCAAATGAAATGGTGTTAATGCATAATGAAATTGAGATGCTTAGAATAACAAATGTTATTATCCTAAATGATGATGTATGTGATGCAATGATATGTCAATGCAAAGTGATATGCTAATGCATAATGTAAATATAATGTGATGATATGATGTCATGATGTTATGCAAGTATGTATGTGTAATGAATTAAATGCTTATATACCTCTTGCTTATGATTATGCAAAAATGATTATGGAATGCTTTTGTAGATGCTATGTGATGATTTAGATGGTAATATGAAATGGTTGTGAAATGCAAATGAATGTTTATGCAATGATTGATCTAATGCCATGAGATGCACCTATTTATGGATGTTTATGATAAATTGCAATGCATATGATTTCTATATGATATGCTTATGCAATATGCTAATGATTTCTATATGATATGTTTATGCAATATGCTAATGATTTGTGGATGCAGGATCGATGACGATGATGGTGATGATGATCAACTGTCATAGTACCTTGTTCACGCGGTTAGTAAGAAAAGAAGAAGTCATTTCAACAAGACACAAGATGACACAAGTGCAAATGATGATGATGATGATGATGATTACTTGCTGTGGAATTGGAATTTTCAAAGGGCTAGATTTTCTTATGTTTGATAACACATGTGGTATGATGCATTGAGGTATAGAAAACCAGGATGGCGTTGTACCCAGTGTGATGGACTTTGACTTGACAATCAAATAGGAGTGTTCTTGTTCACACCTGACATATGGAAACCTTGCTAGGATGTATTTCAAAAGTTTCAGACACCTCAGACCAAAACACAGAAAGGTAAACCTATCCCTGTAATAGTTAACAAGTTGCCCTAGACCTCTTCCATACATAACTAACAAAGCAAGTATTCGCCAAGGTTATATTGCAAGAACGTCCAACAAGCACAACAGACAAAAGATAACGATCATTGCCCCATTCCTATTTCTCTAAATCCTCTGTTTTTGGATATCATCGAGACATCCTTGGAATGAGCACAAATAAGATAAGTCAAAAGATAAAGACCAAGTAAACAAACAAACTGATGCTCTTCAATACCGCTAACGGAAAGAGGATGTATTTTCTAAGATGATAACCAAAACTTATTACCAAAAGATTATGCCCATTGTAGGAAGGATTCATCCTAGGACATGTTAGTGGATGAGAACACGCCATTTCGTTTATAAGGGATGATTGATATGGGACCAATTCAGATGATGTGTTACCAATATAAAGAGATGACCAATTTGCTTACACACTGACTTAGAATTTAGACTTGACATTTTTGCGTTTTCACTTTTAAACCTGCTAGACTTGTTTCTGACTGTTTCACCAAAGGTTGAGGATGACGATCAGTTTATTATGAGTGGTGTTTATTGCGAGTGCAAGCAAGATGAGACAAATGGATTTTTTCAAATATTTGGATGTTTTTGATGTTTTTGCAATGTTTTGAGGCTGTTTTTGGTATTTTTTTGGGATTTTCAAATGTTTTGATTTTTGATTTTTCAATGTTTTTGGGATTTTCTGAAATTTTGACCAAGAGACTAACCTAAAGACCTATCCTAGGGGTCTCGAGGGCTGGTCAACACTAGCCTTGCCTACGTTATATATGCAGAGACCACATAGTTTGACTGACAATTTGACCGATTTACAAATGACGATATACATGATGAGATGTCAGTTTATTATGACAAACTCCTATAGGACTGACCTAAATGTCTCGGGGGATGATCAAAGATCAACCTTGCCTACGTTCAAGCTCAGAGACGATGTAGTTCGACAAGACGACCTTGCTTTTGACTTTTTGACCTATTTTTGGATTTTGATATGTTTTGAATATTTTTGGATTTTGATATGTTTTGAATGTTTTTGGATTTTCTGATTTTCTGATGTGAGGATTTTAAGATCATACACGAATCCGATCCAATGAGGACATGCCCCCAGCATGATGCAATAGAATACCTCGATAAAGGTAGGCCAAACTGACCTTGAGGATGGGCCGAGTAGTACTAGGAGGAATCATGATACGAAAACAGGACCAAGCTATGGTGCGGATGCGAGTGGATGAGTGATGGAGACCTGAATGCGATGAATGATGGAAGCGAAATGGATGGATGATGCCAAACAAGCCGTACAAATCTTGGTGGATGGAAAGTGCTTATTTACACAAGGTGCCTGTTTGCCAGGTTTTCACCGAGGTACTTGCCCAAAGTGCCACTAAAGTGGTTTTCACTAGAGGACGATTTTTTTGATCCTTTTTCTGAATTTTTTTGCTTTTTTACTTTTTTGCTTTTTTGCTTTTTTTATTGTCACCAAGACGCCTGTTTTCTAGGTTTTCGCCTAAGTAACCATTTTTTTAGGACTTTTTCTGATTTTTTGGATTTTTTGGTTCTATACCTTGAAAGATTTAGCATAAACCTTTTTGAGATGGGAGCTATTCATTGGCTCCTGTAAAGGTTCCCTTTCGGGTGTTGATAACTGATATGCCCCTGACTTATAACTTGCTGTTATGACAAACGGTCCTAACCAATTAGGTTCAAACTTGCCTTTGCTGCTGGGATTCAGGACATTTTTTTGATTTTCTTTTAAGACCAGTCCTCTGACTTGGAAAGTCCTACTTTTTGTTTTCTTGTTGTAGCTCCATTTGAGTCTATTTTGATAAACTTGCAAGTGATTTAAAGCATCTATGCATCTCTCATCCAGTAGCTCCAGCTCGTTTAATCTTGACACCCAGTAGTCCTCATCAGTGATGAGGTTTTGTAATGATATTTTGAGGGATGGGAGCTTGATCTCAATGGGGAGTACAACTTCTGATCCGGACCAAGGAAAATGGGGTGGCACTAGTGGGTGTGCAGATGCTGGTTTGATAAGCCCAAAGGGCGGGATTAAGCTGCAGATGCCAGTCACGACCTGCATCATTGATTGTTTTCTTAAGGATTTTGAGGATGGTTTTGTTCGTGGCTTCTGCTTGGCCATTACCTTGGGGATAGTACGGGGTGGAGAAGCGATGCTGGATTTTGAATTTCTCGCACAAGTCGCAAACCTCCTGGTTCTTGAATGGTGTCCCATTATCTAAGATAATGGCTTGTGGGACACCATAACGACATATGAGATAGTTCAGGATAAATTTTGAGATCTACTTCCCAGTGATGTACATCATGGGTATAGCTTCCACCCACTTTGTGAAGTACTCAGTTGCAGTTATGATGAACTTATGGCCATTGGATGAGGTGGGTGTGATTTTCCCAATGAGATCGAGTCCCCACTGCAAAAAGGGCCATGGTGTGATAATGGGGTGAAGCTCTTGAGCTGGAGCATGGATGACATCCCCATGCTACTGACATTGTAAGCATCTTTTAGCGTGATCATGCACTTCCCTTTCCATTATTGGCCAATAATACCCCATCCTCAGTAGTTTCTTGGCGATGGACATTCCACTTGAGTGTGAGCCACATATACCATTATGAACCTCGGTTAGAGTGGTTAATGCCTCCTCAGCATTTAGGCAGAATAACAAGGTACCTTCTATGCTTCTACGGTATAAGGTATCACCTAGGATGACAAATTTGGATTCCTTTTTGATAAAGGTTTATTTTAGGTTTGATGGGAGGTCAATGGGTATGACTCCTATGCGAAGATATGTGTAGATGTCATGGTACCAAGGATCACTAGGACCAACGATTTCACACACATATTCCAATTCCGGTACCTCGAATGTGGGAACGAGAAGCTGCTCAATCAGAAATTCATATTTCGACACGTTATGAGGGATGTCTAATAGAGACCCAATTGTAGCCATGGCATTTTCTGCTCTGTTGTTGGTTCTTGGAATCTGCTCAAATGTTATGGCAATGAAAGATTCTTTAAGAGTCTCCACCAATTTCTTGTATGGAGTGAGCTTATCATCCTTAGTTTGATATTCATTATTGACCTGATTTATGATTAACTGAGAGTCCTCATACACCTTGAGAGCTATGATGTTCCATTGCACTGCTACCCTAAGGCCTATAGTCAAAGCCTCATATTCTACGATGTTGTTGGTGCAAGGAAATGCCAATTTGCATGACTTCGGTATGCAATCCCCTTGTGGGGTGATGAAGAAGACATCAGCTCCTGATCCATGTTGTGTGTATGAACCATCGAAGTATAGTTTCCAATGGTCAGTTACATTGAGGTTAAAGATGGATTCATCTGGGAATTCTGAGACAAGAGGGTTCTCAGAATAAATGGGTGCTTCTGCTAGTTGATCTATAATAACTTGTCCTTTAATGGTTTTTCGCTCTACATACTCGATGTCATATTCTGATAATATCATTACCTATTTTTCCATTCTGCCTGTGAGCATTGCCTTTGATAGTAGATACTTGAGGGGATCAATTTTCGCAATAAGCTTTATCTTGTGTGCCAACATGTAATGTTTGAATTTTTGGGATGCAAACACTACTGCGAGGCAAGCTTTCTTGATGAATGAGTAATTTAGCTCATGACCGACCATTGTCCTGTTGATGTAGTAGATGGCCCTCTCCATTCCGTTTTCATCATGCTAAGTTAGGAGAGCTTCAAGGGCTGCCGTTGTTGCTGACACATATAAGATCAATGGCTTTCTTGGGATGGGTGGCATTAAAACTGGTGGTGTCAATAGATATTCCTTGATTTTGTTAAATGCTTCTTCGCACTTTATATCCCATTTGTATGCCACTCCCTTGTGGAGTAGGTGAGAGTATGGGTTCTGCTTGTCTACCAGTTGTGCTATGAACTGTTGGATGGATTGAAGTCAGCCTTGGAGACCTCTCAATTGTTTTAATGTCATTGGTGCTTCTATCTCGAGGATTGCTTTCACTTTTTCCGGATCCACCTCAATACCCCTCATGGAGACTATGTATCCTAGTAGTTTACCTGATTGTACGCCGAAGACGCACTTCTTGGGATTTAGTCTGACTTTGTATTCCTCTAGTTTGTCAAAGATAGCACTTAGGGTTGCTATATGATCTTGTCTTTTCCTTGACTTAGCTAGAATGTCGTTGACATAGTCTTCAACTATTTTATGAATCATGTCATGGAATATTAATGTCATGGCCCTTTGATAGGTTGCTCCTGCATTCTTTAGGCCGAATGGCATCATGTTCCAACAGTAGGTCCCCCATGGATAAGTGAAAGCCGTCTTATGTTGATCTTCTTTTTCTATCATGATATGGTTGTATCCTGAAAATCCGTCCATTAGTGATAGCATCTCATGCCCTGTTGTCATGTCTACTATCATGTCGATGTTGGGAAGCAGGAAATCATCCTTGGGACATGCTTTGTTCAAATCTCTGAAGTCCATACAGATTCTGATGGCTCTGTCAGGTTTTGAAACAGGTACCAAATTTGACACCCATTCTAGATAATCAATTGGTCAGATAAATCCTGCATCTAACAAATTTTTGAGTTCCATTTTGACCAATAAGGCTATTTGAGGATGCATTTTTTGTTGAAGTTTTTGTTTGATCGGCTTTGCTTCTGGATACACAGCTAAGTGATGAACCACAATCTCTGGATCAAGCCCTAGCATGTCAGCATAACTCCATGCGAAGTTTATTTGTCTTTCCCTTAGGAATGATGCTAGGAGTTCTTGCTCTTTTGATAATAGTGATTCCGCATAGAATGTGATATGCGGGGTCTCCTCTATTCCTAGGTTGACTGGATTGCATTTTTCGGCCAAGATTGCTAACTTCTCCTGATGAATAACTTTTAGAGGAAGATTGAATACTTCATCCTTGGGCACCTTAGAGAGGTTTTCACCATTGGATATGTCCTTTCTTTTTACTATTTTCTTTTCAGAGAGTGCCACAGTGTGGTTTTCACTCAAGGACTTGGATATGATTCTTAGTTTTTCACTTTTGCGACTGAAGGATTCAATCGTTTCCCCGTAATAGGCATGTGTGTCCAACTCCATTATAAACCCTGCCTTGTGATCTCCATCTGGAATGTTATCCCTCAATCCCATGAATTCTGAGAGCACCTCATCGTTTTCAAATGTATCAAGAACTGGTGGTCCTCGTTGGTCATAGTCAATTAGTTGGGGGTACACTAAATGGATCTCATGATTTGGATGGTCTGTTTCAAAGGAGAGGGTTCTAATCATACACAGGGCGGTGTCCTCAAATAACCTAGGTAGATTAGATATGGTATCCTCGTCATCGCTACTAATATAGGGCTCAGTTATAAAATTATGTGTCTCTACCTGTGACTATTGGTGAGTGTACTTGTACTAGTACCGGCTGAGGAGAAATATTAACCATTCTAACTGGAGGACTTTGGCCATGTATGGTTATTCTTGGAGTGGTACATCCAAGGCCAAGATTTGTTATGGGTCGCGTCTCTGGCATGATAGGTATTATGAGCCCATTGTCATTTTGTCCCAATCTTTGATTTCTGTCATAGCCCATTGCAAGCATCATTTGTAGGCCCTTGCTTCTTTCGTCCATTGGTAAATTAGCTGCCAGTCTTTCATCTTGATACAACATGTGAGATGGATCTGCTTCAATAACCTCATGGCCAAGATCTCCCCATCTTGTGAATTCAAGATAGTTTTCTGGATACGTTTGTGATGTGGAAGCTTGGTTTTCTTGTGGGCATCCTCGTGATCTAGGAGATTGTGGTAACTCTCCTATTACAAAAGCATTGTTAGGGAGCTTGTAGCTTCCACAACCGTCCTCCTGGATGATGAGCTTGATATCAGAGATGGTGGGGATGGTGGGGATGGTGGGTGTCTCTATCACAGAAGTGGACGTGAGAGTGGCGGGGTCGATGTATGGTGTGGATGGGCCCTCATCGTTCTTTGGAACTTGGGGGATTTTGTAATACTTGGCCTCAAGATTTTTGCAATATGAAAATGGTTCGGGATCTTCGTGGACGGTGACCTCTTGTCCATTATGTGTAAATTTCACACATTGGTGGAAGGTTGATGCTATGGCTTTCATCGCATGGATCCATGGGTATCCCAGGAGGATATTATATGGCAAGTCGAGGTCCAAGACCTGACAAGTGGTTTCCATGATGGTAGCCCTACTTGAATAGGGAGTTTAATTGTGCCTTGAGACATTCTTTCTTGGTCGTCATATGCTCTTATCGTGATGCCCTTACCTTTGTCGATGGAATCTTTTGATATTTTCAACTGCTTGATGAGGATGAGAGAACATATGTTCAAACCTGCACCTCCATCTACCAAGACCATTTTGATTTTGCTCTTGTTTACAATGGCTTCCAAGTGAAGTGCACGGTTGTGAGATGGTTGGGCGGGGAAATCTTGGTCAGAGAATGTAAGGAGATTAGGCATTATGATATTTCCGACCATAGCTTGGAATTGGTCTGCATCGAGATCTGCGGGGACAGTGGATGAGGCTAATGCTTCCTTGAGAATATTTTTATGCGTTGATGAGATTTTTAACAACTCCATGATGGAGATGTGTGTTGGCATTCTCTTGAGTTGTTCTACAACATTGTAGCTATGCGGAACAGATCTAGATGAAGGGATTCTATTAGGTTGGGATGATCCTGCAATGGTGACTTTGCCGCCTCTTGTGGTGACTCCACAATCTTCGGCATGGGCGCCTTTGATGGTGATGACCATGCAGTCTTCATTTAGGGAGGCAACGACTATTTCATACACATGATTTACACTACCCTTCCCTTTATCATTTTTATTCCCTTTGTTGCCATGATTCGCATCAGATTCGTGTAGATTTTAAGATCCTGATTTCCAGTAGGTTGTTCCACATTTATGATTTTCTTGTCAATGAGATCTTGGATCATATTTTTGAGTCTCATGCAATTGTTTGTGGTATGACCTTTGATTTTATGAAATTCGCAAAGTTGATTTTCATTATACCAAGGGGGTTTGACGTCGGGTTCTTGGCAATTCTCGAATGTAGGAGGTTTGATGAGTTTTTCGTCGATCAACTTTTTCATTATGTCCTCCAGTGGTTCCCCTAAAATAGCATATTTTCGTTTGGGGTAACTTTTGCATTGGGGTGGTCCCCTTTGGTCATTGAGATTATTGATGGTTGGAATGTTGTGTGATGAGTGTTTTGGTGTTGTGTTTGGATTTGCTGTGTGGGTGTGTTTTGGCGAGGACCACTAATGACCACCTTGGCATGTACGACACCATCATTAGTAACATTTTTATTTCTTGCCCATGCGCGAGGTTTATCATTGTAATTGGATGATGGGCGGTTGTTTTGTTGTTCGTGATATGATGTTGATTCCGTGGGTTGAGTCACAAGGGCTTTTTCGATGCTGAGCGCCTTGGTTATCAATTGCTCATATGTGGTGATGCCCTGAACCTTGAGATGAAATGCCAAGCGGCTTTCAAGGTTGGCTATGATGGTACAGAGTTGTTCTTCTAGCATGGTCCACTTGCTTCGATTGGCCTTGGATCGCCATCGTTGAAGGAATGAAGCAAAAGATTCATTCTTTCCTTGTTTTAGAGCGTATAGTTTTTTGAGACTAACATCCATTGCAATGTTACATGCGTAGTTCTTAATGAATGCATCCCTAATTTCTTGGAATGTTCTAATGCTTGAAGATAAGCGAGAGAACCATTCTATAGCGGGGCCTGCCAAGCTCCTAGGAAATAGCCGCATCAGATAAGTATCGTCATATGCGACTTCCATACAATGAACCTGAAATTCCCTGATGTAATCTTTAGGGTTTCCCATCCCTCGATATTTGTCAAATTTGGGGATTTCAAATCCCTTAGGGAATGGTTTCATCTCTAAGCTCCTATCAAATGGATAGGGACACAAGTTGCTTGGTGTTTTGGTTGTTCACCCTAATTGAAGGTCGAGCACTTGTTGCGAGAGCAACCTAAGTTGTGTCGTCACATCATTTTTGTGGATCAGGGGGTGGGATAATAGTGTTTTGGGGTATTTGAATCTTGGGTTGGATGGGTGGATTGGTTGGTGCATTGTTCAATGGTATCTGTATGTTCTGGCAGGCGAATTAGGCTTCTACTTGCTTTTGTATGAGCAACGCTTTTTGTTGATCTTGCTGTTGTTGTGCTAGGATTTGTGCTTGTTGTTGTTCCAACAATGCTTGTTGTTGGGCTGCCAATTCTGATGCTTCTTGCTGCTCTTGGTATTGCTTTAGTGCTTGTTGATATGCTTTCACTTGCGCTGCTTGTGCAAGAAGTTGTGCTTGTGCTTGTGCTTGATATTGAGCTTGCGCTTGTGCTGCTTGCACTTGTGCGGCTTGTTGCTGCAATAAAAGTTGTGCTTGAGCCACCCTTTGTGCTTGCAATGCTTGTGCGGCTTGGGCAACTTGAGCGGCTTGTTGTTGTTGTTGCAGTAAAGCTTGGGCTTGATGCGTTTGTTGCACTTGTAATGCGGCTTGTGCAGCTTGGGCAACTTGTGTGGCTTGAGCGGCTTGTTGTACAATTTTTTGTTTTTGAACTTGTTGGTATCCTCTTTGAAAAGCAACTTGCAATGTTGTGTCATATTGGCTTGATGTGGTGAAAGTTGGTGGTGGTGGAGGTGGTGGTGGATTTGGAATGGTGGTAGGTGATGATGTTGTGTTGATGTTTTGAGTGTTGAATAATGGTATTGATGTGATGGTTGGTCCTTGAGAGACCATGCTTTGCGATGTTAGAGGTGTGTTTGATGATGTTGCCATTGCTTGCACATTTATCGTTTGTTGTTGTGAAATCAACGATAAATTTTGAGTGTTTGGTGCAATGCTTTGATTGATGGTTGGGATATAGGTTTGATTGATACTTGGTAGGGGAGGAAGACCTAAACCAAGGAGTGGTGCAGATGATAATGGTAATGGTGGAAGAGGTGGAAAGGTGAGGGGTGTGAATTGTTGTGAAGATGTCGTGGTGTCGAATAGGCCCCCAAGTCCGAACATATCTCCCTCTTCTTGTGAATTTGTGATAAGAGGTGTTTGGGGAGTTGCGTGAAAAAATGATGATAATGGATCGTGATGGAATGTGAGAGAAACATTTTTGTGTAATGGGTTTTGGGGTATATTTTGTTCCAATGTGGTGTTTGCGTCCAAGTTTTGATTATTAACAAGGGGGTGTGATTGAAGAGCATTGAGAAATGTGTTTCCCTTGTTGACATTGGGTTGGGTTGGAGCAAACAATGTTGTGATTTGCGGAATGTTTTGCGTGATGTTTTGGGATGGAGGTGTAGATGAAATGGGGATGGTGGATGAGATAGGTGGAAAGGATGTCTCCACTATAGTACTTACATCAAAATCCAAAGGTAACTTGGCCCCTTATTTTGCTAGTTCAAGCATGTATAACGAAGGGTTGAGTCTCATCATGATGTTGATGATTTTATGATTCTCCAAATTTTGAAGCATTTCAGTCATTTCTTCGCGAGACATTCCAAAGGTAAGATCCTCTCCTTGATTTTCTTCTTGCGGATTTTGCGATGATGAGAGGGTCAACGAATTACTTGATTCAGCTGGATTCATTTTTGCGTTTGTTTGGCTAAGATCGCTTGAAGCGGGTGTTTCTTTGTTGGCTTCCATACTCTTCTTGTATTGAGATCTCGTTTGAACCATAAAACAAGGATCAAGAATATGGGAGATGAATCTCTTGATTCTTTGGATTGATCTCTATTTTATGTCCCAAAGTAGAAGGTTTTTTGGAATGCTTTGAGGATCAAAGGTGATGATGTGATGATGATGTTTGGGGATGGATGATATGGATGTTGTGGCTCTTGGTAAATCTTGAATGACATACTAGGCTTTTAGGACTTGCTGATTTTGATTTTTGATTTTTGATTTTTGATTTTTGATTTGGATTTTTGAACAAAAAGACCCAAAGATGTTGGATGATGATCTAAGGGATAGCTTTGTTCAAAAGGATGATAATTTGAATATCTGTGAGGAGAAGGATGCATCTACCCACACCTATTCAAACAAGATGTTTGTTTCACTAAGCATATGAAGAAGGATTCATCTACATACACTAAGCTAGACAAGATGATTTTGATAACTTTGACTAAGTATATGCAAAAGGATGAATCTACACATACCTAGCCAAAGGTGTTTTTGCTAATGTTTTCAAAGATTTTGTTTCAATGATATTGATGATTTTTATTTTGCCACAAAGCCTAGTATCAAGAATGATTTCAAGATTTTCCAAAAGGTGATGATGAGATGGAATTTGTTTTGATGTTTTGGAGGATGGATGAAAAGAGATTTTGATATTTTTTGATCCTAAGATGAACCTAAAAAGGCACACTTTGTTTGCTTAGACCTAGGTATTGAAGAGCATGCAAATGCTTCCTAATGACCTTTGTAACCAAGAAATGATTTCTTTTGAACATTCATTTTCGGATTTTCAACCAATGATTTGTTTTTCTTTTGGGATGGTGGGTCTTGAACACATATGAAATTTAATTTTCCTTAGCTTTGCTTAATGTCTTTATTTTACCAAAAACACTTTCTTCAATTAGGTTTTCAAACTAAGATGTCCAATGTCTTAATTTCTTCAAAACTCACAAGATATGTTATGTGAGAATTCAATGAACTTAAGGCAAGGGTTTTCTATTGTTTACTTAAGAAGACAAATTGAGATATAATACAATGTTTAGAAACCTCTAAGGACGTGAATCCCAAGGGAAAGCAATAACATATGGATTGAGTCAATTATATTTGTCCTCAAAAGGGTTTGAAATTTGGATAATGTTGAGTGTTTATTTTCATGATGTTTTCGATCAAGCAATGCATTTTGTAACCAAGAATAAGTACAATCCTATGGATGTGTAAGACAATATTTGTTGGATTCCCACTTGAACAAGTCCAGCTACGCTTATCTCTAGCGAATGGTTAGATGCTTGACCCCACTGGCTCCCCTCCACGACACTCACTTATATGGGGCAGCCAAGCATCAACACCCATGAAACTCCCATGGCATATTTTCCATTTCTACTAGAAGACCGTAAAAGTGTGGGGTGGCTTGAGAATGATTGTTCTTGTACCAAAAAATAGATAAAAGGATTTTGACAAATTCTAGCACATGGGTTTTAGTAAGGACTTTCCGTTCGTGGAGATTGACCCATACGACAAGAGTCCCCTTTTGGATCCATCTTGTCGGAATCAACCGGGTGATATTGGCATTTCTTCCAATATCCACATTTATATCCCGATTGGAAATACTCTTGGCTTTAGAGTGTTACCGGTTGAGTCGTTCCCTTGGGTGAGTATGTTTTCCCCAAGGCAGGCCCTCTAGGATAAACAAAAGCGAATGAAGAACAATATTCGTAACTTGATCAATCCTTGTTGGCAACAAGGAGAGAGAATATACACAACAAAGCCCCCACTCACACTCACACTCACACAAGATTTTGTTCAATTTTAAGCCTAAATCGAAGTGTGGAAGTGATTGCTTTATCTTAACCCAAAGTCATGAAAAAGGCCTTTTGATTCTCAAGATCGCTATAAAGCGCGAGAGAAGCGCATGCGTCCTTTTTTGATGGCTTTAGTCTAAGTAAGCCTTCACAAACAAAAAAAGCTGCACTTGTTATTTTTAGATCCACAAAGCAATATGTGAGTTCATTTTAGAGCACCAAATCACAAGTGAAAGACATTTGTTCAATTGTTTAACCCAAGAAACACAATCTAGTAAGTTGTTGATCTTATTGGTCATTTTAACCTTTGCAAGGAGAAATTGAAAGGTTCTTTTTAAGCCCAAATGAAAACTAGTGTTCTAAGAATGAAAAGATAACAAATTCTTAAAATAGTGTTAAACAAACACTAGAGTGTTTAAAAACACTTTGATTGGACAAACACCCTTCTCATGCTTCTATTTCTTTTGATTTCACTTCCCAACCTACAAAAGAGAAAAAAAGTCAGATTCTAGAAAAACACAGAAGTTAAAAACCAGAAAATAGAAGGTAAATAAATCATAAATCAAAATCACGTGCTAAAAAATTAAATTCTCCCTTTTACTGTCTCCCAGCGTCGCAACTCGTGAAGGCGTTGCTATTTGTTCTCCCAGTGTCGCTCTCATAGCGCCGCTTACCAGTCGGCGACGCTCTATGTCGGGACAGAGAGCTCAATTGCGTCACAATTTCGCCCCGCGGCGCTATTTTCAAAAATTTCAAAAAGTCCTGCAAGTCAACGAGTTTAGCGACAGAGTTAAAAATTTTAATTTTTTGGCAGGATGAGTCCAGCAGCGCAGTTTGTGTTTTATGTGGTGCCATATAGCGACATTGACAAGCCCGCGGTGCCAAAACAACGACACTAACGAGCCCGCGGTGCTAAAACAACGACGTTGACGAGCCCGCATTGGAATTTCCTGTGTGAAGAAAATTGTGGAAATTTCAAGAAAAAGTTAGAATTAATGATATCCAGCCCTCCTTCTAGCGCCAAATGTGCGAACCCTTCTCCTAGTACCTGCAAAAAAACATGAGTAAACGAGTTAAACAAGGATTTGCAAGCCAAAACAAGGATTCCCCATGAAATACATTTACCAATTCAAAATAGGAAAGAAAATAGTGAAAAACACAACATAAATGACAAAACTAAATTGAATCCTAATTTAAATAGCAAACACATGATCCCATGGGGGAATTGGTGCCAATTTGATGTGAAAATTGGCCCTTTCCCAATTCCTAAGATTGCAAGCTTCGAATGTTGAAGAGATTGATCCACTTTTGTTGATGAAGAATGAAGACTCCAAGCCAAAATCTGCAAAAACCTAGCTAAGAACTCAATGATGATGGATGAAAATGACTAATGATTTGAGCATGGTAACTTTACTTGGATTGTGGATGATCAAATGAGGAGAGAGCTCTTCATTTATAGGATTTCAAGATGGATGAATGCCCAAATTTGAGCAATGTGGGACTAACATTCATCCAATGATATGATGCCACTTGTCAAGCTATGAATGGATGAAGGATGTGCAAGATTTGGGGTTTGTGCCAATAAATGCCAATATTTGAAATTCAAATTTGTTGAAATGACATGCAAGAGGGAAGGGAAAATGCAATAAATGCCACTTGGCTCAAGGCAAAGGACATGTAAGAGGTTTTAAATGCCTTGTTGGATGTACATGTTGACTTGGAATTTTTGAATTCAAATTGAGAGAATATTCCAAAAGATGCCTTGTGAGGAAAATAGAGATTTAATAAATGAATTAAATCTATTTTAATGTGCAACTTGCATTATCTAGAGGATGTAACATGAGATGAAGTTAAATTAATCAAGGGTTAATTAATTTAACAGGAGATTAGATGATGTGACTTATTTGACTTAGATTTATGGATTTATTTAAATCAAATAAGAGAGGAATATGATAAGAGGCTAATTAAATAAGGATTTTAATTTATTTAATTAAAAGGGATGGTGTTAGATTAAATCAAATAAGGTTTTAATTTAATGGATAGACTTTAGAGATTTAATCAAATAAATTGATTATTTAATTAAATAGGGATAATTAGATCAGATGGATTGATTTAATTAACAAGAGAGATGACTTAATTAGATAACATGATTTATTCAATTAAGAGAGGAATATTGATGAATTTAATCAGATAGGGGAATTTCATTAAATGGTTAGACTGAGGGATAATTCAGGAAGAAACGATGTTAGTAAGTCAGGATCGAATGCACGATGTCAATCAATATATTTTACGTGTCTACAGTTTTTACAAACTATTTACGAGTATCAAAGACAACCCAAATTTATCTTATGATCTACTCTTTCAAGACGTCCATATTCTACCTATAAACACTACTAAAAAAACTACTCAATAATCTAAACAAGGTTCACATCATGGAAAAGGATGGAGAAGTGAATGAAAGTACAAAAAAGGTGATACACCAATAACATGAGAAGCCTTGGACCTACTTATCAAGCATAAAACAACCTCAAGGATCTAACCTGCATTCACACAAACTCATGGAATACTGTCACAAAGGTTAGGAGGAGAAAGGTGTAGCTGTGAAAGGAACTGATATCCACAAGAGAAACCTACAATTCTTTAAGAAAACACAATGGAACCATACAAGAGAAAGGCAATAATTAGTTCTTTTATTGATTGTGAAGGCTCAAGCATGTGTTATAAATTCAATATGCAGAAATTGATACCAAAGGTCTAGTCGTTCACCATCTAATGCCTAATTACAACAACATATAAGAGAAAAGTAACTGATTGTGTGAGAGAAACAAGGAAGATGTCTTCAAAAGGAGAACAAGGAGTACAATTACTTCTTCAATGCTTCAGTTGGCTTAAGTTCCATGTTACATATCCAGTTCTTGGTGTAGAAAGTAAATGGTTGTTCCCAAAAAATATGGGGGACTTAAAACACATCACATGTTCATACCTAAGTTGCAACTTCAACCTCGAAGGAAGCATTGATGAGAGGCAAATCCAAATTTTGGAACCCTAGTAAGATGATATGTATAAGGATAAGAAAATTCAAGAATCCTTCATACACTCTATCAAAGTCACACTTGTTAGGTCCCAATAACATGTAGATAGCTAATTACCTCCCACAAAATACTGATAATGATTGTTCGACAATGCAAAGCACTACCAAAAGAAAAATAAATAGACAATCTAAACATACCCACTGTATATCAACATTGAGCTTGGCTCAACTTTGAAAAATTATTATCTTAGGAATGCATACAAACTTCAATCTACCATAGCTATAATGATATCTAAGGAATATACTCAGAATCCATATCTCATGCCTTGAGAATACTCCATTGTAATAAATTAGCTTTCAACACATCCAAGTACTTTTGTAAACAATTGCTCAATGTCTCTTCCTAGAATGCCAAGAATCAAGACCATATATTTTTCCTAGATTTGCAACTAGCACTTTCCAAGAAAAAATAGAATCAACAAATCCACATAGTAATTTCCTTAGGATGAAATAAAAAATGGAAACTCCTCCCAAGTAAAAAACATTAGGAAAACATAGAAAAACACTGGAAGAGAGAACAAATATTAAATTCAAGATCTCAACTAAGAATCTAATAGGAAACATAAAGAACATATATGATATTAGAGTCAAAATGGAAAAAGAATGTGAGCCAAGTAGAAAATCATTTTTACAAGAGAGAGTGTATTCCCTTGCTTTTCTTTTAAGTACAGGCCTAGGAAAAAGGCCTTACAGTATTCTTAAAAGCAAGTTGTGGAGCTCCTATTGGGTCTAGGTCTAAACAGAGATAAAAAGTTGAGAAGCCAATGCTTTAGGTTCCCTCGCACTAATTGCATTGATCTTGTAGAAGATGTTTTTTGTGTCTCTTACATAGTTTGAACTAACACGTTGTTTTGCACTGGATGCAGGTTTGTATCCGTACAACTTAGGAGAGAAAGTTGTGACTAAAAGGAAAACCACTTACTAGTGAATAATATGAGTCTTTATCATGCTACCAAGGGATATTATTATTCAAAATCTACTTATCATAGAAATACAATTCATTCCTAAACCACAATTCCATTCTTAATTGTACCTAGATGTACAAGGTAAATGGATGGAGCATGTAGAGGTGGTAGAACCACCAGATGCAACAAGTGGTGGTTTTGGAGTTGCCGTGTTTGTTCTAATTGAATGTAGCAGATATGTCTTGTCTGTTTTGGTAGTTTTTCTACAACAATTTCAAACAATGTCTTGTCTACTTCTTTGGCTTTTGTATTTCTATTTTCAAATATATTTTGTTGTTAAGTGTAGTGGACTAGTGTGTATAGAAGCAATTTGCAAAGCATTGCCAATGTTAGGATAGCTTAGTTTTGTAGAAAGGTGTCCTTGATGACCTCAAGAAGGTAATAAGCTTCTAATTTATGCAAAATAGTGGTCAAAGAAGGCAAATTGCCTTAATCTTCTGGACTTTCTCTCCACATTGAGCTCTCCAAGGGAAATAGTGAGAGAAGAAAATTTCCTTAGTCTCTTGTTTTTGTGCTCAGTTTCTTGTAATATTTCAATTCTTATTTTGTTCAATGCATGATGCACCTATCTCTAATCAATTTCAACACTTAAAACAACTCATTTTAGCACAATCTTTTACAATTTCTATTACTATTTTTAAAAGAGAGAACTACAAGTTTATTAACCAGGTTTCAAAGTGAACGAGTTAAAATTAGCTATTGTAAATTGGTAATGTAATATCTACATTAATTATGCATCAAGATCACTCACAAAAAATGGGATTTTACATAGTCAAAAGATGTTACTCCAGAATAGCTATATTACATAGGAACACACGTCAATGCAGTTATTATCTCTTCTATTATCCATCTCTTATGTTGCTTATATTGAATCTTGTACCTATAAAATTAATAGAATTTAATTAGTGATCATACATGTACTGTTGAAAGCCCCAACAGTTAAGTATTAAACCACAAATACTAAACAATATGAAACCTTACATGCCAGATCTCAAAATTTGTCTCACTTTTACTTATTGCTTATTCCTTTAAGAATGGACTAAGAATATTTCATTATAGATAAAAACGTGTATAAAAATTTATCAATACAATACCCCTGAATGAAAAAAAAAAACAAACTTGGATGATACCCTATAATTTTTGACTTGCTTGTCCTGAACTAGTTTTGACTGCCACATGCAATCCTTCTGTTTGATCAAATCATATTGTTGTGACTTCCTGAAATGTATAAATTATTTTATGAATAAAATGAATAGATGATAATATATATATTTGCAGTAGTTTCTGACACAACAAAAAATATTTACTAGAGTAGAATATATCACCAATACTTGCTCATTATCTCCTAGTGATGCAACAATATTAATGCTCCCAACATCAAATTTTTGTCTTAGATCAAAGCATTCCAAAGCACCATATTCTCCACCACAGGCTACCAATCCATGAACTGGGCTAATATTTTAACAGATGGACTTAACTGATAAATGTCTTGCCAAAAACCATGCTAACATAAAAGTTGAGAGTTGACACTTATAAAAAGCTCTTGGCTCGACTGTAAATAAAAAAAATTCCATTCAATCAGCACAGAGATTATTGAAATCATTCCTTATAGACCTTCGAAAAATCACGTTGATTGTAGGAGAGTGAGTGTTTAGAGGAGCAAGAAAATGGCCTTACATCCACAATAAAAAATCACAGAAAATCATGTCTCTGGGATTATTTTTACTAATTTTGGAGATTTTTTTACAAAACTTAGAAAACCAAAACTCATGCAAACCCTTCCAAAAGCTCAATAATGGTTAAAACTCAGGTAACACCATGCATACCTGATATTTATGAAGTAGTAATGCAAGTATATCTCTATGCACCATGCCATACTCTCTCTTTTAAATTGCAACATGCATCTTCATCTGAAATGAAAGTTGTTGATTCCACGCCAGGCATGATGAAAGTTTCTCCAAAACCTTGCAACATGCCTTTCAAAACTTTGCAACATGCCTCTAGCTTTCAAGGGCTACTTGCCCCTTTGTTGCTGTTTCCATGGAAGACTCCTTCAAACACATATCTTCATCTAAAATGAAAGTTGTTGATTCCATGCTAGGCATGATGAAAGTTTCTCCAAACCCTAAACCTCCTTATCACGTAGGTGTAATGAAGACAAAACTGAAACCATTTCCCACTTTGGTGCCTAAGCTTTGTACATTTTCTATTTTTCAATATCTTTTGATTTTACCTTTAAAACAAAAATGTGCTTGTTTTTAGCGCTTAAAATTTTAACAATATGCTTTTCAAAAGTGAATTTGTATTTGTGTGACTAACTATTTAGTCATTTTTATTTATGTGACTAAATGATTTTTTAGCCAACAACCAAATTAGTCATTTATTTACTCATTTATAGCCGAGTTGCAAAAAATTAGTAGAATTTAGTCATTTTTAGTTGTTGTGACTAAAAATCTTAGTCATGTAGTCATTTATTTGCCAAATTCTACTAGTGTCAACTTTAGGAGAGTGTTCGACATCTACTTATCTTCTTCAGGCCAACAATTAATGAGGAAAATTTAAATATTTTCTTCTTCAATACTCACGATTCCATTAAAGATTTTTTTTTAGATCTTCTTCACTTCTAGATTGGAAGCCAAACTATGGATTATTTGTAAATTCCCCTCTACTAATAATGTTAGAACAAATCATTAGAAAAATATTTTAGATGAATTTCACATAAGGGCGAGCCATTGTACCCTCCAATGGCTATCCTTTGTTGGTATAATGATTATTTTGAAATATATTTTTATATTATTTACCTATAAATATATTATTTTATCTACTCCCAAGAGTTTTCTCAAGGATTTTGATCCTCATTCTAAGAAATTTCTATGGGTAGGAAACCTATAATCTAATAAATGGTGTCTTTTGAGTTGGGACCTAATGTGAAAATCTAAGAGAGCAAGAGGCCTTGGTATTCATGTAATTCCCTGAGCCAACAAGCTCAGAACAAAACTTGACAGAACAACTTCTTTTTTGAAATAATGACAACACCAATAATGCAACAATGACATGCCACACTTACACAACAACATGCACACAAGTGTCACAACGACACAACAAAAAATATAACAAGATACTTCACCATTGCATAAGTAAGGTGGAAACAATAGAAGACTAACCATTTGTGTGATAAATCCACCACAATGAATATACAAGAGAGAGAGAGATGACAACACCTACATGACGATCAATTACTAAATCATGACTATGTTCTCTCGCAACACCAAACCAAGATAGTATGAGGGAATAATCAACCTCTTGTCCATGTAAAAACACACTAAATAAATCTAAGCACATAGGAAAACCTTCACAACAGGTTACCTAACTAAGAGGCATAGACACTCCACTAACTAGAATGACAATGCATCACTTCCAGATAACCACATGCTTCCCAAGATGTCTCATTGTAATGCAACAACACACAAGATGAAGAAAATACTCAAAAAAACCTAATGAATTGGGAGGATTTTGGAGAATTCCAAAAATGACAACCAAAAAGGATTACAACCTTCCCACAACTTCACAAGACCAAGTGCACAATCTCCCTAACATTAAGTTTGACAAACTAGCAACTTTGGAAGAAGGCACACAAAAAAAGGAAACAAAAGCCACAAGTTCTCAATGAAAACCAAAAGGAGCATGCACACAACACCACTAGACCCCTAGTACCATTAGGAACAAATTTATTTTACATGGTTTTTCCATTTAAGGCCTCAAAACAATGAAAAAAATCAAGTTCTAAAACAACAAAACTTGACTAGGTTTTGAAGGGTTTAGATGACTAAAACAATCAAAACAAAAAAAATAAAAGGCATAAAAATTATTCAATAGTGGAATTGGGATTATAAAACCACTATGTATCCATGGTTAAGAGGGTTTAAATTATATTTTTTTGTATGGGGAACCAGGCAACCCAATACATGACCAAGTCACCCCAACAAAGATAGACAAAAACTTAAATTTTAACCCTATGAAACCAAGCCATCCCACTATCAACAAAGCTGCTCAAATATGATAATAGGCCACTCCACTATTGACAGTGCCACCCAAACAGTGTTAGGAACTTTGTGAGTGAGTTGGGAGACTCTTGAGTAGACCAAGTTGCCCAAATATAGCACCAAACTACCCAACTATGAAAAATGACCACTAAATTAATTTTAAACCCAAAATAAATGTTCCTAAGTTTATTTTAACTTCCTAATACATAAATAAAACATCATATGAGTATGATCATGCTCAACACCAACACTGAGACACATAATTAGGGATAAAATACTAGCATTTACAAATCTTACAATCCTTCTCGAGGAGATGTCCTTTGATATCAATATTATAATTTTAATGAAAGTATATCATCTAATTACATAAGATAAACTAGGTAGAACATGGTACCATTATTTTCCTTGAACGATGAACCTTCGATCCTCAATGGTGGTTACCACACCACCCTACCTCATGGAATCAAAAGATCCACTCCTGTCGTGCTAGGAGATAGTCACATGGGCCACAAGCACAACCCTCATGCCAAACACATGGGGAGAGAGCTTACACACACACCATGCACTATGAAACACTCAATGTATGCATCATAATTCAAACAAGCATCCAAAACACATAATGGATCAAATATAAATCGTCATTTGGTACACTCACAAATGACATAACTCAATCCATATTGGACAAACTCACCAATGTTATCTACCAATCTGCATTGGGCCAACTCACCAATGCCATATAAAGAATCATCCTTGGGAAAACTCACCAAGGACATAGCACAATCACATAGAATACATCATCCTTCGGGTACTACTCAACTACACTAGGGTTAGATATTAGAGAGCAAGAGAGGGAATGCCATAATTGACACTCATGTGGGGCTCAACGCAAAACCAAGTATCCTCTCATACAAATGAGGGTACTTGATCTTACAATTCTTATGCTCCTTGAGTGCCTTGTCTTCCTCGATCATCCTTAGCCTATATGAGCACTCAAAGCACAAGAATGATATCCATTATCTTGGTTAATTAATTACCCATATTTCATTAGTTTTCACTTGTTAATCCAAACTCCCCACACCATGATTTCCTACGCATCACTTTGGGTTGGGTTCATGTTGGGATTCATTCCCATAACTCTCTCTAAAACTTAAATCTTAAGCTCATCACATTCTCCAATGAACATGGCATGAAAAATAAAGCATAAAATTCATTTTTTTGAAATAAAACAATACGGTTTCATAATGTTCTAAATCAATAACAATTAAGGAGTCTTTTTATTTCACATTAAAATTTATCTAGAATCACTCAAAAATTCAAATTCTTTAAATAAAATACAAAGGAAAAACCATTAATTTTGTAATTTCACCATTAAAGAATGCTTAAAAATTTAAAATTCAAATTTCAATTTCCCTCATTAACCTTTGGTTCTAGATCAAAAATGAATAAGGATACTTCCTTTCACACATTAAATTCATCAAAAAACATGCACAATTTCAATTTATTTAATTTTATTTTACATTGGAAAACCATAAAATTCCCAAAAACACCATTGAAGAAAAGCTTGAAAAATTACAATTACAATTTCAAAATTCTAAACATACCCCTTTGCACTAAATACACCCAACAACATACTTTTAAAGTAAGTTTTGTATTTCACGCATTTCCCAAAAATTTGGGCATGATAACCCCACATTTTGGAAAATCCCCATAAAATATCAAAGCAACAAAAAGAACATGCAACTTTTCAAAACAAATTACGTTGGGAGGTGGCCACACTCCCGCAATTCCATTACAATATTTAAATTTGAAAGAAATTGGCTAAATTAATTGAAACAAGAAAAATACCTCAAACATAATCAAATTTTAAATGAAGATAATGTCATGCATGCCAAAAGAAAACTCACAAACATAGCAAGTACAATCACCTATCGATTCCTAACCCAACGAATCTGACCTTGCCGAATTTCACCATTGAATGTAGTCCTAATCAAGAAATCAAATTTTCACCCAAAAGAGGGTTGTTCTCTCTCAAAATTTCTCCTAAAATAAAATTACATAATGAAAATTAAAAAACCCATTTTTACTTACCCTTTTCCAAATTTCAAATAAAACAATATAGAATTCATAAAATGCATTTTCTATTTTCTTAATTCCCAATTTCCTCAAAACCTAAATAGACATATCAATAAATTTTTAAATAACCTATATTATTTAAATTCATGATTTAAATCCATATAAAGCATATTTATTAAATTTATGAAAATAAAAATTTAAACAGGATAATTAAACCACACATAACTCACAATTAGCAACCCAAGGAATTTTAGAAATTTAAATCAAACAATAACTTACTTCCATTCTATTTTCCCCTTTTCCAAAACACAAATAATATTTTAATAATAAATATCATAATCATTTAAATTCCTAATATTTCATTTGCAAAAAATATAGAATTTAAACCATTTATTAAATTAGACATTCACTAGTCATTCACAATACATAGGGATTCCACAATAACTCCTAAATTGGATCCAGATTCACATAAGGTCAAGTATGACACATACCATACTCAATTCGAGTATGCCCAAGGAATGGATAGGGAGGGGGCCCAATGTGACATCTTTGAATTAATAATCGTTGGGGAATAACTCAAACCTGTGTGGCTAGGTGGAGAAATAACCTTGTACCTGTAACCATTCAACACACGTCAAGGGTACTTGCTTAATGTATATATAGTCAAAGCACAACATAATCATCCCAATGGGGTCCAATAGCATAAACATAAAATAACATCTATACATCTATCATATAAATCATTTCTTATGAACATTAATAATCAAGATTACGTTTAATTGCATCATATATATTGTACATCACAAAATTGAAGCAAACTAATGTATCCAAGTATATAAATATATAAAATTCCAACATCCAACATGTTGAATAATCTCATCTTGAACATGCCATGATTCATACACACCATTTAGAGTCATAAATAATCACCACATAAACCACGAGGAAATGGTGAAGCTAAAACACCGATCTCACATTAATAAGATGCAAATGGGAGGGGCACTACACTTCATCATTTTGAGCTCATTTTTAGGCCTTACTAGCCAAATTATTTTGGAGATGGTATAAATATCCAAAACAACCTTTGCCAAGGGTTCTTAATTTCGAATATTTGGGAGAAGTGGCAAAAAAAGATGTTCCATGAATGGATTTGAGTGGGAAAGGTTTAATGATTTGGAATATTAGGTATGCATATGGAAATGGTGGACCAAAAGGGGGTCTTAAGTGGCCATATTTTTTGAAATCAAGAAAAAATGATCTTGGATGAAAAGTTGAAGGTATTTATGCTCAAAATTTGAAGACACAACAAGCACAAGAGTTGTAGTGCTTTGAATCTACTTTTTAAACTACAATTTTTTTTAAATGGTGGAGATTAAGGGGTTTAAATAGGGGGGTCACACAAAGTGTTCCTATTTTTATCAAAAAAATATAACGTAACGTCTGACATGACCCCCTAAAATGTTATTTTTTTTAGTAATTCAAAAATTTCTTCAATGAAAACATCGCTAATAACATGTATTTTATGCTAGATTTTTCTACTAATTTTTGTTGAACATATGTTTTCATTGATGTCAAAGGTGTAATGTTAGAGGTGTGATGTCAAATGTGATTGTTAAAGGGTCAGCAGGGTCAATAGATTAGTGAGTATTAAATGTAATTACTTTTCTCATGTCATGCATTTTAAATCAAGAAGTACTGTGACAAGCAGTGTGATTGTTAGAGTAAAGGTTTTCACTTAATTATATTAATTAAGTCACCTTTATTCTACTCTTAAGATTTCACTTTAGATGCATATTGTGACATTTAATAATTAATATTAATTATTAAATGTCTACCTATTAGGGTTCCTTTTTAGGTTTTTCTTGATCTCCTTTTTAAGGATTGATCTTTGTAAATATTTCATTCGATTGTTTTGATAATAGATCTCTGATATTACAGAGCTTCAAACCCTCGCTTGCTTTTTTCTCTATACTCTTCCCTATGACAGGTATCCATTTGCATGTAGGTGTTCTTGGACTCTGAAGTTGGATCTGACAACTTCTACATGGTATCAGAGTAGACCTACTGCAGCCTGTTCTTGTTTTCAAGATTTTGGAGCTACGAGGGTTGGATCAGGCTTTCATAGGTTTTTGAGTTATTTTTTTTGTGGATCTGGCTTACTTCATTCTTTGGGTTCATTTTGGGCCCAAACGGACCTCGCTGTTGGATTCATAGCGCCTGAAAACCCCTATTTTCATATAAGGCACAACTGATTTGGCCATAGTTGATCAGTGAAGCAAATTTTTTTTGGCCCCAAGGCCGTACGGCCTCAGGGCACGAACTGCGAGGTGAAAAACTTAAAAAAATCAAAAAAATATTAATTTTTTTTCAAAAAAGCGCATTTAAAAAAACACTCACAATGTTATTTTGGGCGCCACCCGTGCCACCAGGCGGCCAGCCGCCAGGCGCCGGGCCGGGTGGCCTCCACCGGCTAGCCACCCACTTGCCACCGGTGCATCGCCATCGCGCTGCCACAGAGCCACCGTGGCACCGTCGCCCCAATGCAGAGCCACTAGAGCACCGCCAGACATAAATCAAGCATACGATCTCCATTTTTCAAAAAAAAGATATTGCCAGAAAGCTAGTTCCGACGGTGTTCCATTCATGCTAGTTATTTTTTCTGATTTTTCCGTTTTGCAGTCTTTTTTTTAGTCAAAGTCAGAACTTGTGTTTTTCACTCCTAGGGGCGTATCTTTTGCGTTCGAACTCCGTTTTACGCAAACGAATAGGCGTTGGAAAGATGTTAGTGATATTTAAAGATCTACAGTATATTTCATCAGAAAATTTACCAGGTAAATTTTATTTAGCTTTGTGTGTTTTTACACTTTGCTCAATTACTTGGACATTCTGGCACCTTCATGGGTTCTGTTTGCGTGGGATGGTCTATTTAATTTGATCTACATGTTGTAAGGTCAGTTTTCTCAGATGTTTTAAGTTGAAGAGTTATAATGGGTTTTTCTACTCACCCTTCAGTTGTAATTCTGGAACGGGGTAATTATGAGTCATGGGCAAAGGGCATACTTACACATTGTAGGTGGCTTAATATTTTTCCTTATTTGTATGATCTCATACCTGAACCAGCCACTTCAGAGGGAAAACTAGCTTGGGATATCATTAGAGATCACATAGTAGGACTTATACTGTCTAGTGTTGATGATGACACTGTGTGGGCTATATCGGACATTGATTGTCCCCACCCACTTTGGACACATCTTTGGGAGATCTATGGAGACTCCAATCTCTCTCCATTCCTAGAGGATCCTGCTTGAGATTGTCTCTTACCCATTGCTTGGAGAGAGAATACACCCTTTGATCATGATACTTTAGAGGAACTTGAGTATTTAGACACCCTTACATATTCTGATGGATCAGAGGCTTGTCTCACAGTTCCTACTCTTCAGACTGAGACTTCATCAGCATCTCCTGTTGTTCCTGATTCAGTGCAGCAGGGCATCATTCACCTTCCAGACATAGCTACTTTGGACTCTTATCTTGCAGACATATCTTTCTTGTTTGTTGAGTCCTATATTACAGATTTGGAGGATTATTTTGAGGACATTCATCTCCTCTACCTTGACAGTCAGGTTATCACTGTACTCCCACCATTATCAGTGCATTTAGAGGTTGCATTTTAGGATTCTCCACATCCGTTTGGATTTGACATCATTTGTTTCAGTTCAGACAGTGAGATTCTTCAGCATCCTATCATGGCACACATCTTGAGATAGATTGGTTCATCACTCTTCACAGGGTTTCTTTGACATCGTCCTTTGGATCCATTTCTTCCCAAGGGGAGGAATATCATTTTTCGCTTCAGGATCTCCTTTTGGATTCTACATCAGGCATCTACCATTGTGATAGGAGTTTCTTCATTGTGGGGGGGCCTTCTTCTCTCTTTCTATCTCTCCTATGGAGACCATTGTATATGTACTTATATGATAGAAGTTGTCTATGGGGGGTATCATGTAATCCACCTCCTATCCTTCTTTCATTAGTGCATTTCATTCCTTTCTTTTCTCTCTTTTGGAGTAGAGTTTTTCCCATGAGGTTTTCTCTATTTCTCCACTTTATAGAGATTTGGTTGTATTCGGGTACCTGATTAGGCCTAGTTGCCGGGACCCTCATTTTACTTTCATGCATTGTAGTTACATTTTCTTTTTTGCACATGTTTGTAGTTGCACTCTTGCTCATCTTAAGGGGGGGTGTTAGAGTAAAGGTTTTCACTTAATGATATTAATTAAGTCACCTTTATTCTACTCTTAAGATTTCACTTTAGATGCATATTGTGACATTTAATAATTAATATTAGTTATTAAATGTCTACCTATTAGGGTTCCTTTTTAGGTTTTGCTTGATCTCCTTTTTAAGGATTGATCTTTGTAAATATTTCATTCGATTGTTTTGATAATAGATCTCTGATATTACAGAGCTTCAAACCCTCACTTGCTTTTTTCTCTATACTCTTCCCTGTGACAGGTATCCATTTGCATGCAGGTGTTCTTGGACTCTGAAGTTGGATTTGACAACTTCTATAGTTATCAGTTACATAATGTTAATGTTTATTGAGAAAAATACAACTTATGAAGATCAATTGTAGTATGTCTGTAATATCATCTTGTATCTATTCCAATTGTTGGAGGTGGTTTGGATGTGTTTATGGTAGTATTATGTGGTTTTCTACTCATGCATTGTATTAAATTTCCATCGTGTTTTCCTCCACATTCTACCATAGTTGAATGCCATGGCTTGAGGTTTGGACCTAAAGTAAGGTTACTCATGATATATCAAATTACAGAGTTTCAAAGGTTGAGCTTCAACAGAAAGAAAGTTAGAAGTAACATAGTGGTTTCTGTGTTTGTTGGTTCACTATGAATAATTTCTAAGTATTTGCGCTAGAGAAGGGAAGTGTGAGCCAGATGGAGGAAGTGTGTGAATATAAAATAGGACCATTTTAAGATCATTGAATGAAGCACATGACATCATCGAACATTGGTAGTAATATAATTGATTTAGGACCGAGCCAACAACATGTTTCATATCACTTTGAATTAAGGTTTATACTTGGCCGACATGGCTCACTGCGGATGGTGATAAAGGTTTCTTAGACAAACATTTAGATGTTTTCAATATGTTGGAATTTATATATGTTGTAAATCTCTAGTGAATGTGATGTGTGTGTGTGTAATTCTGCATAAATGGATATATAAAATAATGTGTGAGCATAAAAGTGAAGTTAGGGATGTGGAGTGAAACTGAGATATCATTAGAGGGTGTGTTCATTTGTTGATTCAGGACAAGATTTATATTCTTTGTAGTGTTGAAGTCTCTCAATTTGAGTTAGTGCTTAGTGACTGTTATAAAGGATTGGTATCTCTTGTGGGTTGGTGCCTACAAATCTAAATTACATGAGATTGGTGTCTTTCTATAAGGTTATAACTCATGTGGGTTGGTGCCTATAAAATAATTGTAAGTTCTATATTATTTTGTGAGGCTAGATTTGGACAATAGCTCCAAGCAACTCTTCTTGCCATGGTTTTTTCCCATTCTAGGTTTTCATGCAAATCTAGTGTTCTTTGTGAGGATGTGTGGATTTATGTTGATTTATTGCTTCATCATTGAGGAATTCAGTAATTTTTGATTTAATGTTTTAGAGTTTATGTTTAGATAAATTATTAATGGTAATTAATGTTTGAAATTAGAATATACTAATTCACCCCCCCTTAGTATATTGTGTGCCCTTCAATTGGTATCAGAGCAAGGTTCCTTGGAAGAAGCTTAACAACTTGAGGTAGATTTGGGATGACACACTTAGTGGCCCAAGAAGGTTTGTCTTCAAATAAGGCACCACTTTTTAATGGATCTAATTATTCCTTTTGGAGTGTAAGGATGAAGGCATATTTGACGGCCCTAGGTTTTGAGGTTTGGCAATCAGTTGTGGATGGTTATGAATTTTTTTATAGTCCCCCAAGAGACCAAGCTAGAAAGAAGGCTTGTGAGGATAATGACAAGGAAATAAATGATATTTTATGTGGTTTATCTAACTTTGAGCTTGTGAATATTATATATTATAACATAATGAAGGAAATGTGGGTTAAGTTACATGACATCTATGAGGGTGATGACAAGGTCAAACAAGCAAATCTCTAGACTTATTGAGGTAAATTTGAAAGTGAAAATGAGGGAAGAGGAAAAAATTGATACATTCTTGCTTTGAGTTGATGAGGTTTTCAACTCTATTAGAGGTCTTGGTGAAGAAATGAAAGAAAGTATAATTGTGAAAAAGGTACCTAGATCCCTTCCCCAAAAGCTTGATGCCAAAGTTTTGACTATTGTAGAAGCTAAAGATTTGAATACTTTAACTATGGATGAGTTACATGGAATTTTTACTACCTATGAAATGAGGATTGATAGTGATAAATATTTAGGGAAAGAGGTGATATTCAAAGTGTC
Organism: Sequoia sempervirens; assembly: GCA_007258455.2. NCBI lineage: Eukaryota > Viridiplantae > Streptophyta > Pinopsida > Cupressales > Cupressaceae > Sequoia > Sequoia sempervirens. The sequence continues at coordinate 107,646,093 of VDFB02179234.1, forward strand.
CAAGAAGCAAGATCATATAGATTCAAAAGATGGGTCAGATTCAGAGGAAGAAAAATTTGTTAGAAAGCTATAGAAGGGTTTTAGAAAGTACAAAGGTAAGTTAACTATAAAATTCTTTAATTGTGGTGAAGTGGGACATTTCATGGTTAAGTTTCCATACAAATATTCTAACAATGATGATCAAAAGAATGGAAAGAAGTTATTTCCAAAAGGGAAAATGTTTAAAAAAAAAATAGAAGAGTTTTTCATCAATGAGGAAGACTATTCATTTGATGATGATGACCAAGAAACTTTCAAGAATGAAGGAGAAAAGGTACTTTTCATGGCTATGGAAACTTTTGAAGGTGATACAAAAATGAAGTGCGAGAACGATGATGATAAGAAGGTCTTGTGGAAGAATTGATTTGCGTTGGCAAAGAAATTAAAAGACCAAAGAAGAGTTTTGTTGAAGTGAAAGTTAAAGACAAATTATCTCAAAATATTGAGAAGGTGGAGAAGATGATTATTGACATGAAGATTCAAGTGGAAGAAGCAAAGATGATTAAAGAATTAATGACATAAAGGTTGTCAACAAGATATAAGGATTGTGAAAAACTTGAGGTAGAGATTGTGTCATTAAGGAAAGATCTATAAAAAGTAAACTGTTAGCTAAAGTTAAAGTTTGGGAGAGCACTAAGATCTTGGATCAAATAATAGAAATTCAAAGATCATTGCATATCAAAACCTTGGTTTTACTGATATACAAAAGAATAAGGTGATTGAGCAACGCATGAAGTTAGTTGGTGAAAATTCAGAAGATAATGGTTCCAAAAGTTCAATATCTAAACACGTTGTGGAACCAAGGAGAGCAAGTTGGAGGACAATGGATTCAATAAAGTTCATAGAAAAAATAGAAGACAAGATTCAAGAAGAAAAAGATACAATACTAGGTTCAATCATTTTTTTTTTGGTTACTATTTTAATTACAACCAATTTGGTCATAAAGCTATGAATTGTAGAAAGATATCAGAAAGAAGAAATAACTTTGTTAGCATAAATGTATTTGCACCATTGTTTGATTTCAATATTATTTATCATAAGTGCAATAATTTTGGGTATATTGCTAGAATTTGTAGAAGCAATTTTTTGAGTCCTTCTATGCTAGATACAAAAGGAAATAACACAAGTCAAAGTAGTGAAACCGAAAGGGTTTGGAAGAAGAAACCAAAAGGAAAAATATCAGAGAAGTCCATGGTGGCTCAGACTACATTACATGCTCAAAAAGAGAAGAATTTATAGATCACCAACAATAGATGTTCAAGTCGCATGACCAAAGACAAGATCAAGTTCATGCACTTCAAGAAGTTTGACAACGAAGCTATAACTCTTGGTACTAACATTTAGTTTCTATGATCATCGATATGGGTAATTTGAGTCTTAATGGTGGAAAGATGAAAAATTATGATATTCTATATGTAGAAGGATTGAAACAAAATCTTCTAAGTGTAATTCAAATGTGTGATAAAGGCTATAATATCTCATTCAATGCTAAAGGTTATGAAATCAGAAAGATTGATACTGGCGAGTTAGTTGTAAAGGGAAGCGAGATCAAAAGTGATGTGTATCATCTCGTTGAGGTCAATGGGAAAAAATGTCTTACAATACAAATAGAAGAGAGTTGGCTCCGACACAGAAGATTGGGACATATCAATTTTGATTCAATTTTGTGAGGATTAGCTCAAAAGTAATGGTAAGAGATATGCCAAATTTCAAGAAGCCTCCATCTACTAGTTGCAAACCATGTCGTGAGGGAAAACTGACAAAAGCTAGATTACCTACTAATGAATATTCTACAATAAATCCATTGGATTTGATTCATACAGATCTATGAGGATTAATGAGGACAAAGAGCATTCAAGGTGATAGGTATTTTATGATGTTTATTGATGATTATTATAGAATGACTAGGTTACTTTTCTAAAAGAGAAATCAAAAGGTAATGGTTGAAAATGAAACCGAAAGAATAATCAAGTGTTTAAGATCAGATAGAGGTGGAGATTTCACTTCCAACATATATGATGAATTTTTTGAGGTGCATAGATCCAAACAAAATATTCTACTCCTAGAACTCCTTAGCAAAATGGAGTTGTTGAGAGGAAGAACCAGACTGTATAGGATATGGCTAGAACAATGTTGAGTCAAGAAAAGTTGTCAGATATGTATTTGAGAGAAGTGGTTCAGACAATAGTATACATTTTGAACAGAGCACAAATTAGCCAAAGACTACCAAGATACCATATGAACTATGGAAAGAAATACCAACTTCAGTCAGACATATCAAAATATTTGGAAGCAAATGCTACATCAAAGGGATGAAGAACATTTGGGTAAGTTTGATTCTAGATCTGATGAAGGTATTTTTCTTGGATATTCTATGACAAGCAAGGCATATAGGTTATAACAAAAGGTTGAAAATGATGTGGAAGGTGTCAATATGGGTATTTATGAGATAATACAGTTTGCTTAGGTTCTAAATGAAGAAGATAATGATGATTTAATCTACAGTAATGATGAAGACTCAGAGAGTGAATCAAAGAATATAGTTGCAAGGACTCTGACTAGGTATGTTTATAAGAACCATTCTGGAAATTAAATTATAGGAGATAAGGATACTGGAGTTCAAACCCAGAGAAGAATTGAGAAAGAAAATGAATAGGTAAACTTTTCCTTACTATCAAAAATTAAACCAAGTTCTTATACAAAGGTAAGTAAAGAAAAAGGTTGGATAAATGTGATGGAGGAAGAGTTAACTCAGATTAAGAAAAATGAAACTTGGGAGTTGGTGTCGAGACCTAAAGACAAAAATGTCATTGGTACCAAATGGTTCTTTACAAATAAGTTGAATGAATATGGAAAAGTGATCCAAAACAAGGCCATAATTGAATGCAAAGGTTATGCTCAAGTTGGGGGAGTTGATTTTGAGGAGAAATTTTCTTTGTTGGCAAGGTTAGAGGAAATCAAAATGTTTTTGGTGTTATTTGCATTCAATAATTTCAAGGTATATTACATGGATGACAAATCTGCATTTTTGAGTGGAGAATTAGAAGTCTACATTGAACAACCAAAAGGATTCCAATGTTTAGACAAACCAAATTTTGTGTGCAGGCTAAAAGGGATCTTTATGGACTCAAACAGGCCCCTAGAGCATGGTATTCCATATAGGATAAATATTTGAAACAACAAGGTTTTAGGAGAGGTAGTACAAACAAAAAATTATACATAAAAATAGAAGGTGAATAGTTACTGATTATTGTTGTTTAAGTTGATGACATCATCTTTAGAAGTATTAGTGATGCAATGTGCAAAGAGTTTGAAATATCAATGTTTGGTGAGTTGTCTTTCTTTCTTGGTTTACAAATCTCTCAATTAGATAAAGGTATATTCATTTCTCAGATCAAATACATAAAATAGATATTGAGTAAATTTAAGATGGAAGAATAAAAACCAGTGAGTACACCTATGGTTACTGGGTATAAATTGAGCAAGAATGATGAATTTGCTTCAAAAAATCAGACTTTGTACAAGTCAATGATTGATAGTTTGTTGTATGTAACTGCATCCAGACTAGATATAATGCAAGCAATTGGGATGGTAACTAGATTTTTGACAATGCCTAAGGAAACTCATGTCAAGGAAGTAAAAATGATATTTAGATATCTGAAGGCTATAATGAATTTTGGTTTGTGGTATCCTAAGAGTGAAAACTTCACGCTAACTGCATACATAGATGTAGATTGGGCCAAAAGTATAGATGATCGAAAGAGTACGAGTGGTGGATCTTTCTTTCTTGGTGACAGTCTTGTATCTTGGTTAAGCAAGAAGCATGATTCAGTATCCCTATCTACAAAAAAGTGAAGTACATTGCAACAACTTCTTGTCGTACTCAAGTATTATGGATGAAGTAGAACCTGGAGGAAATGAAAATAGAGTTTGATGATCCCATTTCCCTTCTTTGTGGCAATACTAGTGCTATAAATATTTCCAAGAATCTGGTGATGCATTCAAGGATAAAACATATTGTAATTAGACTAGAAGGAGAAAATTGTAGACATTTTCATAAAACCTCTTCCCAAGGAGAATTTTGAGTACCTCCAACAAAATTTGGGAGTAGATGCTCCCTCCTCTTGAATCAAGAGGAAATACAGGGTGAGGGGGAGTGTTCACTCCCTGATGTAGGCAATCTTGATGGTCTTGTAGAACGATATTGTCAAAGGAGGAGAAAGGAATTCCAACTTCCATATCCTTCATATGAGTTGTAATTTTCCATTGATGTTAGAGGGGAGAAAGGAACTAAATTTTTTATATCTTTTAAGTAGCTCAAATTCCTAGGAACTTCAATTGCATCACATAGGGGGAGTTCTAGATAAGTTTGGTTTGTATTGATGTGCTAGCAACATTTTTTTGTTTGCCATCAATGACAAAAGGGAAGATTGTTGAACATATGTTGTCATTAATGTCAAAGGTGTAATGTTAGATGTGTGATTTTAAATATGATTGCTAAAGGGTTAGCATGGTCAAAAAATTGGTGAGAATTAAATGTAATTAGTTATATCATGTCATGCATTTGAAATTGGGAAGTATTGTGACAAGTGGTGTGATTAGTTACAAAATGTTAACATTTATTGAGAAAAGGCAACTTGTGAAGATTGGTTTTAGTATGTTTGTAATATCATCTTGTATCTATTCCAGTTGTTGGAGGTGGTCTGGAAGTGTTTGCGGTAGTATTATGTGGTTTTCTACTCATGCACTATTAAATCGTCATTGCATTTGGCTCCTCATTCTACCACAACTGAATGCTATGGCTTGTGATTTGGACCTAAAATAAGGTTACTCATGATATATCAGATTACAGATTACAGAGTTTCAAAGGTTGAGCTTTAGTAGAAAGAGAGTTAGAAGTAATAGAGTGGTGTTTGTGTTTGTTGGTTGAATGTGAATAATGTCTGAGTATTTATGCTAGAGAAGGGAAGCGTGCACCAATTGGAGGAAACATGTGAAGATAAAATAGGACCAGTTTAAGATCATTGAAGGGAGTGCATGTCATCATCTAACATTGGTGGTAACACAATTGATTTAGGAATGATATGACTAAATGCTTCATATCAATTTGAATTAAGGTTTATCCTTGGTTGTCATGGCTCATTGCATATGGTGTTAAAAGGGTTCTAGACCAACATTTAGATGTTGTCAATATGTTGGAATAGATATATTGTAAATATGTAGTGAATGTGATGTGTGTGTATGTAATTCGACATGAAAGGATATATAAAATAATGTGTGAGAAGAAAAATGAAGTTAGGGATGTGGAGGGAAACTCAGATATCATTAGAAGGTGTGTTCGTCTATTGATTCAAGACAATATTTATATTCTTTGTAATATTGAGGTCTCTTAATCTAAGTTGGTACTCAGTGACTATGCTATAGGGGATTGATTTCTCTTGTGGGTTGGTGCATACAAATATGAATTTGAGGAGATTGGTGTCTCTCTATAAGGTTGTAACTCGTGGTTTGGTGCCTACAAAATCGTTGTAAGTTCTATATTATTTTGTGAGGAAGGATTTGGATAGTAGCTCCAAGCAACTCTTCTCACCATGGTTTTTTTTCCCATTCTGGGTTTCTATGTAAATCTGGTGTTCTTTGTAAGGATGTGTGGATTTGTGTTGCTTCATTATTAAGGAATTCAATAGTTGCTGATTTGATTTTTTGGAGTTCATGTTTAGAGAAATTATTAATGGTAATTAATGTTTGAAATTAGAATATACTGATTCACCCCCCCCGCCTCTCAATATATTGTGTGCCCTTCATTTTTTTAGTGAATATATGGTTTTTTACTAATTTTCAAAGTGGACACGTCCTAAAAAATAGAAAATTGAGTGTACTCCCCCCTATTTCTTAAAAAAATAATTGAAAAAAATTGGATGTGCAAAGAATAGAGTTTAGTTTATAAAAAATGTTATTTTTTTCAAATTTCAATGAATAGGTAAAAATGAGACCAACAATAACATACGTAGGTTTTTGAAAAAAAATGAAGATACTAGAAAAATAAATTAAAGATCAAAACCTTAAAAAAATTGAAATGTAAAAAAAAAAACATGATTGAAAAGCTAAAAGGGAGCTCAACATAACTAAGTTATTTTTTAACTTGAATTTAAAATACATACAAACTTGATCAAGAGCACACTCGACACTGTGATTTTTTAAAATTTTCTAAAAACATGTATGTTAAAATGAACTCACATTTCTATGAAGAAAAATGCATCTCGTCACACTACCTCCCTTTCTCTTCACAAAAATGTGATAATACACTTGTGTTTGTGTGAAGAATAAATTATCTCTCCCCTCGTGTCCCACTCTACACCTCTCTCCCTCTCTCCCTCTTCCCTCCCTCCTTCCCTCTCTACTCTCTATCTCACCTCTCTCACCTCTCTCTACCTCTCCCTCCCTCCCTTATCCCCTCTCCCTCCCTCTCTCTCTCTCCCCTCTCTACCTCTCTCTATCTCTCCCTCCCCTCACTACTCTCTATCTTTACTCTCTCTCTAAATTCTTCATGGTTTAGAGTTTTTGGTTTAACGTTGAGGGTTTATGATGGAGGGTTCAACATTGAGGGTCTAGGGATTAATTTTTTTTAGGTTTCGGTTTTAGGGTTTAACATATAGGGTTTAGGGTTTAGGGCCAAGGGTTTGGGGTTTAGGGTTGAGCATCGAGGGTTTATGGATTAACTTTATTTTTTTAGGTTTTAGTGTTAAATTATTAATATCAAGTTTTAGGGTTTAGTGTATAGGTTTAGGGCCTAAGGTTTAGGGTTTAGGGTTTGATGATGGAGGTTTGAGCATTAAGGGCTTAAGGATTTTTTTTTTAAAGGTGTTAATGTTACATTATTAATGTCAAGTTTTAGGGTTTTGCGTTTAGGATTTAGGACATAGGGTTTAAGGTTTAGGGCTTATGGTTGATGATGCAGGGTTGAGCATTAAGGGTTTAGGGATTAAAGTTATTTTTTGGTTTTAGTGTTAAGTTATCAATGCAAGTTTTAGGGTTTAGCATATAGGGTTTTGGGTTTATGATTGATAAGAATGGGTTGAGCGTTGAGGGCTTAGGGATTAAATTTAAATTTTTAGGTTTTAATATTATATTGTTAATGTCAAGTCTTAGGGTTTAGGGCCTAGTTTAGTGTTAAGGATTTATGGTTGATGATGCAGTGTTGAGCATTAAGGGTTTAGGGATTTTTTTTTTTCAAGTTTTGGTGTTAAATTATTAATGTTAGGTTTTAGGGTTTACAATTGATAAGGGAGGTTTGAGCATTGAGGTTTTGGGGATTAAATTAAATTTTAGGTTTTAGTGTTAAATTATTAATGTTAGGTTTTAGGGTTTAGGGCTTACAATGATAAGGGAGGGTTGAACATTGAGGGTTCATGGATTAAATTTATTTTTTTAGTTTTTAGCATGTTGAATTATTAATGTTAGGTTTTAGGTTTTATAGTATAGGGTTTAGGTTTTAGGGCCTAGGGTTTATGATTGATAAGGGAGGGTGAGCATTGAGGGTTTAGGGATTAAATTTATTTTTTAGGTTTTAGCACTTTAAATTATTAATGTCAAGTTTTAGGGTTTGGGGTTTAGTGCCTAGGGTTTATGGTTGATGTAGTGTTGAGTGTTGAGGGTTTAGGGATTAAATTTAATGTTTTAGGTAAATTAGTGTTAAATTATTAATTATTACGGTTTAACATATAAGGTTTAGGGTTTACTGTTGATAAGGGAGGGTTGAGTGTAGATGGTTTAGGAATTGAGTGTTGAGGGTTTAGGGATAACTATTGATAAGAGAGGGTTGAGTGTTGAGGGTTTAGGGATTAAATTTATTTTCTTAGGTTTTACTATTATATTATTAATGTTAGGTTTTAGGGTTTAACATTTAGGGTTTAGGGTTTAGGGCCTAAGGTATAGGTTTTTGGGTTTAGGGTATACATGACATCTTCTTAATGGTACCCTAGTGGTTTTCTATCCCACATATATAAATTACACAGTTAATAACATCTACTAACATCCACCACCATCTAATAAAAACTAAAGGCCTCCTAACCACCAAATGTAACTAACCTTTATAAACAATACCTCAAGAGATGACCATATTTCCCACATTTATAAAATGATGCAATGGTATTTGGATACATAGAATATGGCCTACTCGATTATTTAAACCTAAAAGTCATTATAGATAGGCTTACAACCTCTAGATGATTGTTAAGAACCTAATTCCTAAAGTTTCCTCTTCTTCCAAGAGTAAGAAGAATCACCACTAGCCTTATTTATTTATGGTCTCTACTAAGGATTATATTTATTATGTTGTTGTTGCTACTAGTAAGGATTTTACTAAGGCGTATACTTCTCTAACACAAATAAATAGTTATCATATTGATCCACTATCCTACTCATCTATTAGAGTTCATGGAGCTTATATGTATGGTGCATAATATCTACATGAGCCTCTTACATCATGTATCCATACATAATCATGATCAAGCAATATTTATCATCAACATGAATATCCATCTATAAGTATATACATACACATCAAATTAATACGTCAATATATAATCATAAATCATAAACATATATGCATCCATAAATTAATCTCTCTTTCTCTAACTCTTCCTTCTCTCCCTATTCTAATTCTCAAGCTGAGCTATAACAGGAGCATGTTATAACGTGTTTGTGTTTCTTGGAACCACAAACAATAGTAAAAAGGCATGAGGACCCCATGATTTAGGACCCACATGCTCCGTTCTTTTCTGTAATTGTTGATTTATTTGACATAGAAACACACTTTCCATGATGTTGAAAAAATATCAATCATTGTTTAATAATTCCACCACATTTTTTGTTTTGTCAATATAGAGGAATTAAATTGCATGTTTTAGGCTGAATTTGATTCTATAAATTAATATTTTCATATTCCTAGTGTTTGAATATTAATTATCATATTTTTTGTTTGAATTTGATAATATAGAATCATTGTCTTCATATTTTTTTTTACCAATTCTATTATATTTATATAGAATTGAAAATTGAATATGAAGGAAGTTAGTAAAAAAATCAAATTTCTGAGGAGTGAAGCCAAAAATGAACTAGACAACATTATACAATTGGTGGAATCATATACTAAAGTTTAAGGTATGTTCTCTTTGTCTTTCTACCTTTTGTGCATGACACCTTGTTAATATAGTTCATGTTCTACATATCATAGTATTAGTTCACTTAATTGCAGCCCAATTATTGACTCAAAACACATATCCATTAGTCAATTGCAGTCCTCTTCATTTATTTTTGTTATTTTTGTATTCATTTTCTTGTATTTTTATTTATGTTATCATGTTCCTAGTTAATATGTGGATGATATGAAGACACCTTAAGTTTTCCATGTTGGCACAAGCGAGCATATGTTGCATTTTTTATGTCACTTGTTAGGAATCATGCTATAAGATCTCTCATGTCACACCCACTAACATGTTTGCTTTATGAGTTAGATAGTTTATAAAAAATATAAAAATATCATGAAATTCTTCTTGAAATCCTTTCCCTTCATGCATATGTGATCTTCTTGGCTTGGGATGATGTTGAAGTATGCATAAATATATGATGTTTCATATTTTGTGAGTTATGTATATGCATACTTTTGGTTTTGTTATAGTCCCATACAAATATCCTTCTATCTTGCATATTGTAATTTTGTTTCCCAATGAAATAGACACTATTGTAGCTAGGTAATAAATCAATCTCTTTATTGAAAATTAACCATTATTACCATTCTAATTTACTGTTATTTTCTATCCTACTTGAGCACATAACCTATCTTTACAACTCTTTTCAAACCTTAAAATATATTGTGTTCTATTTATTATCTTAAAGTGTTATGCTCAAAGGAGTTCTACTAACACCTATGACTCAGTCCTTTAACAATATTATATCCTCAAGTGAGCTAAAATATTTCAAATAGTTAGAGGGTTGTATCTATGTGGTTACATTATTCATGTGCATGATATGTTAAGGGAGTTCATCAAGAGTAATATAAACCTACATTTTATCCATGTGTACACATAAATTCATGTTTCATCTCCTAATTATGAGGTTACATAGGTTTATTCCACATAGCCAAGGAAATATTACATTTTTCACATTTCCCTTTCATCAGCCACTAAAAAATAATTCAAGGATCACCTTCCTAGATTTTAAGATCGTAAAGAAAAAGATGGGTTTACCTACCCTATAATTTGGTCCATTTGAGTCAACCATGTCTCTTATGAGATACTTATGTGCAATACTCTTGTTTGTGTTTATGATTTGTATAAAAAAAATTAATCCTACCCCTATGTGTTATTATGAATTTAAGGAATGTTGTATAAGCCTCAATTAAATGATTTTGAATGCACTCCTATAGTATTTATTGCTTTAAAAATGGGCATATATTCTCATCATTATTGCTCAAGAATGGTTATGGATTATCGAATGGTTAAATCAAGTTAAGAGGGTCTTTCCTTGATTTATAGGATTAATATGGAATTTGTGAGTACATGATATAGTAATAAGGGCAACATAAACCAAGGCTACCATGCACAATCTAGTGATCCTTAAGCCTTGTCCAAAGTTTTAACATACTTCAATGTTCTATGAACTCAAAAATGGTAGTATTAATATGGACTTCTATAGCAATTAGACAACCTAGAATACAATTGATTCAATACATTTATATAAATAATATTCTATTCCCTCTTTCATTTTGGTGAACCCATCCTCTTAAACTGCTTTAGGTTTTATCAACTATTTTGTTTTATTTACATTGAAGAGTGGTTCATTTCACTTTAGGGTTTGGTTATGCTACGAGAAATTAAATACCTTAATATTATTTTATGAAGGAGTGCTCATCTTAAAAACTTAATATGGATAGCCACTCAAATGATCATAATTACCTTTCCAATATGATTTCTAATAAAATTTATCCTAAGAACCATACTAAGGAACATGAACAAAAAAAAGACTAACCAAGATCTTTCCTTCATAGGGTATAATTAATTATTGATGCACTTCTTCATAATAGATTTTTCATAGTGCGTTGGTGTATACCTTTTATGGCACATACATTATCCTTAATATTGATAATCCCATACATTTTCTTCATTTTCTGCATTGGAATTCTTGTCAAGTAGATCGCATGCTGAGGTTTCATTACTTTTAGAGTAGCTAATTTTTAATTCTTCTTCTCTTTGTTATTCTTTTGTTCTGTATCCTTATTACTAATTTGTTTTCTTTGTTTATTTGTGCCAAGGTTGGTAGCCAATGCATGTGACTTAGAAGACTTAAGAGTTCCCATCTGAATTAGCTTATCCTACTCCCGTGTGAGAGAAGTAGCAAAATCATCCAAAGATGGAATTTTGAATTGAGGCCCATGTGCATCCTTAGTAGCATACAAGGTAGAAACAAACACTGAATATTCAAAACTTAGCTTTGAGAGAATACCTAGAATCAGTTGTTCATCTTTCTTAGTGATTCCACATTGTTGCAATTGTAGTCATAGTGATTCCACATTGTTGTAACTGTAGTCTTAGTGATTTCAATTTGGTGAAGAAACATTGAATTGTGTTGAAGTTGCTTGGATTTAAACTGGTTAGTTGAGTGCCAAAAAGAGATTATAGCTTTTTCCATATTTCATTTGGAGTATTCAAAGATTCAATATGAAAGAGTAAATCAGGAGATACAAACACACACAATTCTCCATGTGCTTTATCACATTTGTTAAACCACTCAAGCTTATCTTCATCTTTAGCTGGTTTAACTTCTAGTCTCATTACTACTCTATGTAAACCAAGTCTTCTTAAGTGAATATCTATTTTTTATTTTCACTCAAAATAGGTGTATGAAATTAAAGTAGGAACTGTTGTTGATGCCATGAAGAAATGCAAAAGAAAATGCAAAAAAAGTGAACATAAGAATGCCAAGAACATCCCCACCCTTTTCACTAATATCAAAGATCACCCCCCAAAATATTATAAGGTTGACACTTTATAATTTAGTGCATTTACAAATCCTTTTCCAAAATAAAATGCTTAATAAACTCAAAATAGCCAAAATTACTAATTTTGATACAAAATGAACCTAAGACAAAATCTGAAAAATTAACCTTATGACTGTGTAGGGCTCTCCAACCTTTCCAATGCCTATTCATTTATGAAAATTGGAGCACTAGGGCGAAAGTTATGGCTTGTTGAAAAAATTAACACAAAACAACTTCAACATGAAATATTTGGTACAAAATTGCAAAAAAAATTCTCAATACCTTTATGGATGGAAAGTGCTCATCTCTAGCTTTTTGACGACATCTTGTTTGCCAAAAATAGACACCATGACAAAAAAAATTGCAATTTTTTGAAAAACTGACCAAATTTAACCTATAGTGACGGTTTTTTCTAGCAAAAACAAAGTTTTACTTATGATTTGATTTCTGAAAAATCTACTCACTATGTAAAAACAATAATAGAAACTCATAAATATTTTGATGCTAAGAACAAAACCAAGAAATGGTTTTTTGATCCAACAAACAGAAGATGAAAAAAATGAAGTTTATTTAACTTTCAGCCTATAGAAAAATAGATGCGTGATACTTTTTGGATAGTGATTTTTTTCTAGATTTTCTTAATATATGAAAAATCTAATGGACACCTAGATAGTTTTTTTACCCTGAGAACAAAACCCAAAAATCGTTTTTCTTACTAACAAGTGGAAGTTGGATTTTTGAAGTAAAAATGAAAACGATTCCAATAAAAATATTTCACTAGATCTGAGTTTCAAACCCCTATTTGCAACTTTGTCAAATGATCTTCAACTTGGATGAAACAAAAGCAAAATATGACTTTCTCGAGCCTTTTGGACACATTGAAACAGTCAAAAATGTTGCCAGTATAACCAGAAATATTGCAATCACCCAAATCTCACAAGACACATATGCAATATGAAGAGGTTATTAGATCTTTGCAAATCCTTTCCAATTCTCTAGATCGTTCAAAACACAAGAGAAGAGCATACAAAAATTTACAAGATTTTTACAAGAAAACTCAATCTCAATTAGGAATATATGAACTTAAATTTCTCAAAACAAAATCTCTAATACCATGTTAGAAATCTGAAATAGATTGAATAACCCAATGAACTTTTTAAGAGAAAATCAAAGTTACATAAACTAGAAAAATATAAGAATGCAAACCAAGACTTCGAGAGATTATGCAATGTTGATGTGACAATATTGCATTAAGAGTTTCCAAGCTGAATCAATACACTGAAAAAAAATGCATAGAAGATGCAAATACAAGCTAGGTAGTGAGTTTATATAGAACTTAGGAGGTAGGTGGAAAATCCAACCAATAGGAATCAACCACAAAAAGTGGAGGATGCTTTAGTGGAAAGTGGTTCAACCTTTAAGGAAGAGGACACCACACACTTATCTCCTAATAATAAACTCATTTAATTATCCTAAGCAAGCTTAATTAAGTGTAGAAAAAACCTAGGACTAAGGGAAAATAACTTAACCCACTAGGAAAATAAAAAACCCACACCAACACAAAGAATACATTTTTGCAAAAATGTGTCAATTGAGAATAGTGCAAATATGACAAGAAGCATATTTTTTATTTCATGTGTTATGGGGTAAAGAAAACTATGCCAACATGTATGAGTTGGTGGTTGAATGCTTCCTTTTTTGTTTCCCAAGAAACTCAATCGTTTTGAGCTACATCATTTTGGTATAGTCTCTTTGAGCCATAATAACAAGAAGTTTCTAAACTATGATGGAGTAGTTAATGGAGATCGTGGCATGTAGGAATTTTTTATTTGAATCTACAAGTACATATGGGGTCCCTCCACATTAACCTCTCTTGGTTCTATTCAACTCAACACCGTTTGGTTGTGCAAGTAAAGAATGCATTCTGGCAAAAAGTTTTAACTAAGAGGAGTAGAAATATGACAATAAACATATTTTGTGTTTCATACATTGTGGGGTAAAAATGAATACACCAACTATTTGAGTTGATAGGTGAATTCTAGGGAAGGACTCAATTTATTCTCCAAAACACCCAATCGTTTTGAGCTACATTATTCTAGTGCAATCCCTTAAGAGCCATAAGTCCAAAAAGTTTCCAAACTATGACATACTGATTCTTGAAATTTGTGGCACCTATGAATGTTATTTTTAAACATACAACTTCAATTAGGGTCCCTCCACAATTACCTCTTTTAGTTTTTCATATCTTCAAACCATTTGACTGTTGCGACAATGTATGGAAAGTTGCAAAAAATGTCATATACATTTAGTAAAAACTTGTCGGGAGCCATATTTTGTGTTTTTTATGTCATGAGGAAAAATCAACTATGCCAACATGACTGGATGGGTGGGTGAATGCTAGGGAAATCCCTTTTTCACACCTCAATTGTCTTGATCGTTTCAAGCTACATTATTCTGACATAGCCTTTTAATAGCCCTAAGTGAAAAAAGTTTCCAAACTGTGACATATTTATTCTTAAAATAGGGTCCCTCCATAATAACCTCTTTCATTTTTTTCTTATCTCTAAATTATTTGATCATGGAGACGATGTATGGAAAGTTGCAAAAAGTGTCATTTACGTTTAGCCAAAACTTTGTCAAGAGCCATAATTTGTGTTTCATACATCATGAGGAAAAATCAACTACATTAACACACTTGGGTGGATAGGTGAACACTAAGGAAGACCCTATTTCACACTCGAAGTGTCTTAATTTTTTCGAGCTACATTATTTTAGTGTACTATCTTAAGAGCCCAAAGTGCAAAAAAAAAAATATAACATATTGATTCTTGGGATTTGTGGCACCTATGAATGTTTTGTCTACACCTATAGCTACATGTAGGGTCCATACATAATAAACTCTCTTAGTTTTCCTTATCTCCAAACCATTTGACTATGGCGAGGATGTATGAAAATTTATAAAAAATGTCATTTGCATTCAACTAAAACTTGTCAGGAGCCATATTTTGCATTTTGTACATCATGAGACAAAAATGACTACGCTAACATATTTGGGTGGGTGATTGAATGCTAAAGAAGGCCCTATTTTTCACCGCAACTGTCCTAATCGTTTTGAGCTACATTATTTTGATGTAGTCTCTTAAGAGCTCTAAGTACAAGAAATTATCAAACTATGACAAATTGATTCTCAAAATTTGCGACACATAAGAATGTTTTGCTTGAAGCTACAAATTCAATCAGGGTTTTGATGATGTGATTGTTATACACACAACATGCAAATAAATCCTTGCTACTCGAACAAAAGAACCTATATTTCTTGAAAGTATCACTAGAATTTTACTAATTAAAGGGGATCTTAGTTATCCCAAAGCTCATAAATGTTAGGTTTTAACTCACTAGGTTCACTCAGGGTTCGTTGTGTAATTGTTGTTAAACATAAAGGGCCTATTGGTATATCTTTTAACTTTCAAGCAATCCAATAATGTAAAGATTTCAAAAAATATAACATGCACTACCTTTCACATTTCATCATTCCAAGTCATTTAGAAAAATTACGAGAATATTAGAATTAAAAGGAAAAGGCCTAAGAAATTAATAGCTCCCAGTTATCATCCATGCATTTATAGAGAAACAACTAAACCAAAGCATTAACTATTTTGTATTTCACCAAATTGCTTCATAGCTACATATAAAATAATGTAAAAAGTTCAAAGAAAAAAACTATTCACCACATAAATAATGTCAAAATGCGCCCAAATCTAGCAAAACAAATTGACTCTTTTGATAGGATTAAACAACATACAATTATGCAAGATTTTCTATTTGGAATAACCTTGAAATTGCTTTAGTATTAGAAGTATATACTATAATACAAGTTTCTATGTTGAGATTGAACAAAAAACATGACATAAACATAAAATTGGTGAGATCCCAATTCTAAGTCTAATCGATTCAACAAATTCTGATCCTGAAAAAGAATGAATCCATGCCTTTTATAGAACACAAGGAAGTAGTCAACTAAGAAAAAGCACATGACTTAGAAAGAACATGCCAATCAAAATAAAACACCATCCTTCCATGACCTGCATCACTTGACAATACTTCACAAGTAAAAAGGTATGCATTTAAAACCAACTCATCAAAAATAAATCATTGTTAAAACTTGCATTAATTTGCTTAATCCTTTCGCCAAGCATGTTTATGTTTATGATAATGATTTCTTAACCTCTTCAAGTTTTCAAGAAAATAGGCCTCATATCAAAACTTGGAAATTAATGCCCTCACATGAAGATACCAAAGGTTTTCCTTGCCACAATATTTCCCAAAACCTTAATTAAGCACTTTTCTAGATGGCACTCTACCTCACGCCAATATCTAGTGTGCTTTAATTGATTAAGCAGTCACTTCTTGATCCATCTGTTTTGTGCATTTAATGTTGTTGCTAATTCACACCTTGCCAAATTATCCGCCCAACTGACCACACAAATCTATTAAGTAATAATCCTCAACACTTTGATCAAAGAAAATTTAGCCACCAAAGTTCGATATGATCAATTTCTTTGAAACACATGGCTTAGTCCAAAGTTTATCTATTGCCCAACATCACACCAACCTTTATGGATTTTCACTTCACTTAACCAAAAGAGCATCTTAAAATTTAGGGTCCCCATGTTACCACGGGTAACTTGGGGCATGTCGTGCAACCACACAATAGATCCCTCCATAATAACCTCTTTTATTTTATTAGTACATGTCTTTATAGCAGGAGACTAATGTTTTCGATTAAGCAAAGAGCAAATTTAATTGTGCGTTGGGAACCGAGCACGGCATATAATGGGATGTTAATCCAAAGTTCAGATTTTCCATTTATTTTGTTGGAAATTTTTATTATTTATCTCTGTCTATATTGGCGAGTGCCTAATTTCCTGGGGGTTTACATTTTATAGCAATAATTTTAAGCAGGTTGTCCAATCATTGACAAAGGAAAAAGTATTACGATTGTTTCCCTAATGTTTTGTCTGTTTTTTTTTGGAAGGGCACTTGGACCTAGAATTGTGCGTGTGGCTAGATAATGCTTCCACATTTTGCACTCACTCACAAGAATTCTTCATTATGTGGCATTCTTCATGGCTAGTACGACCAGTATTTGCCCTACTTCATCCAGCCTAGGCCCACATGAAAGCTCACTCTAAAGCCTCCACCCCAAGGCCAGGAGCCATCGACTTTCATTCATGTGTCTCAACTTGGACATGTAGCTAGGGTTTTGAAGCTATTTTCAGGTGTCTTCTTTGAGGTAGCTTTCTGGTAATTTTTTAATGTATGCGACTTGACTTATTCATTTTATGTTCTATTTTTAATGATTTGTATGAGATTTTTTCTTTGAGGCATTTTTACCAAACATTTTACTGCCTTGTCTATGTTGTTGAAGCATTCATAGATTTCTTTCAAGCATTTGTAGCTTGTTTGAAAGGATCTGTTTTGCGCTTTTGGCCATGGCAACAAGGCGGTGAACTGTTTGATAAAATTCTTTGGAAGAGATGTATGAAAAATGTGGCAGCATAGACAAAGCAAAAAATTGTTTGGGAAAATGTCTCAAGTAGATGTGGCATCGGTGATGGAATGCCATGGCAATTATATATTTTTGTTTATATATTTAGGTAGTGGTGATAGAGGGTACAAAGTTGACCTTACACATGCCAATTGTGTTTGCTTGAAAGCTTTTGAAGCCTTTTCAACAAATTCATTTTGCATATCTAATGTGACACCATTATCAAAAGCCCCTTGAGACTTATATTTATTAGAGGAATTCTTGTCAAGTAAATCACATGCTCTGTCTATGCTTCAACATTTTACATTCAATTCTTCTGTCAATTGTTAATTATTGTGTATTTGGTTGTGCACTTGTCGTTGTGCCTTGCCTATACGTACAACTCTTCTCATTTAGATTTAAGATTTCTTTGCTTTATCTCATATATTTTATATTTTAATGACCTCTTGCCAAGTAATGTTGTTATACTTTTCTTGCTGAAGGAGTTAATGTAATTATTTTATTTTTGGATGACTAGCTATCATTTCAATAGTTCTCTTCTAAATGTATTCAGCTTGACCATTTCACAAACCTAAAACCCTCAACAACATATGGTGATCTTAGAGGTGTACTAAGAAATAGTATAGACAAGGAATTAAAATTTTCCCAAAAATGCCTCAAAGAAATGTGGTCTGATGGTGATGGAATGCCATGACAAGCCATGGACAAGGTACTGAATTGTTAGGAACAATTCCTCAGAGAAATGTGGCCTCATGGTGATGGAATGCTATGACAATCCATATAGCATTTCATCACCATGAGAAGCCATGGAGAAGGCGTTGAGCTGTTTGGAAATATGCCTCAGAAAAATGTGGCCTCATGGTGATGGAATACTATGACAATCCATATAGCATTCTAGCACCACGAGACAAAATTCCTTTGAGGCAATTTCCCAAACAGTTTGTTGCCTTATCTATGCTACATATTTTTCCATACATGCTTAGCAAAGGATTTTATCAAACAGTTCATTATGACCAAAATGCATATAGTTTGCATGAATATTGGACTCATTCCTTATTAGAGAACCCCAAACTATTATGTTTCATAAGATAAATAACTATTGACCAATAGCATATGCCAGTTGCATTTTCTTATTATGGCATTCCATGAGAGCACATTTCTTTAAGGCATTTCCTGAAACAGTTCACTGCCTTGTCTATGCTACCACATTTTCATACATGTTTGCCTAAGCATTTTACCTCATAGGATGGCATAGAAGCAACCAAACATGCCCAATTCCAGGTCCATGTGCCCTTGAAAAAATAGTCAAAACATTAGGGAAACATTCGTAATACTTTGCCCTCTCCCCATGATTGGACAACCTGTTTAAAATTATTGCCATGGAGAGACATTGTGCTCATATTTATAATTCTTTGTGTCATTCTCTATGGCTGGTCATTCTTCATTGGATGGTGTCATTTAATTGTTGTGTCCTTGTTGGTGATGTTTCATGCTTGGTTGCTTCTATGTCATCCTATGAAAGCCACCATTTGAAACATTGCTTACACATTTAATTTGTTTTGCACATGTTGCACCTTGAAGTTTCTATGCCATATTTAATGGCTCACATTTATTATATACCTACTGCTCTTAGAATAAGAAACTTCGGCTTAGGAACAAGTGATATATCCAAGCTTTTGTATATGTGTACATGGACATCATTTCTGAATTGTATGCTCACAAAAACTCCAGAAAATGACAATCTTGGCCATCAAAATCCATACGCATTTTCTCAGAGATTCTCTTCAATCCAACGACATAAGATTAAGATAATATCATAGTACTTTTAAAATGAAATATTGAACAGTATATGTCATTAACATATAAATTTCATGAAAAGGTATGGTCACAAACTCAAGCCTAAAATCTCAAAATAAGAGTTTCCTTTGGTCAAGAAATTATATATATAAGGGCTAACTAGTAAGACAAAATTCTTCAAAATCTTCCCCAAAGCTGATACAAGTGCTTTTGAAAAAACCTGTAAGGCAAAATTCTTCAAAATCTTCCCCAAAGCTCATACAAGAACAAAAACTCTTGATGTCCAAATTAGTGTCAAAGTATTGAATTCACTTATATTGGCTGAAATGAATTCAGAACTATGCCTAAAATCAGATTGTCATACATGTTAGAGTGAAAAACATGACACACAATTTACAATAGGGAATCCCACTTGGGCCAAAAACTCTGCATCAAAAGTATGCTTTCTCATTCAATCTACCAATTACAAATAAATACAAAGTTCTGACTCTCTTTTGTTGCATCACAAGCATTACAATTCCTCGTCTATGGAAGATATTGTTCTTTCCCTGAATCTATGTGCATTCTTATTAAAGCTCTGCTACTAGACAGCTATGGAGCATACCTCTAACAGTATTCTTTTCCTCTTTTTTCCCAATAAAGATATGTTGGTTGGGCTTCAAACCCTCCATTTTCCTTGGGTTTTCTTTAAGATTATAGACCTGGTCCATTTCTCCAAGATCTAGAATATCAAATAAATGAATCTGGGCCTGATTTTCAATGTGCATAGGGGCATTATGTGCAATCATGTTGTATTTACAATTTCAAGTCATGGTTTTAATTTTCCCAAGCCAAGGAAGACCTTATTTTACCCTTTTGGACAGTCATTTGGACTTCATTAGCCCAAGTCAAAGACTTTATTTCACCCTTTTAGCCATCTTTTTTAGGTCACTCTTTACTCCACCAACAATTTGAATTGTTGTTGTAAGAATTCGACATGGAAATTGCATAACTATTTTAACTATCAAACATATCTTACCCAACAACTTGATTGGGGTAGTTGAAGGATCAACTCTAGTGATATGACTCCCTTGTGTATGAGGTCCGTTAACAAATTCTTGCTTTATGAACCTCTCATACTAACAAGAAATATTTATGACAATTCACATCTTGGTGGTGTTTTAACATTGGTAGTAATAAAGATATCTTGACAAGGATTTTAACCATTTGAACAGTAGTATTGAGTTATTGACATCTATAATGACCCCATTCAACCTTTGGGTTCTACCTCTTTAAATCTTTGTGCATGTTATGATCAATTTTCCACACATTTAAAGCTGCATATTCTTCCAAGCACTCCTTAAGCTAAGCTTGCTACATCTCCATGGAATTAAAAATGCATATAACAATGGACAATGTCTTTTGATTTATTCTATAGTTAAGAGATTTTTGTGTTGTTTTGGCATCATATTTTACTTATCATTTTTTCAGTGCCCAATTGTGTTTAGATAGTTTTGTATTCAATTCTTGATTTGAATTCTGTGTTTTGAGATTTTTTAGCTTTTGCAGTTCAACCGCAAAGTATGTTTAAATATCTAGATATTAGATCTAATATGTCTACTAGGGCAATCACAACTACAACATTTGTCAAAATCTCTCTATCCTTCATGTTTTCATGGATGTCAATACCTTGTTCCAAAGCTCCCATTTTTGCATAGTAGGGAGGATGCTGGAAAAGGTTGTGGAATTTGGCTTTACACCTGCCAATTGCATTTGCTTGAAAGTTTCTAAAGCCTTTTCAAAAATCCATTTTGTGTATATCCTGCAATCATTGCAGTCCACAGGAGCACATTTCTTTGAAGCATTATGTCAAACAGTTCACATGCCTTGTCTACATTTCCACATTTTGCATACATGTCTACTGGGATAATCGCAATTACAATATCTGAAAAAATTCCTATATCCTTTGTGTTTTCATGTATCTCCATACCCTAATTAAAAGCTCCCATTTTGGCACAGGCAAGGAGGATGCAAGAAAATGTTGTTGAGTCTGGTTTTACACCTACATATTGCATTTGCTTGAAAGTTTCTAAAGCCTTTTCAATAAATCCATTTTGTGCATAACCCACAATCATTGCAATCCATTAGATGACATCTCTTTGAGGCATTTTGTCAAATATTTCATGTGCCTTGTTTATGTTTGCATATTTTGCAAGTTAGTAGTAATTCAACATTGTTTGGTTAAATTTTTTATCAAATTGGATTTTAGCATCTGCAGTACAACGTTCTGCAGTTTTCTTTTTCTCCAAGGAGCAACAAATTTAGATTTATTTTTTAATGATACAGTGCTCACTTTTGGGGGTCATCATGGTAGCTTTGTCTGTATTGAAATAAGAAAGTTCATCATTCAGTACCCATTTTTTTAATAACCCTTACTAGTTCTTGAGCTCCCCTTTACAACGCAAAGAGCCAATATATATCTATTTTCCTTTAAAAACAAAAAAAAAACTGCTTAAAAGGAAAAGATCATGGTTGCATACAGTCTTTGTAAACAACCTTCGATTAGTAAGTTAAAAAGTATGGAGCACAACACCATATACATTGAATCACAATCCAATTTCCTCTTTCCATTGTCTTATGCAATTGCACGACATGCATATTATAGAGAATATGAATCATCTCTTGATCAATGACAGTTATGTGTTGGCATGTTACATATATAATCTCTCATTCCAAAGCTACCCCATTAGAAGCCATGGACCTATGAGTGCATCTGAATTCTCCTCAGCTTGAAACCACTAGTGCTCAAAGAATGGTGAGTGAGGAGGGGAGAGTGGTGACTTGGGGGGGGAGTGGGAAGTGGGCCCCCCCTACTTTTTGTCAACCAGATCGGTCGTTCTATAGTTGGGCAAAATTGGTCCCGAAGATTTATCTATTTGTTTTCAGGTCCACCTGTATTCTCTATTTGATTCTGCTATTCAAATTTTCTGCTCTATAAAATCATATTGGTTTTGGAGTCCATAATAACTTCAAATGTTTTCCAAGTGATTTTCTTGATCTGGTTGGTACCTTGGCCTTAACCTATTTTGCTAGTAGTAGTTTTGTTGACCGACTCTGTTAGCTGTTTTGTTGCAACATACATGCTTGTAGTTTAGAGTGGTGCTATGTTTGGAGATGCTTGCTTGATCATCTTCTTTGCTTTTCAAATGCTTAGAACACATGATAGAAACATATTTGGCATACATAATTGTGATAGAACTCTACTGTCAAGAGGCTGCAAATAAATATGTTGTTGGGCATGCGAGTAGCACCATGTATGAGTATCCTCTTTGCACCTGTCTCAAACAATGATAAGGTTGTGACTTGTTGAGGCTATAAAATGCCCAAGCTTGCCAATGAATAGGATTAGTCCCTACCTTTATAGCAGGAGACTAATATTCTCGATTGAGCAAAGAGAAAATTTATTTGTGCATTGGGAACCGAGCACAGGATATAATGCCATGTTAATCCAAAGTTTGGATTTTTCATTTATTTTGCTACAAAAAAAATTACTATTTATCTCCCTCTGCATTGGCGAGTGCCTAATTTCCTAGGGTTTACATTTTACAACAATAATTTTAAATAGGTTGTCCAATCATGGGGAGAGGGCAAAGTATTACGAATGTTTTCCTAAAGTTTTGTCTATTTTTTCAAAGAAGGGCACATGGACCTAGAACTAGGCACATGGATGGAACTTTGTTTTCAAGAGGCTGCAAATAAATATATTGTTGGCCATGCGAGTACCACCATGTACAAGTATCGTCTTCGTACCTGTCTCAAAGAGCAGTAAGGTTGTGACTTGTTGAGGCTAGTGTCTGAATAACATGAATAATGAAAGCAAATAAAAGACAAAGTAGTTCCTATGCTTTATCCAAACATGATTAGGTGGCCACCCCCTACCTCTACTATCATGTTGGCATGTTACGTATATAATCTCTCGCTCCAAAGCTACCCCATTAGAAGCCATGCGCTTGTGAGTGCATCTGAATTCTCCTCGACCTGAAACCACTAGTGCTCAAAGAGTGGTGAGTGAGGAAGGGAGAGTGGTGAATGGAGGGGAGAGTGGTGACTTCGAGGGGGTGGGGAGGTGGGGGGGGCGATGAGTGGGAGGTGGCCCCCCTGCTTTTTGTCAACCAGATCGGTCGTTCTGTAATTTGGAAAAATTGGTCCTGAAGATTTACCTATTTGTTTTGAATTCCACCTTTATTCTCTATTTGATTCTACTAGTCAAATTTCTTGTTCTACAAAATCATATTGGTTTTGGAGTCCATGATAACTTCAAATGTTTTCCAAGTGATTTTCTTGCTCTAGTTGGTGTCCTAGCCTTAACCTATTTCGCTGGTGGTAGTTTTGTTGACTGACTCTATTAGTTGTTTTGTTGGAACATACATGCTTGTAGTCTAGAGTGGTGCTCTGTTTGGAGATGCTTGCTTGATCTTCTTAATGATACTCTCAATTGTATGATTTTGAAAGTGAGATATTTGAAATTTTAATGCAATTTATTTGCATATGATCATGTTGAATATTGAAATGATCCACTCATTGACAATTTCATGCAATATTTAATCTCGTTTATGAGCTAACACCAGTGCAAGTTTTTGATTGGTGATTAGACCTAAGGATCATATTAGGTACATTGTTGATAAATTCCTAGCAACATGGTCAATGATCAACTATAAAGGTATGATAGCACAGGTATGAATTTTACATTGTGTTTTTATGACATAGAATAAAGTTAATTTTGGATACATGACATTGTGATGATCACCTTTATATCTTCTAGTCATCGTGACATGACTATCCTTAGGGGGGAAGGATGTCACATCCCATTTAATTAGATTCTCTTAATCACTTAATTACTATATTAATTGCTTAATATCAAGCGATTAGGAAAGACAATGAGGTTACACTAATTTTTTACTTGAAGGATAATTAAGAATGTTTATCATGATGATGATTAATTATGTGTTCTAATTCATAAGTGTATTATGAATTGTTGATATTTTCTCATATGTTCTAAATTTGCATTTGGTCATTTGCACTGATGATTCAGAAAATGCTAAAGACACAACCACAAATTGGAAAGCCCTCCTTAATCACCAAGGCTACAAATTCAGGCACTGCATTGCAAACAATGAAGACTCAAGCAACCTGTGTTGTGCAATTTTCTCATTGGACACTGAATCTAATTTAGCTATGTCGAGTTGAAGGAGCGTCGAAGCATATTTGTCTAATGCTTTCTTACCCAGATATATGATTGCATTTGTTGTAACATTTGATAGGTTTTATTCTCCATCTTCACATATAATGACTAAACAATTTTTGATAATTAACTACATCCATAGACTATAGCATCTTATTATATAACAAAAAACTTATTTCCATGTAAATTTTCCTTCTGAATATGAAGCTGATTTGAAGATGCAATTCTCTGTCCATTTGACATGTTTTTGATGATGAACTGGTCAAGATTAATGCTCAAATGCTTACTGTTTGTTCTAACATTAAGATTGAATGAATTGTTCCCAATGTATTT
Organism: Sequoia sempervirens; assembly: GCA_007258455.2. Lineage (NCBI taxonomy): Eukaryota > Viridiplantae > Streptophyta > Pinopsida > Cupressales > Cupressaceae > Sequoia > Sequoia sempervirens. The sequence continues at coordinate 107,671,068 of VDFB02179234.1, forward strand.
GATGTTGAATGAACATGACATGTTTTATCTGAATTTCGTGGCTAGCTTAGCTGTATTTCCATTCTACAATTTCTAAAATAGCATTGCAAATGCATTGAGAAAATTTTGGGATACTGCATACAAGAAACATGTTCAACTGGAAGTGCAACTTCAGTTTCAGTACCTCCTTTGCATACATTAGAGGATGAATAAAACTAAAATTAAAATCAATCTCCCCAAAACGGTTGCTTCAATCTAGTTCTAAAACTCCCATTTTTGTGCAGGCTAAATGATACTAGCAAACTTTGTGGAGTTTAGATTTACATGCCTACCAAGTATATTTTCCTTAGAGGCCTCTACAAACATTTAAAGTAGATTTATTTTATCATTTCTTGTAAACATAACATTCCATGAAACCATATTTCTTTCATTCTTTCTGTCAAACAATTCCAATGACATGCTTGATGCATGTTTCCACATTTTACAAACATGTCTACTAGAGAAATTTTTGCAAGCACAAGACAAGGGGATGTTGATGAAGGTTGTGATTTAGTATTACACCTACCAAAAGCATTTTCTCAAAACTTACTAAAGCCTTTTCACTATATGTATTATATGCATGTGTCTGCAATCATGATATTCTATATAAGACCACATCTTTTTGAGGCATTCTATCAAATATTTCACAATAACTTTTCTATATTTCCATACTCTACATGTATGTTTTCTAGGGCGTTACAAATACAATATGAAAAAAAATTCCTCCATTGCTTATACTTCAATGGATGTTTATAACCTTGTTTTAATGCTCTTAGTTTGGTGTGGACTCGGAAGACACTGGCAAATGTTGTGGAGTTTAGCTTTACATTAGCAAAGTACATGTGCCTGAAAGTGTTCAAAGCCTTTTCAACAAATCTATTTTGTGTATATTCTATGTTCACAATGTTGAGACTACACTTCTTTGAGGCATTTTATCAAACAATTCGTGCCTATCTTTGCCTCCATAGTTTATATGCATGTATACCAGGCATTTGCAACCGTAACATCCGACATAAATCCATTTTCCATTATGCTTTCATGTATAATTATACACCATTCAAACATAGTTGCAAGGCAACCATTTTAGTGTACAAAAAGGAGGCAGTGGCAAAGGTCGTGGAAGCTGGTGTTGCGCTTGCAAAGTGCATGCTTAAAAGTATTAGCATATTCCATCATTTCACCCGTGAGTTGTGTTTGTTATTGTCTGCTAGTATAACATAGGATATGGTTCGTTCGATTGGTTTAAGTATGTTGTTGTTTCATAGTTTATTTAGGAATTTGTTCAACTCGTCACTATTTAAAGATACACGGGTTCTCTCTAGTCATATTGTATATATACATGTTTTCAATGCAATGGAAGTAGTTCGATTGCTCTGCAAATTATAATAAAAAGTTCTGAAACATTTTTAATGAATCTATTTTTTGTACGCTTTGTATTCATTACAATCCATTAGATGACATTTTGTGATGCGTTCTGTATCAAAACATTTCATAGGATTTTTTATACACTCATAACTTGCTCTTAAGGGTTGCTAGGTCAGGTTTCCACCTCTGCAATGGACAATTGTGTCATTGCAATTGCGAAAGAAGGAAACAATGTAGTACAAGGTAGAATCAATCTTGATTATGGTCAAAAACTTGATGCTAAACATTATTTCAGCACCTACAATGTTCACTGGGAATGCTCTTTTTTTATGCCTGTGTCAACTGTCATAGTTTACATCTGTATCCATGTTCAAAATCATTCAAGCCCTTTCTAATGCTTTGTTTGGTTGCCAACCTTTTGGCCAACATTAACATAATACCTACATAACAATGAATAAACTGCAAAAACCAAAAGCAATGATCAAAGACCAATTGCAAAATACTCGATATACTATTTTCCCTACACCCAGAACTGCTTAAGGCAAGGACTCCAGCTTGCGCAAAGCCCTTGTTTTTTTATCTCCAAACATTTGATCTTGGCAACGATGTATGAAATTTTACAAAAAATGTCATTGTATTCATTGAAAACTTGTCAGGTGCCATATTTTATGTTCTTCGTCTCATGGGGCTCAATCAATTGTGTAACACGTTGGGGTGGGTGGGTGAATGTTAAGAGAGGCCTTATTTTTCATCGCAACTATCTTGATCATTTTGAGCTACACTATTCTGACATAGTCTCTTAAGAGCCCTAAGTGCAAAAAACTACCAAACTATGATGGCACGATTCTTGGAATTTGTGACACCTACGAATGTTTTTCTAAACCTACAACTGCATGTAGTGTCCCTTCCTAATAACCTATCTCATATTTTTATATATCCAAGCCATTAGACCATGGTGATGATGTTTGAAAAGTTGCAAAAGATGTCATTTGTATTTAACATAAACTTGTTGAGAGCAATATTTTGTGTTCATCTTGTGGGACTCAACCAACCACATGGAAACATCAAGGTAGGTGGGTGAGAATCAAGGGACGAATTTTTTCACACCCCAACTGTCCTGATCATTATGGGCTACAATATTTCTGTCCTGATCATTATGGGCTACAATATTTCGATGCAATCTCTTAAGAGTCCTAAGTGCAAAAACTGCCAAACTATGATGGATTGGTTCTCAAAATATGTGGCACTTGTGAATGTTCTGTCTAAAACTACATGTAGAGTCCCTCCATAATAAATTATCTCATATTTTCATAAATCGCGAGGACTTACATCGCAAAATTTGACATTTGATCCTTCAAGAATAAATCAACATGAACTATTAATATGTAGCATTTCCATGCACGAGAACGATACACACATTATTCTTACAAGATCCTCTAAGAAAAAGAATTTCAAGGTGAAAATTAAAGTGTCCTAAAAATATCACACCTCCAATCTATCACAAAATGAGAGTTTGAAAATGAAGTCCATTTACGTTCATTGAAAAATCACTAATTTTGTGTGCATACCTAAAACATTCTCAATGACAATGATTTGATTGTTATCTAATGTTTTGTGTTTACAAGGGAAATGCACAATCCTTTGTATTCAACAATCTCTTCCAACATTCCTTTTGATACTAACATACCACAAACACTTTTTGGCATGGTTTGTACAAAAAGACATTTTTAACCACGAGACAATATGATATACAAAAAAAAAAAGGATTATAGTAACTTACATTAATAAGGTACTTACATCTATAACTTATATGCAAGACCAATTGCACTATTAACTAGAAATCATAGCCATTGTTGGGCAAGCACTATTGCATATAAATACTATTTTTTTGTACATCATAAGTGATTTCACTAATGACATGTATATAGCTAAAGAGAAAAGAAAAAAAAAACTAAAACTATATCCAAAGCTACAACATGCTAAAATTGATCATGTTTAGCCTATAGCGTAAATCCACAACTAATCCACATCTATAAATCATAAGCATATTGGGCTAATTACAATGCAATTTTTTGAAACCTCAAATTCATTGATCAAAACAAATCAAATTAAACACTTTGTAACATGTCACTAAGAAAAATCAATTAAACATGTCAAATCCAATTAACAAATATATCCATTAGATTCAATATCAAAATTAAAGAGATCATCATATCATATTGAACTTTTTCACACCTTCAATGTAGATTACATCATTTGCCCCATAGTAACTTTTTTCATTTTTTTTAACAAAACATTTGTTTCTCACATGTATAACCCAACCTTGCACATTGGAACACTTAGCAATTCTCTTGCAATTAAGAATGAAAGAAAAAAACAAAATAAGACAATTTGATCATACAACCACCACCATTCCAAATGTGATCAACATTATTTACTAATAAATACTATTCATTCACATTTGTTCATGGACTAACTCATTGTCTATATTCTAGATCTAAACTAGAAGAATGCAACTTAATATCAATTGAAGATTGCAATGCCCATAACCATGGACATATATTTGAAGATGTTAGTGTTATACAAAACAAATTTAAACAAAGCCCACAACATATGCGAAGTGCTTTGTGTTGACTTAACCAACACAAAGGTGAGATGACAACCATCCTCAACTTGAGTGACACCCTTAACCATGAATATGAAGAAAAAATAACTCGTTAATAAGCTATTTGCAGAAGTTTCCAAATTACTCCTAAAACTAAATGTGATTGTATTTTTCTCTTAATCCAATCGAGCAAAATTAATAACATATTGATGAGTATAATTCCACAAGTATCATTATTAAACAACTACTAACAATTACAAAAGACTACACAATTGGATCTTTGGGCACACTTGTGGTTGCTATTAAAATAATAGCTTTCCACCATCTCTAAGACAAAAATCAAAAGTCTAGTGTGTCTCATGAGTATGATTCTATATTGAGTTTCGCTATTAAACAACTACTCACAAGTATAAAAATGGTTACTTAGTTGGGTTTGTAAGCACACTTGTAGTTGCTACTAAAGAATGACTTTCCAATATCCGGTTGACATTATAAACAAATGGTGAATCAAATTTTTAACAAAACACAACTAATAATAGGAATTCACTATTCTACTTTGTTTCTAAATGCAATTCATTTATTTTTGGATAATTGTTTTATTTAAATTCACACATTTTCTTTCCATGTTGAGCAACTACATCAAAGATTTGCACATTTCTCTATAATAGGAGAACAAGTTATATAAAATAATATGTAAAATTGTTTAAAAACACAAGGAAATGAGTAGGATACAAATGAAAACATGTTTCACAAATGCCAATCAACTTATATTGAGTAATTATCATCTACACAACTAATTACCTTCAACATTTAAGATATCTGCTCATATTCCTAAATTTTGACATTTCTCACTAAAAGTAAAAATAGCATATCATTAGAACATAATAAAATTTACATTGTTAAATCATGCAAGTATATGAAACTTTAAAGTAGCAATTTCAAACCTTTTGACCAACATACAACTACAATTTTGACAACTTCTAGACACTACAAGACCAATTTGTCCATTACTATAAACACAACAAAGATGTCTAAACATACTCCCTCCATCTAAAGGCATTGTAACAATTAAAAATGCAACATAGCATTGTTCTATTGATAAACCCATCTCCCTAACTCTTGCTCACTCATTGACAAAACATAACCAATGAGTACTTGGAAGACAAAACAATAGTAGTTTTCATCTTGCACAACTTATATCTAAATGGACATTTCACCCTCAATTAAAACATCGTAGTCAATGCATATTGTATTCAACATCAAACACAAAAATCATATCACCTACAATCATCTTCCTTTTCTAGACACAATATGATAAAAACACATTTCTTAATCATTTACAAACTTTACACTTTCCTTGCAAGATGCTTCATTTAACATTTAGATCAAAAAAATCAGATGAATATTTATTTCCTACTATACATGGGATGCATTACACATCTATAAAAAAAGTAACATTGCTCTTCCTCTGCATCTTGTCGCATTACATTAATATAGGATCCCACCTCTCAAATTTCGAAAAATTCTTCTTTTTTGTTAAACATCAAAATCTACCATGCCTAATTATTTGTATTGCCTTTTTTTTGTAGCCATAGCTCCATCTATTCAAATGCCATTTTGTTCTCCATCTATGCACACAAATAAACATGTCTTCCAAAACTGCATTCTCAACAACTCTACCCACTTTCACTTCTCTCCCAACATAAACTCACATAAACTAATTGTATGTGAATTACACGACCCAATTAACACTGTCCTCAACTCCAAATCCAAATACTGTCACCAAATCATTGGCACGTACCAGACAAAATACATCTTGTTTGTTTTAGGATAGTCATGTGTTAAATATCTTGCATTCTATTTTCTTACGCATATTCATATGTCTATCATGACTATCAAGTGATTCTATGGGGATCATTACTTTAAGAAAAATCAAGTACGTAGAAATCATTGGCACCTTCTCTGCAAAATAAAGGCATTTTCATAAAATAGAGTGCTTACCTTTTCAATTAAAGCAATTTATAGAATGATTTGTGTTTTTGAAGTTAAGTCATTTTTAATTATCTAATTTCAGATTAAAACAAGAGTTTCATGATTACAATTAAAAAATAGATCTGCTTTTCTTTCAAGAAAGATTTAGATATATGCTAGAATTGCTTATAAAATACTCAAATTATAATATACTCTCTGCAAAAAAGCTTGAGCACGGAGGTTGCTTAGTATTGGAGTACTAATCACGCATAATTTCTCTTGAGCAATTCTTTTTTGTTCTTACATTTGAAGTTGTTATCTTTACACAGCAGCTCTTCTTCAGTATCTTAGGTTAACGGTTTATTTCACCCCATCATCCGCTTTCTCAACCCTTAAAAAGTTTCTATCTTGCACAAATACACTTTTATTTAATAAAACATTCTTTCAAGCAGACCATTTTCTCTCGAATTTTGAAGCTCTTTCTTCCTCTGCGCAGATATTCTTTTATTTAATAAAAAGTTCTTTCAAGCAGATCCTTTTCCTCTCAGCTTTACATCTACATTTTTAAATGTTATTCTTATGCCAAATCAAGACTCAATACAGTTGATGCACCTATCGAATGAATAAGGTATATATTTATAAGCTCTAAAAAGAATATAGCCCATACATAACTAGTCTCAGTACGTATGGAGTTAACAACAACAAAATCATCGTCACATACCCAAATTGTGACTATAGGTTAAAAACTCTTGCAATTACTCACAGGACGTACGAGTCAAAATTGGAGCTGAGTGACTCACAGACAAACCCAGTCACGAGTAATTGCAAAAGCTTGTCAAAAAGTCACAAGTTAGGGTAACTAATAAAAAATGGCAGTTCAATCATTTAAACTTGCCAGCCTTTGACGGTTTCAAATGCTATGACTGAGCCATTCCTCCAAAGGGATTTAAGGCACGATTTAAATTCCAGTTGCTATGACGAGATTTAAAGCATAATTTAAAGATTTATCCATTTTTTAATTTTCCAACTGACTTTGATAATAAGGACTTGATGTTGCAAAAATCAAAGTGATAAAATTGTGAAAATGGCATGCACTGTTACGGTTTTTGTTGTTTCGAAGGCCTTAATTTGTGCTTGGACCCCAAGACCGGTACAGCCCCTCAACTCTGCTGGGGTCTTTACCCCATGATTTAAAGATTTTTCCATTTTTTAATTTCCAACTGACTTTGATAGTAAGGACTTAATGTTGTGAAAAACAAAGTGATAAAATTGTGAAAATGGCGTGCACCCATTAAGGTTGTTTCAAAGGCCTTAATTTGTGCTTGGACCCCAAGCGGGGCACAGCCCCTCAAACCCTGCTGGGGTCTTTACCCCATACCCCAGCTACCCCTCGTCCCTGCAAGGGGGGGTCAGTACCCAAAACACCACCTTGACATTGTCTCACCGCTGTTCCTCTCCTCACCCTCAAGACCCATCAGCTAGTTTCAGCAATGCTCACCTTACTATAGATTGGTCGTAGATTTATATTCACAATGAGAAGAAATACATAGATGATTAATTTTTTCTTTGCTATCTGTCTTTTGCTAAGGCTTTATTTACATTTTCCAGTTTCTGTAAAAATTATGGCACCTACAAGTAGGGGACATGACAAGTCTAAAGACTTGTTTTTTGGTCAATGATATGCATTGAACTCAAATTTTGATTTATATATAAAGGAAATCAGTAATATGTGTCTTTGAAAAATACATTTGAAAGATTTTGTATTTTTAAATGTTAATAAATTTGCCTACTTATTGCCAAATTTTTCCCCAAGTTTTTTGCCAGGTCCCAAGTTCTTAAATTTTTTAGGGCAGCCAAGTTATTGCCAAATCTGAGTTTTTAAACCATGCTTATGACTAAGCCTAGATCGTCACTATGTCAATGGATAGAAGACAGGGTATGTATAGAAAATAATAGGGCTCACCGAGACTAAACCTGTCCACTCTTTCAAAAAAGGCTGTGCTCGTCTCAATATTGAACAAAAAATGCTATTTATTATTTTCTTGGTCTCAGAGGGCAGATAAATACTTGAGGGCAGAACACTACAGTCACTCCAACCATTTGCCAGGTAGAGCTCCAGAAATAAAAAGTGACTAGGTAAAATTAACACGGATTCACCATATTGGGAAGAATCATAGGTTACATCTTGAAGTTCAAAATGCCCTCCATACTCCAATCATATTGCCATTGCTTTCTTGCACTCGACTTTTGGAAGATGAGGGAGCTAGACCTGTATTTCACCTGTTCATGATACCAAAAGTTGTTGAGAGCTTTGTCATAAAAATATTAGGGCTTCTGGTTTAAAAGTAACTACAAATACATATTAGAATCTGCATGTCTACACTCCAGAAATGAAGCCAGCTGTAATTTTGAACTGGAAGATCAATAATCTCCCTATTATTTCTTCAGATCTTGGAGGAGATTTCTATATGTTATAAAACCCATACAAAATGTAAGCAATCTCTCATCCAATGACACAATATAGTAAGATGTTTCATTGCATGCATTCATTGATCAACCCTATGCCTGTAAGCTGTGGCACAGCAGAAATTATAGCAAGGGCCAATGAACTTTTGGAGCACAAAACAAAATTGATTTGCAAGATTATAATGTAGCAAAAATCAGACAACTGGAATTAAAATAGATTTTATAACTTCAAAGGACTCGGGGCCTGTGAGTGGAGCACATTCAAAGAATTACAGAGTGGATTAAACTCCCTTGTCCATTGATGTACAAAACCTAGGCAATGCTATTCCCATAGAAGTTTATAACTCTTTTAACCACTAAGAGAACCTGTACACACAAGTTTAATTTTGCATTTTTAGATAATCGAAACACCCAACAATATGCCTCCTGCTGACATCTATGAATGATAACTAAAGACAATTTGTTAAGGAAAAGTATCGTAACTAATAATCACTAATCAACTATTTTTTTACTTATTTTTCTCAGTATTTCCCCATACAAATATATAGGTTCACCTTGAAATCTATAAGACAATATCATGTGTCATTGATATAAATTTCCTCAGACACATGCTTGGGAAAAGTTGAACAAAACGCCCTAAGGTAAAAGAGTAATTTACTAATAAATAGATTTACACTAGCTGAAGTAAAAGCACATCCCAGCTTTAATCATAAATTTTGACACTGCTAAGAAGAATTATTTCTTAGATATCTGCTACAGCTTTAAGTTATAAAATATCTTCTACATTCTTGTTTGGCTAGGACAATTAAGTCCGAAGTGTGAAGTCTTAACCAAATCTCTTCAATTACAATGGAAGGCATTTAAATATTGGATAATAGCAGAGTGAAAGCATATATAACATGCTGAACCTTGTTATCACCCAAAATAGACCATTAAAGTTAGGGGAGTTTCTCCTAACCATGCTTTTCTAACAAAAGATTGCTTATAAGTTTATAAACAGACAAAGACCAAAACACCAATCTCAAAATCTCTCTTAGACAATAGTTGACTGACGTGAATCTTTCATCTGATCCTGAAAAGAAGGAAAATACTTTTCACAAGTGTGAAAAACACCATAGCTATTTTCAACAATTCATCCTTGGAAAATCATAGAAGACATCTCCTTCACCCAATCAGACAACTACAGAAGAAATCTACATAGAATCTAGAAGCTTCAAGATGGCCCATTTCAAGAGAGGAATGAAAATAAGTGATGTAGAAATAATGTGTACTAAAACCACTTACTTTGGGTTCATCACCAACAGCATTCAAGTAACCCTCTAAAATGTCATTGACTCTGTAGATTTGACATTTTGTCTCCTCACCAACAAAGTTTTGAGTGACTTAATCTTGTTGTACACCTTTTCTTCAACCATATCCCAACTAAAATAGACTCATGAAACCCTCTAAAATGCCATTGACTCTGTAGATTTGACATTTTGTCTCCTCACCAACAAAGTTTTGAGTGACTTAATCTTGTTGTACATCTTTTCTTCAACCATATGCCAACTAAAATAGACTCGTGAACTTAGGATATTAAAGTTAAACCAGCCACACCATTGTAAAAATCCTTTTAGAAGGATACAATATCTCACTGCCTCAGGTATTAGGCACTGTAAGAATAACATCAACATGCTTTGATAGAATATCAACCACCAGGAAAACGCATCTTCATTGGTGGAAGTTTGAAACTGTCCAAAAGTCAATTGATATGTGTTCTCTTTTTTGAGCACAAAATGGAAGGGCTTAAAACAGTTCATCACTTTTAATCCTTTCTTGATTGTTCCTTAAAGTCAATATATTCACATACCTAAACAAATTTCCTGAATTCTTCTTCCCTCAACCAAATCCTAATTAAAATAAAAGAATACAAAATGATTTGTGCCAGACCACATTCCTATTACTATAAAAAAAAAATGCTTTTAATTCACATGGGTTAATACATTCAAGCACTCAGAACTTCATCCAATTGCCACTACATTCGAAGGAACACTCAATGAACATACATTTAGTCTAATGGATTTGTAAAACATTTAAGCTCATTCAATTGCCACTAAACTTAAAAAATAGTCAATAAGAAAATAAAAGTTTTTTCATATTCGAGTGTGGATAAAAACAAAGTCCATTCTATTGTCACTACATTGAAAGATATGAAGGAAGGAACAACATGACATTTATCTACTCACAATGAGATAGAACTAAAGTTAAGCACAATATAGCTGAAATATCTTGACCCTATAGGCGCACTAAAAGGAGCAACTTACTCAACCTTCTAAATGGCCATCGATATCAGCAATGCCAATTTTCTCTGTTGTTTGAATGAACTTGCAGGATTGATGCATCCATCTTGAAGGCTATAAATATGATGGAAAAGCAAACAATGAAACCAAATTTTCTCACTTCTATGTTTATTAGTTTAACTGCCCTAATTATGAAAATAAAATCAATATATTTACACTACTTTGAATTATCTTACAATCAAACATTGGGTACAAGGTTCCCAGAAACCTTAATAGGTTAAAAGGTAAGTCAGCATGTACCTGGTTGCAAAGAATTATATACAAAACTGCTTACAGTTTGCTTGGTCTTTATCCAATCATATGAACAGCCTTTGTCATTTACCGGCTGGGAGGATCAGGATGGTCTCTTACCACCATCGTCGTCACAGAAGGACGAGGAGAATGCACGGTGACTTGAACCTTGGACTCATCACATTTTACGGAATCAGTATCTGATGAAACCCCAGTAATTGGCCTGAAAACTCCTGGACTCCTCTCTATTCTCTGTCCAAGTGTCTCCTTCTCCAAGTGCAAGCAATAACTTTCGAAAACTTTCCCTGTGACCTTCAGCCGGAAGTCCAGACGGAAGAGAAGGTCCAGCTCCAGACGGTTTAGTTCAGTGTTGCTTACGCCACCTACTCTAGCATAGAATGCATTATTATAATGCCTGAAATAAAAGAAATCAGTAAAACTTAAGCAAACTCTTATAAATTTCCTCAATAAATACTAAAAACATTCGTGTAGAATACATGATAACCATTCACATATTTAGTGCATTAACATTCAGAGAATTTTGGGTTGAATTTTCCTAAGTCATTACTGGTGGTGACAATTGGATTAAAACAATTATTTTAAAATAAAATTTTCTAAAATTCATCTGCATCACTAGGATGCAGTAACTCTTCACAAGAAACAGAATTGCAGAAGATATCAATACAAGAAAAAAAAACAATCAAATCAAGCTAATTCTTTTGTAATTTTATTCTGACATAACAATTCTGTGGAGTCAAGTCTAACTATTAGTCATTACTAAATTTACTCGAAAAATTAAATTAGAGCAAAACATAACAAGTATAAATAAATCTTCAACCACCATGGCAAAGCGGATATATCTTATGCTAAATTTTTCTGACTTCACATGGATACTTATTCCTAAACTTTGGACAAAAATTAAGCATAAAACTAATATCACCGTGTCGCTTTAGTAAATTTCATGCTTACTCCCAAATCAAACAGTTAAGAATCATCAACTAAAATGGCCCCAATTTACTTCAGACCTTACATTACAATGAAATTAAAGCTAGACTTCTGAGAAAATATGCTCAACAAAAGGAAAACAAATGCAGCTACAATTTAATTTTATAGACTTCAAACTTCTACAGTACATAGTAAATTTTAAATTTATCAAAAACTTCGAGTGTCCAGTGTACTTGACATTTAAGCAAAACCTTCTGGATAAAACTGTGTATTGAGAGAAGATAAAATTTCTCAAAAATTTCCAGACTGAAACTTCAATAAAAACGTGCTTGACCTAATATATTATTTTTTCCCAGTCAATCACCTGTATACATTTTCAGCCATTAAAAGTACTAAAGTCAATAGGTGCTAAATATTCCAAACTTTTAATATGATGAAACAATTTGACAAACTAAAGCCCTATTTATCTGGACATTAACTTATGAAATGTATAATGTCTTCTTTGAGCCGCAAAATGGAAAAGATGTCAATTACATGCTAAAATTTTTAAGGTGTTTTCCTGTGACAGCTCAACATATACATTCAACTGGATAAATTTAAGGCTAAATGTTTCTATTGATTCTTTACATTAATAAAAATCAGCAAATCATTGGCTAAAATTGTCCTAATATACCTTAACAATAAGATTATATTTTACCTGCACTATCCATAAAATTGCCCTAACACATTCCTAAGTTTTAGTCTGAGAAGGCAATTTAGTAGCCCTAAGATAGAAATAATTAGATAGCACACAACCCTAACAACTATATGAATAATAGGCATTAAATTTTCACAGTCTATTAGATTTATTTTAAGAGCTTATGAAAAAAGGAGAATAACTGAGCTTTTGCATTCAGTTGCATGAGATTCAAAGAGATGGTTTTTTCAGAAGCTCTTCACACAAAAAGCCATATAAATTTTAACCTAAAATTTTCTAGAATTTCTCATCATCAAAACATTTCCTCACATCGTTAACTTAAATTGCCCTGCATTTCCATAACGAACTTTAATATACAATTAATTTAAACTTCAATCTTGTGTAAAATACTGCCCGCAAAGAGAGAAAAAAACATATTTTGGAAGTTGGAATTTGTTTCATTTTCCCTACATGACAATCTAGTTAAAAATTTTAATACAGTTGACTTGAAATTTCTGTTGCCTTTCCCACTGACCTGATGTGTAGAAATTTTTAGCATAAAGAAAGTCAGTACCTTCTATTATTCTAATTTTACTCCAACACAGCTGACTGCAACAAAATTAAGCTTTAACAAATTAAATACTGGAAAGAATTAAAAAACAGATTTAAATGTTTCTAAAAGACTAAAACCCATCCACATCAAAAAACTCATTAACCCTCAGCTAAGTTTGCCTTAAATTAGGGCAGCAATAAGATTGCCCTAATAAACCATAGTACTTACAATAGAATAGGATTAAACCTGAAACTCTCATGAAAATAACTCCAAAAAGTAAGAACATTCTAAAATTTGTTTCACTTTCCCCAACCCTTCACACCCACGTAAAGTTTCTTTAATTTTTCAGAAAAGGAAAAACAAGTGAGCTGAAATTCATTCAAATTATCCCACGTCTCAAAGCTTTCTTTATTTACAAAAAAACTTACGGCAACGAAGCGTGCGCTTATAAAATTTCCACGCTGCCAAAAATTTTCCTTATTTTTTTACCTTTTCTTAGATAAGATTACTAAAACTTAAAAAGGCATTTACAATACAATAAGATTGCCCTAGTTTACGGTGGCCACCACAATATTATCAAACTTAACCTCAAATTTTCAGAAGACAACCATATAGAGAAGAAAATATTTGTAAATCCATAACACTTTTCCACCTGTTTAAAACTTTCCCTTATTTACAAAACTAACATGGCAAAGGATCGCAAACTTAAACTGCTAAAAGCGTTCAGCGTGGCCAAAACTTTTCCTAAATAATTTTGCAAAAAAATTACTGAAAAAAGAGCAAACTTACGCATCGTCGAGCATTTTGGCAGCGATCATAACGCTGGTAAGGAGCAGGCGGTGGACATTTAGAGAAGTGACTGGAAAGTCCGGTTGTCTATGAACGAGGCGGTCAATGTAAATATAGCCTACAACGAAGCAGGAGGGGCTGCAATTGGTATACTTAAAGATGCGCTCGAGGTACTTGGGAACAGTGATGGAGGGGGCGCGGACGCCGTGGAAGACGGTGAGATTCTTGTCTGCGTACACGGGAGGGACGTACTGGTCGTTCCTTGTGACTAGCCGCTGTAAGACGCACGAAAGGACGGACAAAATGCGCGGCTGTTGAGTTTCTTCCGGCGGAGTGGTCTCGTCTAGCTGCTCCTCTTCCCTCTCCCTCTCCCTCTCCTCCTCCGCCCGCTCCCTGCACACGACGACGGCGCCCGAGTGCATCAAGCCCGCAGATCTTTATCCACAAACAGCTTATCTGCCATATATTTATTGCTCCGCACGGCTGGAGAGTTGATCGCGCAATCGCGGTCAACTCGGGAAGAATTTAATCCCGCATTTTTCTTCTTGTCCTCCTCTGGATTCGATCTTGTGACCGCCGCTAGGGTTTGGCAGAGCCCGGGTTAGGGTTTGGTGAAGTTAGGGTTGGGAAAGTGAGGAAATACGGATCTGCGGCAACTTTCCCAGAAAGATAAGGTGGTGCGAGGTTGACGTGGAACATAGGGCGACGTGTCGAGTGACATGTGGCATGTTGGATTGTTTGAGCAGAGTTTGCTGACGTGGAAAGCCGATTTTGACAGCTGGCCTGAAGATGAGTGCGCGAGAAAGGTCTTCCGCTTTATCCAACCCAAGATTTTCTCTGTCCAAGCTTTGAGATTACGTCGATTCTCATGTCTTTTGTATTGGCCAGATTTATGATGTAGACAGATAGTTAGAGATTTTATTAATGTTTAGCAGATTAAAATAGATTATAGAGATTTTAGCCCAAAAAAAATAAAAATTTGATAGAAAAAGAGGTTAGCAATAAGGTTATAGTTTAAATTTATATATATACAATTTTTTAAGTTATTTCAATAGTTATTTTTAATATTATATATAGTATTATTTTATTTGTTATACGTGAAATATTTAATGATATGTTATTTTGTTTTTTATTTTATTTAAAGTCTAAAAAATACATATTTTTTCTTCTCAACATTCTTTTGGAAATTTCTATACATTTATCTCACATTTAAGTTGATGTGAATCGGTGTTTAGTTGTACTACAAGTATATTCATTTCTCATTTGATTTTTGTTCATATGTATTTTTTTTTATCACCTTCATAAATAGGATTGAACTAATCATATAGTATTGTTTTATCCTCTCGAGTTACTTTTTCCATTGCCCAGTTTAAAATTTTCTTCGCATATTTTTTTTAATCTCTTGATTAGTGATTAGGCAATCTTGTAATCTTGTAGGTTGATACCCCACTTATTCATCCAATATCTATTTTGTTTAATCTATGTCTATTTTGTTATTTTCAGTGTCTCCCATTATTACCTTTGGCTATCTATATTCCTCCATGTTCTTTATTTTCTTTATATATTCTACAAGATGAATCATGGTTGTTGCTTCTAATAGAAAAGTCCATATTTTTGTTCATATTATTCCATATGGGATCGATGTTTTAATCTTGAAGTTACTCATGATCAATTTTTTTTGAATTGTCTCAATTTATTTCCACTTTAGAGTTGACTTCCCAATGGTCGAAACTTCACTTTTAGAAGACCTCCAACAGTACTACTAGCCCCTAGTGGTTTTCAAATCCCACAAAGAAGTATATTTGCACTTATTTTATAGAAAGTATTCTGCTCTCCAAATAAGAACTTGGTAGATTACAACTCTAGATATGATATGATATGGGATTTTATGAAGCAAATTTAGTACATATATTTTAGGCATATTAAGCATGTTGGGTTTTTTTTATCTAAATAAATATTAATTTATTAAATTCAATATGTTATGCTTTTAAATTTTAATTAACAGTCATTTTAGTAAAAAAGTATCTAAAATATTGGATATCTATGTTTTTTTTTTTTATTGAATCAATGCAAAAAAATTACATCAGTATGAGTCAAATCTAGCACTATCTAGCACTTATACATTTGTATGAGTCAAATCTATCACTATCTAGCACTTGTACATTGGTATGAGTCAAATCTAGCACTTGATCTTTTAGAACTAGTAATCGATCTATCTCTAGAGCAACTGATCTTTTGACCAATCTTTCAAATATCTTTTAGAAAACAAGTCTACAATGCTTATTTATATTTATTTTAAATGTTTAGAATGAATGTCCCTCTAGTTTTACTCTATGAATAATTAAATGAAATTGGAAAATATTGCGTAATAATTAAAAAGAGCTCGTAATATATGTTGTGTTGGAAGAAGAAACTATAAATTATATTGATGTTATGAGGGATCATTGTAAGTGTTCCCCATCAAATTTTTATATCTATATTGTCACTTATATAGTACTTTTTAATATTATAATTTTTTTATCTATATATAATTTATACAATTTTTATTTAAAATGTGTCTCTTTTATTTTTAAAACGTTGATAAAAATAAATTAAAAACCATGAAATCACTTGTTTAGAGAAAGCTCTTTAATTTTTCTAAATAAAAAATGACACTATTTAAAAAAGATTATAAGATACAATTAAAGATCCAATATGACAAATCAAGATTTATAATAGTAACACATTAACTTTTATATCGTGATAGAAGAGAAGATGATAATAGCATTATGAGAGAATACTAACAATCATTTTTTTTAAATAAATAAATTATTATATTCTTGAATAATTAAAATATAAAAATATGTTTAATGATGAAATTTTATTGGAGGTGAGTTATCATTTAATGTTATGAATATATTTGTAGAAAGTGATGGTTGTAACTATTCATGTGGTCTTAATCTTAGTTTTAATTTTAGTGTTATTAAAAAAAATTGGTATTTTTTATAATTACTAAAGTATATTAAAAAAATTAAGTTGATATATTAATATTTTTTATATTTATTTACAATTGTTATTTATATGTAGAAGAAAAATGTGCATATTTCATATTTTTATCTCATTATTTTATATCATTTTATGTGGATATGAACATATATTTTTAGCATCTAGGTTGATCTTTTAACATACTCATTGATTCCAAAGACCTAAATCTCACACTCTATTATGTTAAATAATTCATTTCGTGATAGATTTTATCCTTTTCCCAAGGATTTTTCCTTCATAGACTACATAGAATCCATAATTATGTCCTCTACATAAAATTGTGTGTATAGTCTAGTCCTCCGATTTAAATTTCAAATTTTATCGCTTCAAAAGTATGATAATCCTAGAATATAATGTTACCCATCAACTTTCATGCTAAAGATCTTGAGTTTGGTGTCTATGAATTGTATTTAAGGACATCATTCTAGCTCGATCTCATTATCAATTGTAAGGAATAAAACATATTGCATTCACACTTCAAAATAATTGCATCTATCTTAGCTTACTTAGTGACATCAATATATTGTACTCTTTATTTTCTCTATTTTGATATAGTAAAATCCACATCGATCGATGTCTAACTGTTATCAAATAAGTCAAAATGATTTCCATATGTCTATAGTGAGCCTCCAAATGTGATTTTTAGCATCATCCATGTCCTTAGATTCACATACAAATACTAGAGAACAAATTTAAAAGATTTTGAAGTTGAAATTTGTGTTGGACAAAATCACGTGTGAGAAAAGCACCTAAAGACAAAACTATAGACGCAACCTAATCCCAAGATTTATAAATAATTATTCATTTGTCTTAGACTCCAAATCACATATCTGATAATAGTTTTCATCTTTCAACTCTCTATTACATCTCAATTAGTAAAACTAATTCATATTTTCATTACATCAAATTTCATATAAACTATAATTTCATCTCAATAGTTTCAATTATTTTATCTCAACATACTTAAATCTCAATTTAAATTTTACAATAGTTTTAATCCAATTAACAATTCACTCATTAAATCCATTATTGAAAGGTTAATTTACTTCCTTAAACTATATTATCACCCTTTAAATCATCACCACTGATATAAAATTGATAAATATACTAGAAATTCATTCTTATCTCACAATTACAAAAGAAACTTAATATAAACATCTTAAATAAATATCTCAATATCGATGCTAATTAATTTATATTATCCAATACCAAACAAAATTGATAGAGAACCATCGAAACTTAATTATTACTACCAAACAAACACCTTTCGAAATGGATAATATAAAATAAGCTTTGGAGTTGCACGAGAACAAGACATGACATAAATAGCCTTGTAACTATCGAATCAAACATAGAAGAAGAAAAAGAACATTTTTTAATTAGCCTTTGAACAAAGTACCCAAGGGATGGATTACATGGACTTTGACTTAGCCAAATGTAAGCCACTCTCCAAGAGCATTACACTATTAGTTAAGACCGCATTAACTCAACTAGGGTAGATATGTTTGGTCCTTTGGACTTATCTATACTAAGAGTTGTTTCTCTTGTGGCTACCATTTGGGTATTCCAAAATCTCAAACTTCTTTGAATGCACTTCAACCATTCATTTGCACCCATTTTTCTTAGAGCTTTTTGAATTTCCCCATATTCTAATACATTGATACAATCAAAATGGAAATATTGGCCTTATTAATTCTACTAGTTCTAGATGGATGGAAGCATCGGTTCTCATTAATTTGGCTTAATGTATCTTTTCATCACATTTATGTTGATTGGATTGTTGATTTTGTAATAGTAGTGAACTTGATTGCTACTAGATCAATATTTATAAACAATATGGTAATAATAATGATAATTGTGTAAGTTCGAACGGGTAGTAGAATTGGTTTGGGCAGTGGGTTTGCTCTCTATTGGTCTCAGGTTCGACTCCACTCCCGAGTTTAAGAGGTGGGACTACTTGCGGGCGGAGGATTTCACCCGCAAGGGACTAGTCTCGCCCCAACTCCCCCAGGTACCCAAGGTATGGGTTGTTGGGCTACTAGGCTAGGTTGCAGGGACACCCCTGTTGTAACAAAAAAAATGATAATTGTGTATATAAATTATTCAGATAAATTAATTGGTTTATAATTTATTATATTTTATGATTTGGTTATATAATGTATTATTCTAGTTATATTTTTGTTATTTTCATTTTTTCAAAATTTTATAATATGTAATTTGTTTTTATATTGTGGTTTTTATCAATCTTTATATTCATCTACGATAAAAGAAATATATTATAACATCATTCATGTATTTGAATATGGTAAAATTGAAGGTACCCAAGTTAATCTAAATCTCAAGTGGCTTGGGGAATAACCCAATCTTGAAAAGAAAATTTTATTTATGATTTTGATTAGGCGAGAAAGAGGATTTAGTTATGTTATTTTTGTAAGGATTGCATACATATTTGTTTACTCCTAAGTGGTTGAAATGACGAAGATGTTTGTACACCATACAAGAGAATATAGTTTTGATTCAAAAAGAGGGATTTGGCCTATGTACAACTTGTAAGAAAATATGTAAGTTAAATTAAAAAAAAAATAGGTAGCCACCAATTGAAGGTCTTATACAATAAATTCTTGTTTTGCTTGACAATGACAAGAAAAAATAATCTATATTTTCAACAATTTTATTTTTATTGGTAGAGGTTAATAGATACCTTGTTTAAATGATTGCAACAAGATAACACTATAATGAATTTTATTTTTTTTATTTTGATGGTAGATATATGATGGGGGAAAATTTTTACTATGGTTTACCCTATGCACAAGGCTTAATTTATTGTCTTAATCCAAAAATGTAAAGGAAATACAAAATGACTACATTTTTACATCAAATAGTTGCTTTTAAAATATGTTTTTTATCCTAGTGATCAATGTCAAATTATTGTAGTATATAATAATATTTTTAATGTATTTTATTTTCATAATCTCCTATAAAAACTCTTTGAAGAATTTTCATTTAGAGATGAGTGTGATAATGGTGGAAGTTTAATGTTTAATTGTATGTATGAGGGGCGTCAAAAAATTCATTGAAAAAATAGGTACATAAGATATATGGTAAAAAATTAGGATATTTTAATAAGACTTATGTTCTAGGAGAGGCAATAAAAAGTCAAAATATAGGGGTAGAAATGCAATTACGGGTATTATTCAATATTTCATGATAGTGAGTGATACAAGATAAGTTTACCAAGTGAATCCCCTAGGTTTACCTTATGCGAGTGCTAAGTAAATGTGTTTGATTTTTTTATTTATTCAATAGAGGTTCTCTCAATTGAAAAAGTTGTGTCCATGTTGATCTAACATGATGATGAGCATGTGAACTAGTCAATTGAGGAAATATGTTATCTTATTGTCTTTCCCCTTCTTATTCTCAATCATCAGATGGAACTACTATTGTTATCTCATAACGATTCATGTAACACACATTAACTAAATTTCTCTATGTATCCAAAATTTGACATGGATTATGATTGAAATTAATTATGTTTCTTTACCTGGAATGTAATGTCTCCACTTCTAAACAACCTAAAGAATAGTATATAGTTATTTCTTATAGGTGGAGTAGCATTGCATCATATAACTAATGTATCTAACCGGTAAGCAATTAGGTGCTTATGCCAAATTTGTACTAAGGAAAGTACATAGTTAAATGCATCAATTTGAATCTTAAAGAGGTACATTATAAGGAAAATATGTGTGAAACCCTTAACAATTAAAACTTAAAAAAATATTAACCACAAAATATGTAGGTATTTCCAAATTGATCCTATAAAAAAATACAAAAATATATCTACAAAAAATTTAATACTATTTTGACATATAAACAAAATTTAAAAAGGAAATAATGAGAAAAGAAGAATAGAAGCAACCACAAAAAAGAGACATAGATATACCTTGGGAAAACCCTTTCAGGCAAAACCTAGCCTCTAAATCACACCTAGTGTTGTATTGAACAACAAAAAATAGTAGTAATATATATTCTTAGAGTCCAAAGCTCTATCAAGAGAAAGAGGAGACCAACACTCTTCAATGATAGAGAAGAATCGATAGTATAACCCTATAATAGATAATGCATATTTTAATTCCACACTAGTATTGGTCTATGTAACTCTCAAGAAATATTCCATGAAGCACTAGTTACATTTTACACTCTCTAATAATGAAAGATGCTCTTACAATTCCACTATGTGATGCAAGAGCATCCAAGGTGAAATGGCAATCTTACATCACCAAAAATATTGTTAATTTAATTGGTTTATTTTTAATAAGGGCTTAGGGGTTATGCGAATAAATATTTTGATTTGGAACTTTGTAATTTCCCTTGGGATGAAATTGTAATTATAATTTTGGTGGGAATTATTTATTTATGAATATTTCCTAAGGAAAAATTAGGAAAATACCCCTCTTGGGCGTCTAATTCTTGGTGGGGACCACTTGTGGTGCATGTGCTTGCATGTTCAATTTCATGTTTATGCCACAATCTTTGCATGTTATTGCATGACCGTTTATAGAGTCGTTGGGGCCATTGGGATTCAAAGAAGGTGTCTTTATTGACCAAGATGATTGGACAAAAGTTAGGTGCCCATGTGAAGGTGGTGAAGGCAATGAGTTATTTTATATTTTATTTTCTTATCTCTCCTCAAGTTGGGCGTTGGAATTATTGATGATTTTTTGGAGGTTGTTTTGGTAAACCAATAGTGGTTTCTTCTCACATAATTTATATATAATGATGCTTGCTCATTTGGAGAGGGGGCTTTTGGAGAAGTTGTGGTTGCATACCCAAATGTTGTCAGAATGAAGTTAGAATGTTGACTTGCATATTTTTGTATGTGTGAAGCCCATGTTGTATGTGAGCATATGAGCTCCATGTTTATGTATTTCATTTTTAGATTTTTAAGTTCATACATGTTGCAGATTTCTCTTCCATTTTATGTGTTCCAAGTTAATTTGATGCTTTCTTGCATAGTATTTTATGTGTGTTTGTGATCAGATTTGAGAGGGAGAGTCTCCCTTTCCATCAATGGTATCAAAGCAGGTCATTCTGAGTCTATAAACAAAGCATCGAAGATAGGAATTTTCTAGCAGGACCTATGAGTTGTGGGTGAAGACTAAAATGCCTCCAAGAGTTGCCAACCATGGTAGAGGTGGAGGAAAAGGAGGAGGAAGAGATCCTCCAAGAGATGAATTTAGAGCTCTAAGAAGGAAAGTTGAGGTTTTGCAGGAAGAGATTAGTAGAAGAGATGTGCGTAGAGAAGATGATAGTGAAGATGAAGTCGAAGAGGAATTTGAAGAGGAAGAACAAGAAATAATGAATCTGAGAGAAATCAAATTGTTGAGAGCTATTACACAAATTGGAAAGAAGCATAAGATGGAGGTTTCAAACTTTAGTGGAAGCTTGAATCTAGAAGATTTGATAGATTGGATTAATGAAATGGAGGAATGCTTTGAGTTCTAAGAGATTGAAGACCTTCACAGGGTGAGGTTTGCAAAAACAAAACTAAAAGGACATGCTAGCATTTGGTGGAAGGAAATGAAGCTAGAAAGAGGAATAAGATGAAAGGAAAAGATATTCAAATGGGATAGAATGGTAGAGAAGATGAAAAGACAATTTATTCCAATAAACTATGAGTTGGAGTTGCTCAAAAAGACGCAAAGTTTGAGACAAGGAACGAGAATTGTGAAGGAGTACACAGAAGAATTCCATAAGATTCTAATTAGAACAGAACATTTTGAAGAAAACTAGGAAAAGGTAGTCTATTACATTAATGGGTTAAAGCCAAGCATGCAAGAGGAGTTGGCATTAGTGAGACTATACACCATTGAGGATGCATATCAGTTTGCATTGAAAGTAGAAGAAAGATTGAATACGAAATTTGAGAATAAGCAGAAAGGAAAGGGTAGAGATTATGTGCAAAAAAAAGAGGATGAACAATAGATTAGAGACATTAAGGATAGCAAGGATGAAAGAGGTGAAAGCTCAAACAAGTTCCGTGAGCAGAATTTTAGAGCAAGAGGAATATCGGGTAGAGAATTTGGAAGAGGAGGCTTCCAAGGAACTTGTTACCAATGTGGAGAAGAGGGACATTGAGCATATGAATTCCCACACAATCAGGAAAGGACCAATAGAAGATCTAAAAACCAAGCTAAAGCATCAAATGTGAATGAAGAAGATGCAATTTCAACACACTTAGAAGAATTTGAAAGAGGAGAAGCTTTGATGACTAGGTGAGCCCTGTTGAATAAAGACAATGAACCAATGCAAAAAAAGAGTTTGTTTAGAACAAGATGAAAATGTGAAGGTAAAGTATGTAATGTGATTATTGATGGTGTTAGTATTGATAATCTTGTTTATGAAGAAATGGTGAATAAGTTGTAGCTGGAAAGGAGAAGGCACCCACATCCATACAAAATTGTTTGGTTGCAAAATGACCGTAAGGTTTTCGTGAATGAACTATGCTTGATAAGATTTAAGATTGGTAAGTTTTGTGTGATGTTATATCTATGTATTTTTGTCACTTGTTATTGGGAAGACCTTGGCAGTTTGACAGGAAAGTAGTGCATTATGGGTATGCCAATACCTACTCCTTGATGAAGGATGGAGTCAAACACAAGTTGAAACCTTTGAATAAAGAAGTTCATGAAAGGTATGTAATGACATTGGGAAATGCTTGGTTAATGGAATTATACAATTAGTTAAAGAGGGTGAGGATGAAGATTATGATTTGCTAATGCAAGTTGCAACAGTGTTGATTGCGTTCAAAAGGGGTAGAGTGAAAGTATCAGTGGACAAAGAAGAGGTAAAATCTGGTTTTTATAAAAAATGTTGGTGTTGATTTATGTGAGAATGATAAGATTTGTGTAGAAGAAGATATTGTAGCAATGAATACATTGGTGAATGAAGGCACTACAATTGTAAGTAAGGAAGAAGGTGAGGAAGTGAATGTTTATTTGTTTGGTGAGATGCCCTTTGCACAAGTTGATGATTTATCATTTGATAAAGAGATTTGTATGGATGATAGTTAATTACAAGATGGAAAGGAAGAATATTTTGATTGTATTACTAACATTGAAATGGATATAGAGGAGAGAGATGGAAAGTATGAGTATTTTGATTGTGATACTAACATTGAATTTGCAGTTGAAAATCACTTTTCAGGAGATATAGGAAAGGAGGAACACATGGAACGAATAGAGATTGAAAATGAAACAATTATTTTAGCAATAATAGGGGGAGAGTTAATGAAAGAGTTTCCTTATTTTACTAAAGAAGAGAAAATGGATTATTATGATTTTCCAGAATTTCATAGTGCAAATTGGTGGGATTTGGAATTTGTGAAAAGAGGAAGGGAGAGAGGAAGAATGAAGGATGGAAGGGACATCAAATTGCAGAGGCAGGTTCAAAAAGATATTCAAAACGATAAGGTAGATAGATGGGTCCAGGATAAGCACAGGATCTACAAATGTTTATGAGTTCAACTCATGAAATATTTCAAATTACCATGGGTATCTGGTGTAGAAGCATCCAAGGTGAAATAGAAATCTTGCATCACCAAAAATATTGTTATTTTAATTGGTCTATTTTTAATAAGGGCTTAGGAGTTAGGTGAATAAATATTTTGATTTACAACTTTGTAATTTCCCTTGGGATGAAATTGTAATTGTAATTTTGGCGGGAATTATGCATCTGTGAACATTTTCTAACGAAAAATTGGGAAAATACCCCTCTTGGGTGTCCAATTCTTAGTGGGGACCATTTGGGGTGTGTGTGCTTGCATGTTCAATTGCATGTTTGTGCCATAATCTTTGCATGTTGTTGCATGACTATTTATGGAGCCATCGAGGCCACCGAGAGTCAAAGAAGGTGTCTTGATTAACTAAGATGATTGGCCAAAAGTTAGGTGCCCATGTGAAGGTGGTGAAGGCAATGAGTTATTTTATATTTTATTTTCTTATCTATCCTCGAGTTGGGCATCAGAATTCTTGATGGTTTTTGGAGGTTGTTTTGGGAAACCAATAGCAGTTTCTTCTCACACAATTTATATATAATGATGCTTGCTCATTTCAAGAGGGGGGATTTTGGAGAAGTTGTGGTTGCATGCCTAGATGTTGTTGGAATGAAGTTAGAATGTTGAGTTGCATATTTTTGTATGTGTGAAGCCCATGTTGTATGTGAGCATATGAGCTCCATGTTTATGTATTTCATTTTCAGATTTTCAAGTTAATACATGTTGCAAATTTCTCTTCCATTTTATGTGTTTCAAGTTAATTTGTTGCCTTCTTGCATAGTATTTTATGTGTGTTTGTGATTAGATTTGAGAGGGATAGTCTCCCTTTCCATCACTATGTAAACCCCTCATCAATGTCTCATTACAATATTATTTATAAATCCTCAAAGAATGCTAAAATAATTACATATGTTCCCACCCTCACATGGGTGTCCCATTTTGTCCACTCCATGATTATTAGAGATACATAAATTATTTACCCATCTATGAAAAATTAAGTTATAATAGACCTTAGGATATGTAAGGTGAAAACCACACCTAATTATAATATGCACAATTTGTCAAACATTGCTAGAACTAGCATTTTGTAGATACATTGCTTGAGTTACTCAAAAGTTTGTTGTTGTACAAGGACCTTGTTTAATTAGAGCACATGAGTGAATGGCCAAGTGGTGTCTAAGAATCTAAGGATAAACCTACAATATAAGGTGGTAAGTTTGAGAAATTTATGTAATTTAAAATTATGTTGTGTAGAGTCACTCAATTTTGAATCACTTTAATTCTATCTACATATGTGGGGGTGCCTATGTGATTGATGTTGTGGCCCAAACACTAAATTTGTGTTGTATTGAAATTCCAAATACTAAAGTTAGTTTGTAACTTTTATTGTTGTAGAATTTCAAAAACACATGAGACATGCTCCATATGCTCCTCCCAAGTTTTGTTGAAGATGATAGTGTCATCCAAGCAGATAATGATGGAGTTGGTGAAGCGTCACATGATATAAGTAAGTGCATGCATGTTTTGGTGTGTTAGTTAGACCAAAAGATATAACCATCTATTCATACAATTATTCCTTGGTTTTTATCTTCCAAACATCTTTGAGATGAACTAGTACCTAGTGATATCCTTACTTGAGATCAATGTTTGTGAATAATTATGCATTGTGAAGCTAGTCTAAGAGATAGTCAATACATGGAAAAGGAAATTGATTCTTCACTATGATCTTGTTGAGTGCATGGTAGTTAAGGTAAAGGTTCCATGTGTCATCTCTCTTTAGTATAAGGACCATCAAACTACCACATGTAGAAGAGTTTGGTTTAATCATACCTTGATTAATCAAATCTTCAATTTGATGTCATACTTTATCATTATCCCAAACATATATATGATATATAGATTTTCTTAGAAGATGGGATATGGGAATAAATCAATTATATGTTACAACACATAATGTGTAGGAAGATCTTTGCACTCCTTAAATACATCCTTGTATTGTTATAGTGCCTTACAAATTTATTGTTAGTGTCAGTTCATATTTAAGTAACCTTGCATGTTACAAATGTACACCCGCTTCCTTACATGGAAATCTCAAGTAAATCATCAGAATCATAAGCATTTGCATATATACTACATTTCCTATATATATTCACACACACACACACACACACACACATGTTCAAATACACATTACATGCAATATATGCTATTTACAAAAGTTTTAGTATTTTAATTTGATTTGATTAAATGGTCGAGGATCAATGATGACCAATCATAACTGACCAAAAATCCTATCAACTTAGGTTTAACACATACCTACATGATACACAAATTGACCCAAAAAGGTTCCTCTAACCTATGCATGTGAGTGTGTGTGTGTGTACTTAGATAAATATACCAATGGTTCCAATACCGACCTCCTCTCTTGGGTGATACTCTCCCTCCCTCACTATAGGGTTCAAACTCTTCATGCATGCAACTTAGAGCAACATGTTCAAAGTTAGTTGATAACATATTATTCACATTCATAATATAACATAAGCATTATTAAAGCATTTAAAAAGTAATTTCATTATAATGCATATTCATATATTTCATTCTTCCATTAAACATCATCAAGACATAATCTTGCATTAGAATCATATTTACTCATAAAGGTAAAAGTAATTTGGTAATTTAGCATTGGGGTGTAGCATATCGCCCCCCTTATGAATCATCGTCCCCAATGATCTAAAGTATCATAGCATAAAGATAAAGTCAAATAAAGGTTTACTTTAAAAAAATTTCAAAATCATGTAAGAAAAAGGAAAAATTTCCATTTTAATCTAATTATAATCTACCATCATGGCACTGTCCTCTGAAATTTGGTCCCACTAGACTTGCACTAAGTGACCTTGCTAACATAGTGGAAGAGATTGCATTATTTAAGCACTCTTTCTCCTCTAAGAACTATCTCAGTATTTGCTTAGCATCAGAATAACTCTTTTGCCTATCATTCTTCTACACTTATCTCTCTTCTTAATCAACCTGATCTTCTCTTCCATTTTTGACAACATTTCTAGACTAAGGATAATCCTATTTTCCAGCGTATCCCAACTTATAGGAATTTGGAACTTCCTTTTGTATAATTTTTCAAATAGATCAAGTTTTATCACAGAATGATAGGAATTGTTGAAATAAGAATATTCTACAAATCAACCAGGACTCAATTTACCCTTTTTTTCTGACTTATTTGTTTAGGGTGATAAGTTGAGCTTATATTCAACTGATTTTTTAATGAGGTGAATATAGTTTACTAAAATGTTAACATTTCACATGTGTCCCTATCTAAGATAACCTTCTCAGGAACACCATGCAACCAAGACACTCCTTCCAGGAATTTATGGTAGTGACTAGTGTCCCACCTGTCAAATTTCCTTGATGTGAAATGGGCTACCTTGGTAGGCCTATCCACCACTATCAAAATAACATTATGCCAAATATTTGATATAGGAAGACCCTCTACAAAATCCATACTAATGATTTTCCACTTCCTCTTTGGTTTCATGAGGATATAAAATTATTGTCGGGTGATGACATTCTATCTTCACACTTTGGCACTCTAGACAACTTGCTACAAACCTTTTACCATCTTCTCTTCATTCATTTCCAAAAATATAGTGATTTCACATCATCCAATAGCTTTGGCATTCCAGGATGTTCCAAATATGGTGCCAAATAAAATTCTTACCACAGCATATTTCCTAACTCCTCAAAGTCTGGTACTTAGCTCCTTCCTCTAATAATTAGTAATCCATTCAGATTAAATGAAACATCTCCCTTAGACTTCTACCACACTTGATTCTTGAAAATATAATGAATAGATATCATCGAGGAGATGTCTCCTTCAACTTAGGGCATCCGCAACTCAGTTTCCCTTGCCCTTTATATCATAATTTGATATTATCTCAAGTCATCTCCTCTATTGAGGATATAGATTTGGTTGGGTAAACAATACTTTAGACCATGTTGGCTTGCTTTAATCTCCAAAAGTTGTCTAAGAAAATTACGCCTCCATAGTTACGAAGCATGAATAATTTTTTCCAACTCAAAATCATGTGGAGCATAGTTTTGTTCTTATATCTTCAATTTCCTAAACGCATAGGCAATAACTTGCCCTTCTTGTATTTAAGCATCCTACCTAACCTTTTTCCAAGGCATCAATGATAATCACAAATTGGCCTTCCAAATCTGAAACTTATAGTATTAGTGTCATAATTACTTCTCTTTTATTTGGTCAAAGGCTTCTGACTTTTTCTTGACCATTCAATCCTTTGCTAATAGCTTCTACAACTAAGCCTTCAACTCCAACAATCTTGTTGTGTTCATTAGAAACTTTGGAGATAAGGTTTTGATTTGAGAACTACATCTATTGAGGAGTCAAAATTATTATTAGGAAGTAATCTAGGAATTTTTTTGGAAATATATCACCCAAAACCCCATTGATTAGGGCACCTATTTGTATCCAATCCTTTATTTATCCTTATACTCTTCTTCTTTTCCTTGATGTTTTCTGAGACTCGTAAATATTAAATCGTCTTAAAAGTTGAACTCTTGTAATCATCTATTTTCTCCAATTTGATGGCATGGATTTGACATCCTTTTGCTTGTCCTTCTTCAATTGAATGATTGTTACTTGCCTTAACTTACCCTCACTAGGTATATCTTACAAATACACCTTGCTCCCAAGGTTGTCTAGACACTCTATCATTTTAGGAAGCAGTCCTCCTTAGGTCTGTGCCTCATAACCAATTTATCTCAAGGTTGATATCAAAGATCCTAAAAGGCTAGTTATAAATATACTCTCCATAAGAACTTGAAAGTCCAATCTAAACTTTGACCAAACACTTCTCTACCTAAGCTCTTGTCTGGTTAGCCTGCTTTAATGACCAATTTTTTTGTCTTACAACCAAATTTTCTAAGAAATATTGTTCATAATAATTGGTGGATTTATCCTTTTCCATAACCTTAGATATTTCAAGGGTTAGTCAGTTTCTTTTCTCATTATCAAGCCTTGATTCCAAATTAACCATGTCCATTCTAGGTGGTGCTATCATGTCAGTTTTCATCTTCACCTATGTGAATTGCTTCCTTTTCTGACCTACTCTGGCCTCTGACCTTTACTCTAAGGTACCAACTCTCATTCTTGATTTCAATTATCATTTCTTAGGATTAATCTAGTTTTGAATTGAGGTTGTTAAAGGTTTGTCTTCCCTCCTAGCTACCTCCATAGTTTGTTCTAATTCGCAATATGTTGAACTTTCTACTTCATCTAAAGTTTCCAATTTATGCTTACAATTAGTCCCTCTAATTTAGCATTTGTATCAATAGACATTAATCATATTCATTTGTTCCACTTAATCAAATGGAAATTTTATTATATTATTCATATATTACATTGTATTCTTATTTAATACATAATTTTTTACTCTTTGCGACTACAAGTCGCTATTAGAAAGAGGGATCTCCTCAGGTTCTTTCTCACCCTCATAGCCAACTAAAACAATTTTGAAGGGTGGATGTACTTGCATATACTCATCCATAACCTTCTTACTAAACCTAGGTGCATTCCTACCATAGCCCAAGGGCATCTCTCTATGAGTTGTAGGTTTGACTGGTATGACCATAGACATAGGATTAATAATTTTCACAACTAATATATCTTGCTCCTTCTCTAGCCTGATACGCTTGAGTGTGTCAACCAGTGTCTCAGAGTCTACCAACCAAGCACCTCTTGTATAGCTAATATGTTTTAGGAGTTTAGGGACAACTCTTTCTTAGTCATAAAGTTAGATAAATTTCAAAAAGTTGACTTCCTTACTGTTTTCCTTGTTCTTCTGTTCCTTGCCATTCTGGCATAAGAAAGTTTCAAACATTAGCTACTGGTAATGTTTGACAAAAATATTAAGTAATGAGCTCATAGGTCCAATTGCTAAACCTGGTAGATCTGATATCACATGTAACATACCCAATGTTTACTCTATAGTTTTCACCTAAGTTTTTTAACTTAGAAAGTGAATAATTCAAGTTTCCAAAAAAACAAGGAAATGAAATTTTTCCTTTCTCAATAACATAAGTGCATATTGCATAAATAACTTCACATAACATTACATAAATGAAATGGCATAACATAATTCTAAGTAAATGGAACTCATCTTTTCAAATACATATTACAATAGATTCATGATCATAAATTCAAATTCATAACTTACAAGATTTCATGGTCAATGTATCCTTATCTGAATCACACTTCTTATGCTTCACAAGCCTCGGTTGCCCACTGCAAGAGGGAGAAAATCACCCAAGGGCTTTACCTCCAACCACAGACCTGGCAGTCCCTCACACACCTTCCTAACTGGAAGTGGCTCTGCCCTTCGATGAAGATTTTGGTATGGGAACCTCTAGTAATTCCATCTAAGTCTCTAGTGTTGTGTTCTACATAACATGTACAACCATACAACTATGGATACCCTCCAACTATGCATGACACTACTGAAAAGTTATGCAAACTCGGAGCATATTGAACCAACAAAGTGTAAGTAGTGACTTTTACACTTACTTGGGCTAAAGTTTTGATATATATAATTAATCCACTTTCTAAGGAAGCGATGTCATAAGTTCACCCACCTCTAACTCAACTTGGATATCCTAATGACTTGTGCTTAACTCTTATCTTGGTTTGACCCCAAGGATAACTATCATAATCAAGATTTCATTCAAAAGTGATGACACACTAATATTGATTTAACTGACCAAATAGGTTTGACTCAAATCTCTTGAATACCCTGTTACATACCTATACCAATTTGGGTGTGGAAATTGCCTCATATTCAAGTTCTTTCTTACTAATTCAGTAAACGACTTGACTGGCTATCTTCTTCTTACTATAATACCCAAGTTACACTCTTGTAACATTAAAGCATTCAAAAAGTAATTTCCTCATAATGCATATTCATACATTTCATTCATCCATTGAACATCATCAAGACATAATCTTGCATTAGAATCATATTTACTCATAAAGGTAAAAGCAATTTGGCAATTTAGCATTGGGGTGTAACAAACTAACTCCCTCATAGGCTCAATGTTGTCTTTCTTTGGTGTTGATAGTTGATTAAATGAGATATGACTATCTTATGTTTGATTAAAGGGCACAATAAATTTGGAATTGATTGACTACCAAGTAGTAATAGAACTAATAGCAAGATAGTGATACCAATCGCCTATTGTTCCTTGTAATGTTTTTAAAAATAAATTAATTGAAATATCTTCATGTGTCACACTCAAATTTTTGCATGAAGTGATGAAGGTGAAATATGCTCATCTAGATGTTGCTTTCAATCACCATAAAACTTTGGAAAATCCTTGATCCATGAAAAATCTCATGATGCTCTACAAATTCCAATTGACTAATATTCTTTCTCCATGGTAAGAATGGATGTGTGTGGTTTTTTTTGTTGTTGTTCTCTATATCAACCATCAATTTTATAATTCCTACATGCATGTAAGTACCCATTTTTATACTTTTCTACATCAAGTCGACATTCTAGTTGCATGATGTTGTACATTATATGAAAATCCTTTGTAGTGTACTAAGTTAGAACAATCGATTATGCACCCCCAATTTGTCACATGCTTAGGTCACCTTCCTAGCCATACCAAGCATACCCTTAGACGTCCCATACCTTAGTCTCTTTTTGAAAAAAAAATCATGCTTTTAGTCCTTAGGTTTTGTCATCTTTGGTGAAATTGTCATTTTTATTAGTTAGTGGTTGTAAAATCATTATAAATAATTTCATAACTCCCTCTACAATTTCATTTTCAACATAATGGTCTCTTGACCTAATAACAATTTTGAAATGACTCATTTGCTAACCAATACTTTTACTCATTTCAAATAAAAAATTAAGGTTTCATCTTTGTAACTTACCTTCTAATGTATATCCTATTCTAATCTACTTGTAACACCCCATTGTCCATATCCACACCTCTTAAGCTCATTTCCCTCATTTCCTTTGGAAGTCCTCTCATGCATTTTTTGCTGGGAAAAGGTGTGTTGTATTCCTTGTATAACAAATTAATAATGTTAGTAATGTGGATACCATAATGGGTTAAGCATTCTTGAAGATAATTTATGTTGTAGATGGCATTGAGATAAGTATTTAATGTGAGTGTCACATTGGAAAAATATTTAATGTTGGAAAAACTTAGTGCCAAATATTAATTTAGGGTCATGAGTTAGTGAACTCATGGTTTTGAGGCACATGGTTTTGTTACATTGGTGGTTGTCATTGCACCAAAAGATCAACCCGTTAATGCCCGATACAACCGCCAGATTTATACAAGATCAAGAGGAGGCAGTTAAACCATGTCACGAACCCAAGTGTCGTGTTACACAAGGAAGACCAAGGAACACACCATCTTGCAATAATCCCCCCCAATGCAAGCGAGGGGTTTGAACTTGTGACCTTGGCTCTAATACCAATTGTTACACTGGCGGTTACTGTTGGACCAAAAGATCGACCTGTTAATGCCCGATACAACCGCCAAATTTATACAAGATCCACAAGCGGCGGTTAAACCATGTCACGAACCCAAGCAACATGTTGCACAAGGAAGACCAAGGGACACACCATCTTGCAACAGGTTTATGCAATATCACATGGTGGTTTCAAGCAAGTTGGTTTCTATAAAACCAAGCACATGAATAGTTGTTGAAATTGGCTTGTGCAACCTTTGGTTTGTTGGCTAAGGTTGGATTGAACATCTCTTATAGGTTGTATATGTGGAATCATGGATTGTGATGTGTCGCTACATGGTTCTCATTTGATTGTTAAAATGGAGGAATGCAACTAGGGTTTTTATCATTAAACTAGGGTAGCTGGAGATGAAAGTGAGGCCTCAGGCTGCGGCTATCCCTTCGGGTATGTAATTTATTAGAAATGAAACTAGGGTAGTTGGAAACAACATCTCTTATACTCCATCCACCCACCATTGAGAGTGTTGTCCTCGCTACATCTACATCTTGAATACCACCTTGCTAGCCACCAAGTAGCATCACCATCACAGAGCCACCTAGCCATTGTTGCTAGCTAATGGCTCCACCCACCTACTGTCCTCCACTCACCAATATTATTTTCAAATGTGCCTAATAAATTAGATTTTTTTAGAGGTGTATTGGTATAAGATGTCATACATTTATATTTTTATAGTTGAAAAAATGATCTTTTTGAGAACCATGTAGTAGTATTAGTTGTCTTCTTTAATTATCTTTATGATAGAAAATACTATTTGGAAGTTATTTTTTCTCTCCTTGATTCAACAAGTCATATCTTGTGCCCCACAATGTTCAATTTTGGACTTCATAGTTGATAGAGAGTATTTTTTGAATATTTTGTAGTGGATCAATCTTAAAAGTGTTGCTATGTGATTTTTTCACTTACATTTCTATAAAATTGATTTTGGGTTCTTTGGTTGTGTATTTTGTTGACTGATGGAAAATCAAATCTAGCGATGGTTTGGTGTTTGAGTTATGGATAATCTAAATGTTTATGTTTGGTTTTGTTAGTTTAACATGGTTATTAATGTAATAATAAACTCATATGTTACATTTTGAGATCTTCCAATTGTACATAGGTTGTCTATAGTTAGATGTTGCATGAATAAATATTTAGTGTTGGTGTAAATTTTATTTGTTAGAATTATTTTTGTCACTTGGTGCATTGGTATGTTTGTGATTCATTATGAGGAAAAGAGATGGTGTTACCTAAGATAGTTGTATTGTGGGGCCTATTATTGTTGACTGTGATGTGTGAGAATTTTTAGATCTCATTCCAATGAGAATTTGATGGAGATACATAAATAGGTGATCATGGTGTCATGGAAGTTCTTGTGTGCATGTGGCTTTGGCACAACATGGTTGTTTATGTGGATAAATTATTGGTGGTGATTAATTGATTCCTAGTTTGTAGTGGTGGTTTATGTTCTTAGTTTGGAGATCATGGTTCTACTTTATCTTCTGAAGTTGTTGATGTTGCAGTTGAATGTTTTGATTGTACAAGGTTCACGGGTGATCTTCATTTAGGAGATGCTTATCACAATGCTATGTGTAACTCAATATCATGGTTTGATAGGAGCTTTAGTAATGATGTGGATTCATCACTTGGTGATTGATAATCTTCTATAGTGGTTATCAGTGTCATGGAGGAGTTCCTAGATTCTCTCTTTTTTGTAGTGAGAATTCTTTGACATTTTTAGTTCTATTGATAGTAGATTTTTGTCCTCATGTTATTTGGAGATTTTCACATATTATGACAATGGGGGACTCTTTGATTCTTTGGTTGAGGTGTTGGTTATGATTATATGATTTGATAGATGATCTTTTGTTTAGAGGATGGATTTTATTATGTCATGGTGGATTTGGAGTGCACATTAGCGTTTTGGCATGATACAAGTGCTCTTAGGAAAAAATATGTCCATTAGAGACATATGATCTTTTAAGGAGATGTAGATCACAATTTTAGGGAGAATTCATGTTTTCTAGAATAATCATGTAGTGATAGTGATTTTTGGTAGTTTTATAGCTTTAAGTATAGTTATCATTTTGCCTTGGAGCTTCTAGGGATTATGCTGATGCAATTGAAGTTCAATTGGCATGAGATGGTTGGTTAGGTGTTCATGGATACTTGATAGACTTGGGTGAGGACAAAGATATCTTTCTTATAGGAATTGTGTGTTGAAACGAACCCTTTGATGAGGTTTCAATAGGAAGATTGAGGAGTCTACACTTGGAGATAGACATGAGTTCAATATGGACCTGATAAGGAGATTGTTCATGGAGAGATTCATGGTGGCTCTATGTATCTAATGAAGAAGCAATATCTTTCCCCACTCTTGGTCCATATGGTAGAGTATCATCTAAAAAGTATTGCCCATCTTGTTTTCATGAGCATTTATTTGCATGATTTGTCTTCTCATGGGAATGGATATTGAGCTATGAATCTTAGTTCTAGAGGGCTTATTTGAGGATTACTTGGGGTTTATTTTTTCCTTTGCCTCCTTATACATGTAATTTGGTCATGTAGATATTTTGAGGAGTGTAGAGGATGTTCTGGGGGAATGGATGTTTTGTTTGATCTTCCTTCAATTGAGAGACTTACATCTTGGTTAGTTTATTGATATACAATATATTTTACCTTTGGGTTCAATAGTTGGATTTTAAGGAGGCATTTTTATTTAGGGTTTTGGAAGGAGATATTACTTATCATAGCTTTTAACACATTAGTGTTGATAAGACATGCTATATGGCTTTGATTTGTAGGCCTTCTCTCTTGATGGTCTATCATTTCTTCCTAGAGGTTCATGTTTGTGTAAAATTGGAGTTAAGGTTTGTATGGAGTTATTGTTATCACTATGTTTATGGTCATTTATTGTTATTACTCCATTACCTTTTAGTAACAATATGAAGGCTCTTTAATTTTTATTTCTCACAATATGCGGAATTTGGGAAAGTGGTGTAGATTATTGGTGAAAGAGTTATTTTGCAACAATTTAGTTTACAAGTTTTACATATCATTGTGTATATGTTCTTTCATACTAGATGATATAGATAAAAAAAATTCACACCATTCTTGTGAGTGCTCTTGGTGGAATTTTGGATGCCCTAATTGATTTCATATTTGGAATTACTCATATAATGGAAGTTCTAGGATGTATATGTGTCCTTTGTTGAATGTTCTCACTATATTGTGGTGTTGGTCTTCAAGTTATTTCTCACATGTCTATGTGTTGTCACCTTGGAGGACTTCTTTGTGTAGGATAGTGTATATAGGGACTTGTGATCATTAATTGGTTTGGATATGTTAATAGAACAAGGTCTACCTATTATGATGATTGTAGACATCTAAATTTGACCACATCCTAAGCACACTCGATTTGGCCTAATTTATATCCTTCTGTGTTAATTAAATAAAACTAATTGTTTAATTAATTAGTCTAACCATCTTCCTTGCATTAAGCAAATAAATTCTAATCATTTATTTTATTAATTAATTATTTTAGCCCTTTCCTCTATAATCTACATTAGTTAAATAAATACAACATTTATTTAATTAACTTTACCATTTATATTCCAATCTTCCAAAAATTATATAAATACAAACTATTTATTTAATTATTCTTTTTCCCCTCAAATCATTAGTTGGCTAAGATTAATTAGTTAACTAATAATTAAAGTTGCACATTCCTAATCCATCCTTAAGCCAAGTCAAACATGCACATGGCATTCATGTATGTGGCCCATGCTTTTCACTTTTGCATAAAGTCCTCCCATTCAATCTTTTCCATCCATTCAATCTAGAAAATCCCACCCCTTCACATGTCCCCAAAAAAATACATTTCGGTCTTCCTAAAAGATTACTTTGTATCCTTACCATCCATCTTCTTCCAAGATCTCCACCATCCAAGTCCCTTGGATCATGGAACTCCTTTTATGCACTAGTTGCAATGTGCCACTTGAAGGCTTCTCATGGCTCCAAATTTCTCAAGCAACACCATCCATTGATCTCTACAATTAATCCTGTCCATTTATCAATCATCTTCCCAATCAATAAAAATCCCCTCATATGAGATTTTTATTAAGACCTTAAATTGTAAAATCGTGTTGTCAATTTGAGTAACCACTATTCTATCTCTCATCACATATCTTGAGCACAACCATATTTTGTATGTAACAAGAGGCTTTGGTGAGAGATTTGTTTTAAGTTTTCATCTTGGGTGCATTAGTCTCTTAGCTCAATCAAAGATGGCAATCAGGCACGGCAAAAAGGTTTGAATTGCATTGTTTGAGTCTTTTATTTGCGTTCCTTGCTTGCTTGTCCATAATGAGTATACCTTGTCTTTAAGGTATGGTTAGTTGAGTGTGTTAGCAACTAGTTGTGGTTGCTATTCTAGGTATCTTGATGAGTTGTTGACAACTACTCAAGCCTATTGGTTACCATTGGACTTGGTGTTTGTGTTTGTTTAAATATCACGTTGAGGCAAGATTCATGCTTCTATGCAACAATTAGTGTGGCATCTCCTTTGGATATAATACTATCTTATGTTCATTGGCATTATGAAGGATGAGAAGGTTCTTGTTTGAGATGATCATCACCTTGGTTGTTGTTGCAAGAATCTTAATGGAACACATGGAGCACTTGGATGTTCTAATAGTACATGTTGGCAATAGAGATTGTTGGCTTGATTGAGTTTATTTTTTACCCTTTATGTAGTGTATATAAGTGGTAGAGTGTTGGGGAAAGGTGTGTTGTACACCATGCATAATAAATAAGTATATTAATATTGTAAAAATAAATATTTAGATGTGTTGCATCCTCAAGATGCAGGCATCACAATGGGTTGGATATTCTTGGGGACACTTTATGTTATACTAGATATTGGAATAAATATTTAATGTGGGTCACATTTAAAAAATATTTAATATTGGAAAAACTTAGTACTAAATATTTAATTTGGGGTCATCATTTAAGAAGTTCATGGTTTTGAGGCACATGGTTTATATAATGTCACTTAGTGATTTTGTGCAAGCTTATTTCTATAAAAACAAGAACATGAGTAGTTGTTGAAATTGGCTTGTGTAACCTTTGGCTTGTTAGCTAAGGTTGGACTAAGCATCTCTTGTAGGTTATATATGTCGAAGCATAGATTGTGATTTGTAGTTGCATGGTTCTCATTTGCTTGTTCAAATGGAGGAATGCAACTAGGATGCTTGATACTTCAAAAGTTTGTATGGAGACTCACCAAGTGTATTGTAATCTTGTTTCTTCAAATAATACATTGAATTGTTCGGGTGCTTTTGGAGGCTGAGTTTTTTCTTGAGAGGTTTTTTCCAAGGTACATCTAGTGCTCTTGATGGTATGTTTTGTTATCCTTTTGCATATTTTTCTTTCATGATGGTTGTGGATGTGGTGATTATTATTGTAAATTTCCTCTCAATTTTCAATCTCTAGCTCTATAACTTTAGTTGAAGCTATCTCCAAGCTACCTTGATTCCCCTACAAACTTTAGCAAGCCTATGATCATCCTAGCTCACCCCTCTTTGTAGGTTCTACTCATACTCAAACTAAAGAAGCATCTAGTCGTAGATGAATTGTGATACAACAGAATGCTTTTGAGGACAACATTTCCAATTCTCCTTCAAGTTTGATTCAATTCTACTCTAAAGTTGTGGAGATGCAACGCACAATTGAATGTATGTGTGCATTTAATTTTGTAGAGATTTTTAGCCACAAGGACCTCCCTATCCTATGGTGATTAGCGAGCCTAAACTAAATATGATGATGACTAATATTAAACAAACTAATAATTATTGTTATTATTTTGTTTAATATTAGCGAGTCATCTATTTTATTTGTTTGTGTGTGTTTTGTTTTGTCTTTGTTGTTTCCTTGATTGAAATCAATTTAAGCAAGCTTCCAAACACCCCCCTCCCCCCTTATCTCAAATATCTCTAGGGGTTTTCTATTGTTAATTAGGGGACTTTGATATTCCCCTCTTTTGCCAAGAATTCATATCTCTTTGATCTATATCAAACTTTCCCCAAAGTCTACATCCTTAACATTTGTAATAAACCTTCTAAAGTCTTAAAATTCTTGTCATCTCATTGTCCCTTGATTTTGGACAGCCTTGAACATCTTGAAAATCAATTTGGTCTTCCTTGTGTTAGTCTTCTATGATTATTCTTTGGATGTACTTGTTTTGGGTAGCTTATTAGGACCTTGGCTATCCATTTTGTATGCATCGTACATGTCGTGCAAGTTATTTTCCAGCCTTCTAAGGCATTATTGATCCTTGTCCTACACTTGTGGCAACCCATATGTTAGGGTATTTTCGCTAGATCATTGTGCAAACTTGTTATATTGATTTGTGCATCTTATTATTGCTTTCTAAAGCACATTGTGCATTATTTTGTCATTCGCACACTGATTATATCATTGGATGGCCATTACACATTGATTCATATTGCTCATACATTGCATGACATTAAACAATCATCATATTTTCATTTGTGCATTAAAATGAATCCTGTGCTGATTTCTGAATTCAATCTTTTGGACAATAGTATATAGATCATGATATTTATTTCCTTTGAGCTATTGGAACATTGTTAGCATCCGTTAACTCATAGTAAATGAATTTTGATTGCATATTAATGTAATTGGCATACTCGTTTATATCCTAGGTTGCATTATAACCATAAAAACACAAAAAAAAACGCAGTTAGATCACCACTGCATCTCCATCCATCCATGTATCCTTATTACATCATTGTGAAGTTGTGAGGGGAAGGCATTCTCCCTCCCCCGTTGTAATGTCCCCAATTTTTATGTGTCAAAATCAAAGGAGAACCTGGGGAGCCTTTCACTTCACTGACACCAAGGCCTAATCATCTGCCCCAGCCTACAAATGACTGTTTTCCAATAGCATGTCCCATTATCACGTTCTTGTTGCCTCATAAGCAAGTGCGTCAAGAACACCTGATCATTCTTGATTTATAAAGAAAAATTCTATATTGGCCTCGGAACATTCTTGAAAGTACGTGAGGATACTATGGCTACCTCATCGAATTGAGAGTTTACTTGTAAGGCATCTACGAAACATCATTGAGTGGGAAAGTGAATGACAAGGGAAAATAAATTAAGTTATTTTTGTATGTTCTTGGAATCATGCCACCATGCTAACTATATAGGTCACTTCAGGGTTTTGGGATGAACATTTTCAACGAGGGCATTGGAAGTTGAGAGAGTGCTCTTGAAATTTTATTTTTTCATAGGAAACAAGTAGGCACGGGCTTGGCGTTTTTGTCTGTTCTCTAAGTGTTGTTCAAGGTTGGGAATTGTTGGTCTCCAGGGGAAAATTTTTTGTAGATATCTTTTGTTATGTAGTTTGTCCTTCGAAAAGGAAAGTAACTCCATAAGTGAAACTATTGTTAAATGATTCATATTACTGATTCAAAACTATGTGTTCTATGTGTCTGGAATGTTGTTGCAATCCCATTGCGGGATTCATATTGGCGTTGCCACAGAGACTATGCTGCCATTCATTTGGCTCCCAATCCTTAACTGCATCAGATTATCATCACTACTTTTACTTTAATCCCTGTTGGACATGCAACACACATCCACAAGACTGTCTGCTAGTCCCAAAGAAATTGCTGGTGCATTGTCTATATTCAGTTGACAGTGGACTGTGTATAATAATTTGCTATAGAAAACACATACAAAAGTGCCTTTGGTATGAAGGGCCATGCTAACTCCTCAATTTATTTTGTCGATAGTGAAGCAAGTGTTCCATTTATTAGACTACAAATACAAAATTATCTTTTTAGGGAGGGCAGTACCACTCTTCAATTGCCCCCTGAATTTGAGCATTTGTCACCTTCAGAAGCTGCTCCCCGTAGTCTCTATGATTTGGGTATGCATGAAAATAAAATGGATGATTTGTGCTGACCCAGTGGTAAGTGTATTTAATATGCCTTGGAAAAGCAACATGATTGAACTCTCGTTTGGTATTGTTTGGTATTGGCAGATGTGGAGTTCTAGTGGAGCCTTTTCAGAAATATATCACGCTATCATTATATGCAAAGATTATAATATTTTTATCAGACAGACATCCCCAAGAGAGTCATATAGATGTATCACTGGAGTCTTCTTAGAAATAGACTATAGATCATCACTTGAAAGAGGTGGAATACATTCACTATAAATTATGAACGCAGATTGCTGTGAAATTTATTTTAGTGAATTCCCTATTGGGAGAAAACCTGACGAGCAAACTAATCTTCCATCATAAAATGACAAGATTTTGGCGTGCATTTTCTTGGGCTAACCATATGATACACATATCTAATTCAATCACCAAATTAGAGTATTATACTCAGTAGCAAGCTCCATTGAGTTACTTATCAACTAGAGTCTAATATCCTCAAAAGGGTTTGAATTCATCCTTTGTCTTTTCATACAGACAATTTTGTGTGTTGCTTCCAGACATACTTGCAAAAAGTCAATTATGATGGAAATGAAATTGAGAGAGACCCCTGAT
This sequence comes from Sequoia sempervirens, assembly GCA_007258455.2. Lineage (NCBI taxonomy): Eukaryota > Viridiplantae > Streptophyta > Pinopsida > Cupressales > Cupressaceae > Sequoia > Sequoia sempervirens. Next base: position 107,712,741 of record VDFB02179234.1, read on the forward strand.
TCCTAATTCACAAAGCAACCACTCTAAAGTTTGTTGACTCATTCTTCTTAGGGGAGAAGGATGAATTACATTTTTCTCTAAAGGTTTTGACCAGACAATTCAGTACTGAAGCAAGTGGCGTTGACACCATGCATGTTGTACTAATCAAAAAATACATGTTGAACGACAACTTACCAGGGCCAAGTTCTGAAGAAAATGGTGGTCAAATTATAGTCCATAATGCAGACATTAGCACTATATTAAGAACAGAAAAGGAATTTGGGGATTTGCCATCATTATTGCTATTGCAAATTTTGGTAAGTAATCCTATGTTGAATCATTTGAGGGTAACACATAAGATTCTGAAGGAAATCGATACATTTTTTGGATTTCATTGTTGTTCCCTTGTAAAACTCACATCAACCATCTGATCTCCTTTTAATTTGTATTCTGCAAATGCAATTGGATAGAACACGAACCCTGAAATATATATTTAATGAAAATAAGACTTATTAAGAACATATCAATTTTATTTTTGGCTTGGTTCATAACAAATTTAAAAACCATAACAAATCACAGTGCAAATAAATAATAGCTTACTTAACAAATGAGGATCATTTTGATCCCTGCCAACAAATTCCAATTAACCCAAGGATGGGCCTGCACAACTTTCTTTACAGATTATGTACAAAAATATCTCAGGCTAGTGGCTGACACAAAGCCCTTTCTTTGCAATACTAACCCAACAACGAGATTATGCCACTTTGCCTTATTATAATCCGAATTTCACTCAATATCTTTCTAGGATTCTGGACTGCCAAATAATTAACTGAAAACCATTGTATGAACCATAGGCCTTTTCGGCTAATACATGATAAACATAATCATGATAATCCATACTCTGGGTTTCATCATCCCAAACATGATGGCGAAATCTGCAAGTTGAGTTGATTCCGGATTGGCTTGGCACACAGGAATGCCCAGCAGATGAAAATGCCCAAAAACCAGATTGAGTCTTCTTCTAGATTCCACATACAAGAAATCAACAATAGTCTATAGAACTCTTCACAATCCATACAACATAGAAAGTTGAATAGAATTCCTTCGTTTAATTTACAACTGAAGGGTTAGAGTTTGAGTTGTCAAATGGATTTCAGGACCTGAAAATATTTTAACACACTGCAGCTTTAAACATCCTTTAAGCATTATCACTTGCAGTAGGTTAAGTGCTGGTTCATACTAACACACCCCAGTAGATCGAGGATGATCCAGTGCTCACTCTGTTATAACAAGAAATATGATCAATTCTATAGTTCTTAAAGCATTCATATTAACACAATTCCTAAACAAATTGAATGTGATAAAATGTCTGTTTTTTGTAAGATTCATTTTGCAGGATAATGAATTATTCTATACTTCAGATAGAAATCATTTATATTCTATTTTTGTCTAAAACCATATAAAATTCTGAGGATTATAATTTAAATCAAGACAATTATAATTTATAACTACAAAATAGCTATATCCCTATATAAAGGTCTTCTTAGAATGCATTTTCCAGACAATAAAAGCTTACCTTCATCACAGAAAGGGAACATGCCTCCTTCCCAGGCATCCTCTTCATGTTCTCCTCTAGTGGAATCCTCCTTTGTGCTACAATGATCAGTGTTCCTAGCATCCCCCACCACTGCGTCATCATTTTGTAACTGGTTTTCAGAACCATTTATAGCAAGATCCATGTTATGCATATGACTTTCAATCAAATGCTGTGTTGATATACCCTTAACAAGCACTTCTGAAGTGGTTGAATGATTCTCATTCTCTTCATTCACCTGGCAAAAATTTGCCCTAGAAACTTTTGAACTTAAATTACATTCCAAGTCTGTCTTAGCAGATACAAGATCATCCGTGATGTGTCCTTCAAAAATTACCCCCACAGCACTAGTAACATCGTTTTCTATAACATATTTATTGCCCAATCCATAACCATTAGGTGGAAGACTCCTTGAGCAATTATTCATCTGGACTGAATTCTCACATGCCTGGATATTGCAATCAGCAACTTTGTTGCCTCTTGGAATATCCATGGGTTGCTGCCAAATAGCAGTTGGGTTAGACTTCCCATTCAAATCCATATTTGTGACCTTAAAATTATTTGATGATGCTAATAATTCTTCCTTTCCTGATGATGTTGGACACGGGAGATGATGACAAAATGTAGATGGTGAACCTGAATAAAATCCTCTGTCCGTGTGATCTTGGGAGTCTGAAAGAGTGTGCAAGGAAAAATCAGACATTTTATGGAACCAGATTCCAACCTTAAAACAAATAAACCAAAGACTAGTTTTAAGTCTCTCCACATTCAAATATACCTTGATGTGCATGATGATAGCCATTTGCTATAATCGTGTGTCCAGCAAGAAATCCACCTACAGAACCACAGCTACTACCACTGCTGGAACGCTGTATTGGTACACAACTAAAGTTCATACCATCCATTCCATCTTGGGTACTTTCATCTTTATGTTGATGGATGTTCATAGTTTTAGCACCTGGAAGACTTCCATGGAAAGGGGCTCTGCATAAATAAGAAACTATCAGAACAAAAACAATTATTTAAATTTTAAGTCTCTGGATTAAAATTTATCAAATTGAATACCAGAAGTACATGGGACTCCTTTGAATGGAGGCCTCCATATGAATCTTGAAACAAGGTAAAATAAAACTAATGAAGTCTGCTAGGCAAGCAATTTTATATTCTGAGATATTCATAAATTAGGTACCAGCTCATCATGCACTGTTTTAGGCACAAAATCATCCCTAAATGACAATGTCCAATAAACATCAACACAAACAGCACTAATACATTATTAATAGTAATATACAGAATAGCTTGCCCTCCGCTCAACTGTGCAAAAGCAAAGTGTTTCAGATTGTCACAATGTTGCTGACTAGGCCAGATGTGATGCTTAGCAACAGATTTTCAAAACCTTACAAAACCGATATGGGATATGAATAGAAATTGTTCGGCATCAAAAGAAGAATAGGTGATGACTAAGAAGATCAAAAGGTATACTGGCAATCACAGTATATGAACCAACAAGGAACTGGTCAATCAAAAGCCAGACAAAAATAGAACTGGAGAAAATTACAGATTGAAATAGTAATAGAAGAATGAACACGAGGACTACTATACAAACAGGCAAACAAGCAAGAACAAATATACAGTATATCTTATGAATAGATGGACTGAATGCACCAGACTTATTAACAGCCAGGTATGTACTCCGACAAACAAGACAAGATTTTAGAGTTGTTACTGACATTATAAGCGATCTGGTATGAAAAGCCAATATGAGCTTTATCTTGAAATATGATATTATAACTATAAGCACTTTTTGGAGGATAGGATGGTATAAACGGCATGCAAACTGAAAATATATTCAACAATTCAACAAAATACAGTTTGTATTCCAAACGTGTGTTGAAATGCATGCCTCAATGCCTTTTGTTAATTATTTTATCTGTGCACGGCAACTCTCATGCTAATATATGCTTATACGCTGGCCATGAAATTGAGACTTGACAGACCTTGTCTTACCAGCCAGCCTAATAACATGCTATCAATCAAAGCCAGAAATACATCACAAGAGTTCTAAGCAAACTTCTGGCAAATGACCCAGACCTATCAATACCAACTCCACCAAAAAACTTGAGGAAATGTGTATTGAAAAATAAAACCATCGTTAGCATACATGGGGAGTTAATACCACCTTCTCAGATTACAATAAAGGTGGATCCCATGTCTAAGATGTTTGAATATCCCTGGAAATGCCTTAAGATACCTCAGGAACTGCTTCTAGAACAATTCAAGCATAAATGACTGTTTGTATTTTGATCAAAAGCATAGAACCTGCATCCCTTCAAGCATAAATAACTGTGACTAGAAATCTGATTATATAATCTAACATTTAAATTGAAACGTTTGTTAAAATGAGTTAGAATGTTGATTCTGAATAGAAACCTACTTATATAATCTAGGTTTAAATTGAAAATTATGTTAAAATTAGTTGTATACTGGCCTTCCTCCATGTACATTATGATTCAGATTTTTTGAAATTTTTTTAATTCCGTCTGAATATGTTCAGTTTTTTTTTCTTTGAGAAAAATGAATACACCAATTTCTAAGATTTGGAGGTTCTGTAACACCATATCTGTTTTGAAACCAAACCCATTTCCCAAATTCAGTTAACTTGTTTAGAACCATCACATTCAAATAGATAATAATAAGCATCCTCGGGAGCCCATGTTTCTATTAGAAATTATAGTGCATAAGATAGAATAATGAAATAAATAATAAATTAACATGTTAATGTTAATTTATCATATGTTAGTTTCTAGTTCGTTATTAGTTATGAGTTAGTTGGTAGTTAGTAGTTTGGGTAGTTAAATTAGAAGGCTTTACAGGTTTGAGCCTTTGGCTCTCTCTTGTCACCATTTCAATATGGTAGCAGAGCACATTTCAAAAGAGACCTCTCTGAATTTTCACCCATTCATGCTTTGATTTGTGGACCTCTTTGGTTTCCTTCCATTCACTTGATTTGCCTCTCCAAAGCGGTGCATACAAAGGCCAAGCAGTACAGACCATGTGCAACAGCCATTGATGTTCATCCACCATTCTTGCATTTTGTCACCAGAGGTGTAGTGCAGACCACGTGCACGTTTGTTGGCATTCATCATCCATGTGCATCTGTTTTCTCTCATCTCTCCATCCTGTTCACTCTTTTCATAGTTTTTCATCCCACTTTGTTCATTTTCATATGAAAAATTTAAAAACTTATATATTCAAATATGCAAAAAAAATAAATAAATAAATAAAGAATTTACAGGTTTCGAGCCTTTAGCAATGGGTTAGTGGATACCATGGACCTCTGCAACCCAATTACCTTTTTCCATGCCCATCCATTTGTTGTAAATTCAAGCGTTGCAAACAAAGGACTAGCAGATACCACAGACCTCTCATGAAATCTAGAGTTTGTAGCGTCCACTTTTCTTGCATATTTGTCAGCTGTACTAGCAGATACCACGGACCTCACAAATAACCCACTGACATCCACTACTCATGTGCATCTCCTTTTTCTTCCATTTTGAACATTCTTTCTACAGTTTTTCCTTCATTATGTTCATTGTGTTCATATTCAAAGTTGCAAAGATATAAGGTGCTGCAGAAAAGTATAGGAGATTAAGGTGATTGAGAAGAAGGTTTTTATCTTTCAGTTATGAGGGTTTCATTATTTGAAGATTGGTATGGATTTATTATGCTGATCTTTGATGGATATTCAGTTTGTGCAAAGGAGGAATCATGTTCTCATTAGGCACCATTCAATTGTCCGTACATTGTTCTAATTTTAAATATGACAGTTTAACACAATTACAGTAAAACTGTGATATCTTTCTCATTTCTTAATGAAATTCAGAAATTCAAAACGTCCTGGGAAGTTGTTGATTGAGAACACAAAACCCAGAAATCATTTGAGAATGTTGTCAATATTTAATTCGCAGTTTGATGCGGAAGACAGAGGTATTTAAATGGTTACTGCCAATTTAATTTATCCTTTTTATTTTGCATAAGGATTTTGGAGCCATAACAGTATAATAGATTTTTCAGTTGCACATTGTAATTGGATGCATTAGCGATAGAAACCAACATCCAAAGAAAAATTTCATTTAAGGGGGACAAATATGAGACAAGCTAATTGTTCATATTGCAGCACCAAAATAAAGTCCCTGTGTTAACACTGAAGGGGGGTGTTAGGAATTATAGTGCATCACATAGAATAATGAAATAAATAATAAATAAACAATGTTAATGTTCATTTATTATTAGTTATTAGTTATGAATTAGTTGGTAGTTAGTGGTTTGGGTAGTTAATAAGTTAGAAAGCTTTATAAAACCATTGCAATGTAATAGTTGTGTGTTGTCGATGAATGATTGAATTTGTGGTGTTGGAGCCTCTAGCTTTTTGTGTTTTTGATTTCCAATAGTTTATAATTACTTATACAGGGCACTAGCTTCACTAGCCATCATATGCATGGAGAGTCAAGACAGAATGAAAAATTTGTTATTCCTTAGCAATTTCAAGATCTCTAGAAAACCCTTGATACCCTGTGAATAACTGGAGATCCATCTGGGCAGTTGGATCAAACATATCCTACCATGTCATAAGTCATCCCTGCATCCAAGGTTCATCTAAGATGTCCCTGAGACATGTTCCGAGTCCAGTGGTTGCATTCCTTGGTTATGCAATGGTTAATTTTGATATCATTAGTAGGAATCAAGCTCTACAATGTAAGGTTATGTGAATTAAAGGGGACAGACACATTACTGACAGAAATTTAAATGCAGCATAAGTTCATCTAGTCTGAAGGATGGAAGCAATCCCTTCAATTGAGAAATTTGTGTAAGAGATGCTGTAATAAAAATTGCTGCCACCTTTGCTCAACTCTAGAGCATGGTAGCCAGAATCATTAAATAAACAAAATGTGACGGATTTAATAAAACATAAAATACATTCAAGCAAAACAAAATCGGGAAAGAAATGAGAAAAAAATAAATATAGAATTCTTTCCAACCAAATATCCCAAAGAACCTAGAGCTTCACACAGAATTTTTTGAATTAAGATTAACAAAGTTTAGATAGAGTAGATCAATGTTGCACAACCCTCCAAACAACTAGGAAGTATGTTTTGTTTACAATTCAGAGGTGTTTTGCTACTATAGTCCACACCCAGGCGTGTCTAACTCAGTGTGCAATGAATCTATGTCTAATTAATTAAAAGCCTAAGGCTTCAAAGCATTTCCGAATTTCTGGAGTTGAAATTTATAAATGATCTAGTAATGTTCAAAATAATATTGATTAAAAAATTCAACGTCCTCCATAAGAATCCCTAGCCTTCTTGGCATAAACTACAAGATACACAAAAATAATAATATTAACTAATTAATGATATTGCAAAAGCACTGTGAACTACTCTCCAAAAGAATCACCTTAAGTTTTCCAATACCATCATGCAAATAATATTTGTCTCATAAATGAGAATCAGAATGTTGGTTCTGCAAAAAAACCAAAAACATGCTTGCTTTTATGCCCACTTGCTTGCATGCATCCCCTATGAAACTGTGGTATTATATTATACATAATTATTAATTATTATATGCTACCATAAATTTAGTGATCAATTTAATATATAAAGAATTCTGCCTTAGAAATAATTTCCCACAGGCACGGTGCATGCATATAAAATGTACTTGCATGCATTCTGTGGAACTCTCATATTATATTATACATAATTCTTTAAACGCTACCATAGATATAGTGAAATATATAAATAATTGTACCCTACAAATAACTTCCCACAAACATGATGCATGCACATGTACTATGTATGCATACATTTACAAGTGCACATATCTATATTAGGTCACACAATTTGATGCATTCTATCAAAGAAGTTTGAAATCCATTGAATTTAATTAGAAACCCCAATGATATTCATTCAAAAAAGTTGTCCATATAAACATGCACAAATTTATTTAGAAATCCTAATTAAAAAATTTAATTCACTTAATAAAGTTTTTTAATTCCACGTATTTTTGTTTTCCCTGGCCATCATATTCTTTAAATATGTTGTTTGGATGATTTGTTGTTCAGGTTTTTGTTTAGGAAGTTTTTGTTAGCAATTTATGTGTAGCGAAATTCACTATTTGGGGCTACATGATTGGTTGTTAGGGCTTTCCTCTTTAATCTTTGTCGCAGAATGGTGTTGCTAGAACAGAACTGCTGGAACACCATCAAATCTGCCCTGGATTCTGGCAACTACTGTTGTGAGGTGCTTTGTTCCCTGGCCACTTTGCTGCCCTACTCTTCATTCCTCATTTACTATTTTGGTGCCATAATCTTAATTCCAGTGATGCAATCTTCTCATCCCATGTTGTTGTGTTCTGAACAGTTCCACTGTCACCATATCATTCAAAAATTAAAACTATAATCTTAGAGTACTTATCTATATACTATATAGTATATAGTATAGCTTTATATTAATATTCAACATTAATATTAAAAAATTGATATGTAAAATGAGTGAAGTGGATACCTTGCCCTTTATATTGACTTCAGAAAAAAAAACTTTTAGCCAAAAACATGTTCATCAGCCTGCCACAAGCAAGTTTCTTCATTAACCCCTATCAAACAATCATTGTATACTATCTACAAATTTTGCCCTCCCAAGATCTGAGAGAGTAAATTCTTACATTCAGCATGTCTGCGATTGCTAACCGAAGTCCCATTGCCAACCTCCAAGCGCTTCACTGAATTGACCCCTGCAACACTCATTCACAATCTTGCCACTCTACCTGCTCGCGCAGCCACAATCCTGGTGAGCAGAGGTAGTGAAGAATGGATTCCAAAGGACATTGAACTCAAAATCAGTCAAGTCTCCTTCCATTTCACCCTTTGAGATGAGGGTTTGAATCCTCTATCTGAAGAAAACATTGACACAAGACCTTGGAATTCAGCTCCTGCAACCAGGTGCAGCTTGATGGGATGATTAAAACCATACTCTAGTGCCACATAAAGTCAACACCTGAACTCCAGTCTTAGAAAACAACCTGCCACTTTCCTATCCACCACCTTAGCATTCACAAATGTGATCAGATTTGAAATGAGCATGGAAATGATCTTTGAATTAAACCATGCTCCTCACTTTTGCTGCTAGATAGGCCCTGCCTACATCTTATTTAATGGCTTGTTTGATTGAGCCATCCCATAGAATGACAATAATGATGAGTCTGGCATTCAAGGCAGGACCCTGAAACACCTCCTGCTTGTCTGAAAAGAGGATGAAAGGAAGCTCCATATATTCCTACTAACTATTGGCACCCTAATCACCAGACAAAACACTTGGCGAAAAATCTACAGCTCCTCTGATAACATATGACTTTGAAACCCAGCTTATTATCTTTGATGGTTTAAGTCTGCCATGTGTGAAGGAGCTACCGGCTTGGTATCAGTGTGAAAGCTCCAACGCTTTCGAATAACAATCACAATCACTGTTCATCATGTTTCTGATATGCAAAGATTTAACACTTTTTAGCTTTATATGGAAATCCGAGTCCCATATGGCTTGTAGGCCCTCCAACAATCTATTATAAAATTTTCATTTTAGTCTACTCCAAAGTTTATCCGTAAACTGGGTGGATAATCGAGTCCAAGTTCAACTACAAAATTGTAGATGCTAGCTCTTCTTAAACATGAAAACAAAGACAACAGTATATCAATCAAATGTAGGATGAAGACTTCAAAGAAAGATGAAAACAAAGATAACAGCACAAGAAATATACAGGACAATGATTGTACACACAAATGTTACCTTGGAGAAACCCTAAAAAGGTGAAAAATCAGGAGTGAGTTTTAGATACTCATACCACTCATTTTTTCATTGCAGTAGATGGCAACACGCCAAAACCAAGCTGACAACATAATTCAAAGCCTGTACAACCTGCAAAAATGTCCACTATCTCCATACCCTCTTCAAGTGTCAAAACCCTACAAACTGAGAAAAGCATGAAGATAGCATGAGAGCCAACTCTTGAACAACATCAACAACAATGTCTTATTGACCTCTCATGATTGTAGTGAGAGCCAAAATAGGCTTACCAGTGCTTAGAAGCTGAAATGTGTCAACAAAAGTCTTCACATTCCTTGTTTTGTTTGATTTATAGTGAAAACTACACTTCTACTACAGATTCACCATGGTCTCACTCAACACTTTCATGGCTTCCAATAGGGGGGTGTTTGCGTAATGGCCACAATATATGGTGTTTTCACCATGGTCGGTGGCATTTTTACTGCCTATGGAAACTGGCAAAATTGTCATAATTCAAAAGCAACCTTTGTTCTAATGCTTGCATACATCCTTCTTCTTCCTAAAGATGGTCTAAATCATCCCAAGTCCACAATTTGTAAACAAGGCAAGTCATGAAACACTTCTCCATGTGAAACTAACGAAACCCAATCTCCATGTGAAGGCAAGTCTTGAATCACTTCTCTCAAGCTGATGTCATGCACAATCAAGTTGACCCACTTTCACAGATCATACCTCCCCCTATAAGGAAGGTTTTGGTCCCCAAAAATCCAAAGACTCATTAGATGTGGGAACTTCTTCAGCACATCCTCCTTTAGATACCACTTTGCTTTACCTGGGAGTTGGCCCTTCAAGCCAATCAGCCAAGCCTAATGAACCCCTCTACAAGTTACTCTCTTTCCTTTGGAGAACCATGTCATGGTATAGCTTTTACAAGACCCCTAGAGAAAGATACTCAACTAAAGGTAACAATACATCTTCCTTCTCATCCAACATAGAGAACTCAAACAAACACAAGTTCTCAACATTCAATGCTGAGTAAATCTTCATATATGGTGGCAAATCAAGACAAAAAGCATTCTTCCCTATCTGCTCCAAAATGAGCACTTGAAGTCTTTCTTTGCCCAAGTACAACCACACCTTGCCACCTACCTTGAACTTGTGTTCAACATGGTGCTGGTCATGCCTCTTCTTGTACTTGTTTCAACTCTTCCAATTTTTCTTGTACTTGCAAATGAATTTACTGGATGCATTCAATTAACTTTCCAACACTTTGTACCTCTAAGTTTCCATTCTCTTCTTCTCTATGTCATTGCCACAAAACAATATCTAGAGGGCTAGGCAGTAAGTAACCAAAACATGTCTTGAACGGCAATAAATTTGTAGAACTATATATTGCCCTTGAATGTAAGCAAGGCTGTAAGCATCTTTACCAAAGTCCTATTAACAAACTAAGTTTCCCCATCTGTTTGTAGATGGAAGGAGGTGGACCTTTTCAATCAGGTATCCATCTTTTCCCATAAAGCACACCAAAACTTACCTAGAAGCCTTGAATCTCTATCTAACACGATGCTTTCCGGCAAACCAAAATAAACCCAAACATGTGCAAAGAATAACTTAGTTGCATCCTTACCTGAAAGTGTCTACTTGCCTGGAATAAGAACACACATCTTGCTAAAATGAACAATCACTACAAAATGATAACCATGCCCCTTGTTTGACTTAGGCAACTCTCCTACAAAGTCCATAAAAATGCTCTCCCACATATGAAAGGCATGAGTAATAGCTGATACAACAGCATCTTCCAATTGCTTGGCTTGCTCACAATACACAACTTACAACTCCTAACAAATTTTGAGATGTCCACTTGCATATATGGCCAAAACACATAACGTTGAAGATTTGAGATGATCTTGGTGACTCTAAAATGTCCAGCCAACTTGGAGGTATGAGCCTCCCAAAAGAACAGCAACCTCCTTTCCTTAGGTATACACAATTTTCCTAGTTTGAAAAGCAAACCATCTTTCAAATCAAAATCAAATTTAGAAGCAAAATTTTGCTTGCATGAACTGCTCTCCAAAGTCTTCACTGTGCTCATAATCCTTCGCCTACACTTCTTTGGCAAAGAGATCCTGAATAGAAAGTGCGCATACCACTATCATCAATTACAGTCTAGTCAACATGTCTCCCAGCTCAATCAAGTCTCCCCTCTTGTACTTTATAACCAAGTGAAACTGCTACAAGAAGCCAATTCACTTGTAATGTTGTGCTTGCTGAAGTTTGGACTGTGCATGCAAGTATTGGAGTGGTCGATGGTCTGTATGTACAATAATCTCTTTCCCCAACAAGTAGTGTTTCCACTTCTTCACCACTTGCACCAATGCATAAAGCTCCTTGTCATAAGTGCAATACACAAGGAATGAACCATGGAACAACTCAAAACGATAACATACAATCTTACCTCCTTGAATAAGAACAACTCCCATAGCATAATGACTCACATACATCTCCACCTTGAATGATTGTTGCAAACTAAGCAATACTAGCAAGAATGCATGGCTTACTTTGTGTTTCAACTCTTCAAATGCTTGTTGTTGCACTTTGCCCCATTTATATATATGCTCTACCATGTCCTGTTTTAGCATGTAAAGGTGCTACTATGGATAAGAAAGATTTGACAAACTCCCTAAGTATTGAGCTGCCCCAACAAAGCTCTTTGTTTCAGTGACATTTGTTCCCTAAGGCCACTTCACTATGGCCACCACCTTTGCCAGGTCTATTTGTACCACTCCATCTCGTACTACACCTCCAAGTATATGAATGACTGTTGCGCAAATTCACACTTCTTACCATTTAAGCACAGCTTGTTTTCCGTTGAGACTTTTAGCACTTTCTCTAGGTGTTAATCATATGTCTTGCTAAAAAATAAGATGTCATTCAAGTCAATAATAAGTAATAACACATCCATCAATGAGTGGGTATAATACCTCATTCATGAGACTTCTAAAGGTTCCAAGAGTGTTCCATAAACCAAATGGAATTACTAACCACTCAAAAAGACTTTTTCTGTTCTTAAATGTAGTTTCCCATATGTCCTCTTCTTTGATGCATAGTTGGCAATAATTGGACTTCAGATCAAGATTAGAAAAGTACCTAACATGCTACAAATTATCCAATAACAACCCGGCTGGTGGATACTTGTCTGGATTGTTATCAACTTCAGCACTCTATAGTCTATGCATATGCACCATGTTCCGTCTTTCTTGAGTACCACCACAATGGGAGAACCACAAGAAGATGTACTAGGCCTGATTACAGCATGTTCCAAAAGTTCTTTCAGCTGGTCTTTGACCTCATTAGCCTCCAAAATGCTTTGGCAATATAGGCCTATGTTTGCAAGCAAACAATAAGGAGACAATTGAATTTTGTGATCAGCTGACCTATGTGAGGGCAAACCTATTTGTCTCTTCAAATAGCTTATTAAATAGTCATATGAATTGGTCTATCCCTTGTTCTTTCCAGCTATGTAACCCATGCATTCACTTTAGCTCAGCCGTTTGCTCTTCTTGCTTGCCATGCAACATCAACAATTAAAACTTGCCACTCACATAAATTAACCAACTTGCTCAGGCTGCACTAACCATGAAGATCTTGGATTTGCCCTCATATGACTTGATCATGAATTCTTCACCTCCTTCAATTAGACTATACTTGTTTTGTCTCCTAATTGTATCCCTCTCATAGGGGTAAGGGCTTCCAAATACCATTCCAAAAACATCCAATAGAACAACAACAACTATTACCTTATCCTTGAAGTCTATGGTAAGCCCAAGCCTAATCACACATTGGGTGTCGATTGAGATTTCAATGCCTTGTTTCAGCCATCCCCAAAGAATATGGACTCGGGTGTTTCCTTGTTTGCTATTTTGTTAGGTCTCAAAATCACTGCTCCACTTCCTAGAACCAAATCATACTCACAAGGCCAAGGTTGTCATCATGCAAGTGAAATCAGCTCATCAACAAAACAATGGAGGACTCTAAAATAACTCTACGAGAGTGGGTTATATCTCCTACGCTTTGAGCTCATCTTAGACTTGGGAGGGTATTCCCAGGGGTATACCTTAATAGGTATTGAAATCACATCAAATGAACAAATAACAAAATATGGACAGCCAAACTCAACTTCTTGTCTTTGTCCCAAAGACTATCACTAAACCAAGAACAATTGGCGACCTTAAAACCCCTATATAGTTGATGCAATTATGCAAGCATAACCCACATTAGATAGATTCATTTGAGGCTCACTGAAGATCGGTGTTCCACGAGGACACGTCCCCCTTCCCCCCCCGCCCAAAAAAAAACCCCGCGTTTCCTAGACGAGACGTCTCAGAGACTTGGGGACTTGAGAGGGGTGTCCCCCCACCAGCCCACCACCAGTGTCATTGTTTCCAAGATGCCACTAGGACTTCGAGGACGTTGGGGTGTCCTCAAGACGTCTAGGGGACTCCTAGTTGTCTCCAAGGTGTATAATTCTTATACTTATACATCTTTTTATAACTATTTTTTTCAAGTACTATATGTATTTCAGCACCCTACCGCCCCCCCCCCACCCCCCTCTCACACCGCCCCCAAACTTAGGCCCCACGTCCCTTGTCGTCCCCCTGTCCCCATCCCCAAAACCTCGTGGAACACTGCTAAAGATAGATCCCTACTTATGATATGAGGTTATGGATGTACAAAACTACTACTCCTATACTACTGATTTAATGGTTTGATTGATGGATGTGTGAGATTGATCAAGGTTCTAGACCGGTGCCCAATCATTGGTTATAGTCATATATATCAAATTAAACAACAAATTGGAAACACAAAGACAACAATTATGCATTCATATGCACCAAAATAACAACAATGTACATAACATACTTAGTCATCCATAAACACACTGCATAAATCCACTTGAAACATGCAAAAGGCCATTACAAGGTTTGTAATATTCAGAATGTTGTTACATTCACCAATTTCATGTTACAATTGTATCAATAAATGTGATAAGAGAAACCCCAACTAAGCAAAGTCTCTTGAAGATCTACAAGCGTTAATGGAGACATTCACATACACATGCCATACTAAAACATTTATATCAATCCCTAAAGAACACAAAATCTGCTCAAAATAGTCTGGACTAGCAAAATTTGTACCCTAGAAATCTTTGGCAGCCACATAGGCGTCTACAAAACCACACAATAATCAACGTCTCTTTCAAAATGGCAAAATTGTGCCTATATCAACAGCAAGGCATAACCCTAATTGTTGCACACTGTAGCAAGTTTAAATTCACAGCCCAAATCCATCTACAGCCCAAAAAAGGACACTACAAACGGAAGGAAGGTGATTAAAAGTTAATTTTGGTAGTTGCGAACGCCCAATAGTGAATGCGAGTTGGTGGAGGATGAGTTGCATTGTTGGAGAGTTGTGCTTAACACACTATTGAGCCACTTAAGCGCAGCAAACATGTCTCACAGGCTATTGACCCATCAAGGACCGTCAACGTTTGACACCTCAATCCCCTACTGGCACCATCTCATTTGCACTTTCATTTTGCCTTAGCGCCGCCTTTATCGACACCCAAACACTAATCTGTCGAGGGTTCCATGGGAACCAAGAACCAATGGTTCCTAGTTCCGATGGAATCTCCAACCACCTTATTTTATTTTGCCAAGGGGGACGGAATTTGTTGGAGGTTCTATAAGAACCATGAACCATTGGTTCTCGATGCCTTGGAAAGCTTTGACCATTCTTACTTAGCCAATTTTTGAATTTTTGAGTTTGGGGAATAGGCCAAAGACAAGGGAATACAACACAACCAAGAGCACAATACAACATGATGACCCATATACAAACTTCTCAGATCGGTTATTGACGATGGATTATGCCACAAAGGCACACAAAAAGAAGGGACTCAAGCAAAATTTGACACGAGGATAGTCCCAACACTATCCAAGTTAATTGACTAGTGTTTGGAAAATTAAGTTTGTTGGTGAACGAGTGTCAGACATGGCATTTGCCTTCCTTCCCTTGAGTTCAAGCTTCACATGAAACACCTTGGTCATCTTATCCTCCTCTTGGACATTTTTACTTCCCAAACATGCACATTTCCTCATAGTGGCACATGGCAAATGGTCATCAACATCACGCACTCAATTTCCTTCAATTTCTTGCTATAACTAACACTCTTATTCTTCTTGTATTTATTGAAAGGATGCAACTATGAATGTAGCTTCCAACAAGACTCTTTATTATGTCCTTGCAAAAATGTTTCTCTTTGTTGCTTGTCCTCGGTTTCACAATGGTATTAGCATTCTTTTTACCTTTCCACTTATCTTTGCTCATGTTTGAGTTCCCATCTTCTTGTTTATCCGTCTTCCCTTGTTTTTGTTGATTAGAGAAGCTTTTCTTCTTGTCCATTTCCACATAGTTGGCTTTTGCATGTCTCATCAATGCTTTGAGGTTTTGCCATCAAAACAGCCTTCTTAAATGAAAAATCGGTCCTCATATGTACTTCATTAGCATATCCCTACAAATTCATACCACCTTCTTATGGAAATTACTAGAGTACTCTTGAATGCTTTGACCTTGTCTTTGACAAAAAAGGTTCCATTGGATGGACCAAGATAGATTTGTTTCTTCAACCAGCCCTTGAACTCCTCTCATTTGGAGATCGATGGAATCCTCCATAGTTGCAAAGAGGCAGCATGAGCTTCATACCAAGTGAGCACATGATTGGAGAGCTTCAAACAAGCAAAAGAGATTTGTTGTTGTGAATTTAAGTTATGCCAGCTAAAGTAAACCTCCATTTGAGCAATCCATTGGTTTAACTTATCTACATTAATCTCACCGTTGAATGGATGGATATCTATCTTAGCCTCACCCTTAAATAGGATTGTGTTTCCACTTGAGGATGACTTTCCATGCTCAAAATTGGTCTTCTTGGGCTACTCCTCTCATTTAATTCCTTCTCAATGCATAACTTCCAAGTTATGGCTTCTCAAAAATCTCAAGCATGTCAATCTTACCCATAGACCTAGATATCATAGCAACATCGGCTTACAAATAAATACTTGAATCTCTCTTCTCCTTCATCCATCTCTCTCCTCTAGCCATTCTTCTCGAAGCTTTATTCCATTCCCTAGTACCAGTCTCATATTCAAATGCTCTTAAACTTGACCTAGTATTGAGCATAACCCTGAAATTTCAACAAACAATTGAAAAACCAAAAGTAACAAGTTTTTCTACCCTATTATACTACCACCTAATCCACAAACTGAGTCGATATTCCACTCCAAGTTCATCAATAATAGATTTCCAAATGCTAGCTCTTATTAATAACACTTCAAATAAACATATAAATAGATATAACACAAGGAGAATGCATGACAATGACTATGCATACGAAAGTTACCTAGACAACCCCTCAATGGGTGAAAACTCTAGCAAGAGTGAGTTTTGGCCCCTTGTACTGTAAAAAAAGTTACAATGCAGAAAATAGAGAAAAACAATAAGCACAATATTAACACAGTATTTACGTGGAAAACCTAGTAAAATTATACCAAGAAAAAACCACGTGCAAAGATCTTTCGTATTTTATTTCCAAGGAAATTCGCAATTACAATAATCTTCTGAAAAGTTATAGAAAACGTGACTTCAATAGAGTATAAGAAATCCGAGTTGTAGAGTCCTTGTTGAACACAACTTTCCAAAAATAGAAAGTGTGACTCATACAATTGCATGTCGAACATTTGGCAAAACAGCCAAAAATAGAGTGCCAAAAAAAAATTCCGGCAAGCCACACCGGGTGCGTACCATGAATGCTAGATATCCATGACGACTATCCATCATTGCTAAAATAACAATAAAATTGACTTCATATTCCAACATGTACCACTATATAACAATCATTTTTACATCACAATACATGGGAGCATGCCAAAACCAAGCTAACAACATATATCCAAGCTTTTATAACCTACAACAATGTCCACTATCTACAAACCCTTGTCTCATGGTGTCAAAAACCTTCAAACTAAGTATAGCATGAAATACCTAGAGAGCCAACCCTTGAATGCCAACATCTTATTGACCTCTCATGACTATAATGGCATCAAAACACACTTCCCAATGCTTGGAGCTAAATAAATTGACAAAACCCTTCATAATCTTTCTTTTATTTGAACTATGGCAAATTCATCACTTTCATCAAGAGCATTTGCATATTTGCAATGATCTAAGCACTTTTGTTGCTTTTGCCAACGGGGCATTTGCATGATTGTCATGGTCAATGGCATTTTCGTTGCAATTGATGGCATTCTTGTCACCTACAAAAACTAGTAAATATGTCATATTATCAAAAAACTATTTTGTTTAATGCCTACACATCTATCCTTTTGTCTTCCCTAAGATGCTCTAGATCATCCCAAGTCCAAAATTGACCTATACACAAACTCCTTAACCTCTAAAACCCAATCTCCATGTGAAGGCAAGTTCTAAATAGTTATGTTCAACTAATGTCAAACACAAATAATTGCTTGATTGTGAGTTTCACCCGTTTTCAAGAATCAAAAGTTGGGTAGAGATTCTACCACCTTGTTTGCTTCTCTATACCAATATTTGACAAACCAACCTTCAAACTTCCCTAGTAATGACCATGCCATTCATAAAATATTTTCTAGTTTCCATTTGGGGGAGTGCCCATTTCGAATGACATTTATGATGACTATAGAGTCCCCTTCTATGTGGAATTTCTAGTTTCCACATTGATCTTGCACCTAAAGACCTAGGACCAAAGAATGTCTTTCTACTTCCTTGTTAGTTCCTTCCATTTACCTTTTATAAGTGCTCCAAGATTTGCCCTCATTGCCCCTCAAAATTGATAAAACCCAAGGGAAGTGGCACCCATTTCACTTGAAGTCTCCTTTGCAACTTTTTTTGATACTAAGCCCATCAATGGAAGAAGGTTTCAATAGGTTCCGGTCTTTCAACATCTTTGCATCCCAAGATGTCAATTGCTTCATGTTTCTTTGATGATCTTTGTAAGACATGATTATTTTTCAAATTGTGACTTTTAGCCTAGCCAAAGCCTCTTCTATAGACAAACTTCTTACTTCAAAAGTGCGCCTATTTCTCTCTTTCCAAACATACAAGATGACCATTGAAGGGTTGAGAGACCAAATGCATGAGAATATCATTTTGGGTAAAGCAACAACTAGCCAAAAAAAGTTGAAGAAAAGTTTAAGGCAATGCACTTTACTAGCTTAACTTGGCACATGACCAAGCCTAATACTTTGCCACAAAAGCAAATAAATAAATGAGGATATGGTGTGTTGTTTCTTCTTCTTTGAGACACAAAATGCATTGTTAGGGGGATAAGTTCCTATTTTCCTTAGCCTATCTTGTGTGAAAATTTTACCATGTGTGGTAGTCCAAGCAAAAGCACCTGCTTTTGGGAGACCTATTGATTCCAACAAGTAACTATAGGCCAATTGATCCAAGATGAAGGAAGTGTTGATATTAAATACTAAATAGCCTATTTTTGTTGTGTATCCTCCTGACTTCACACCAAACCAACAAATTTGATCAGCATCTACACCAAAATTGATTTGATGTGTAACCGATACCTCTTTCAATTATCTCTTTTGGCCCCTCCAAAATGGAAGTATCTTCTAGGGCCTTCCATTTCATTGTGACAGCCATTTTCTCTATACTGCTCAAAATATCGACACACTTATCTCTCCTAAGTGATGGAGAGAATAGCTTTGGCTACTTGATATTCTTCACAATATTGACACACTTTTCTCCCTCAAGTGATGAAGAGGAGGATGACCATTCCAAGTGTCTTCCCAAAAATTAGCCAGTTGCCCATTCCAAGCTTCCCAAGAGAGGTGTTTATTATGTTTAGAATACATTCCACCATGAATTTCCAAATGTGGGACCCTCTAGGCAGATTTGCTGTCAAATTTCTTGTTGGGCAACCTACATCTAAACATTTTTTTGCAGTAATTAGGTCCACCTCACTGTAGGTTGGACGCACATTCCCTGCACCAATTTGGCTTCCAAAGCTCTATTATGCTTTTCCAAGCAACAAATACCTGCCCAACCTTCCTCTCTAGGTGAGAAAACTTTATCCCGAGCCATGAGGGGAGAATTTTCCTCTTGTCCTCTAGGCCTTTCCAAATAATTTTTCTCATTGTCTGCTCCAAAGCCTTTATTACTCCTGCCAGGGACTTAACCGCTGACATCAAATAGACCAGCAAAGTAGCCAAAACTGATTTTATTAGCATGAAAATTCATCTCACCAATAAGAGCCACTTGCCCTTCCATGAGCTTCACCTAGCTTGAAAAGCATCCATCAAATTCTTCCCCAAAATTGATCTACAAGCTCCTGTAATTTCCCAATCTTGAAACCAAGAATGTTTGTTATAAATAAATAATTTTCTGCTCATTTATGATATGACAAATGGTTGTAGCATATTTTGTCAAGAGCTCTTTTATGGTAACAACCTCTTACAAATTTGCTTTCCCAAATAAAAATATATCATCTACAAATTGTTGATAAGTGAACCCTTTCAATCTTCCCTGGTTGTGAGATTCCTGAATGGATCTCCCAAAAGCTTCTACCATCAAAATGGAGAGAAATGGATGGAGACAACGGAGCTCCTTGTCTCAGGCTCCTGGTTGCTTCAAAAGAAAAATCAACAAGACTTATATTTACAAGCACTAAGAATAAAGGTCCAAGGATGCAATCAAAGACCCATCCCTCCATGCAAGCCACCAGAAGCTCATTGCTAGCAGCCATGAGTAGGAAGCAGTTTGTCAGTATGCGTACATTCAGCCATTTGTCCTTTACTCCTTTTGCAAGTTCACAATATAGGCCTCAAGGTTTGTGAGAGCATTTGTTGTGGTTGCATCATTAATTCCTTGTTGAGGGTTATCTGGGGGCTGGGGCATTCTAAATAAATAATTAAATTTCTCTTGCAACCAAAATGAAAAGATCTTGACCAAAGGAAATCTCCAGAAAATATGGTCAAAACAGTTTCCTGTCTAGAACAAATCCTACACGAAGAATCTATAAGACCAACTTTCTGAATATTTCTCTAAACCTCCAAACTATGATGGAGCAAACTGCATTAACAATCCCAAAACATCGTTGAAAGAAGAACAAGATTCTCAAATATATTGACATGATCTTTACCAGTGGATTTTAAGATTCCTACTGCCCACTTCTTGTTCAACTATGAAGCAAATTAAGTAGTGAGTCTCACTGCATCTTCATTACTCCATTTATATTAGAAAACATTTCCACTACTCCATCTCCAATCTTCAAAAAGGACCTGACCCTCAGAGCTGCATTTTGAAAGAAATTCTTCAACGAATCATTCTACAAAAATCTTGGCATAAAAATTTAAAATTTGTCTACCTTTTCAACTTTTAGGCTCTATTCAAAACCTGTCAAGTGTACTACTGTGTAAGCTCATGATCCAAAGGTCTTCCCAACAAAAAAGACCTTTTCAATCCAATCTTTTGACAGAAAACATAGGCCTTGAAGCTGCTCGCCAGATATCTTGAGGCAGGTCACATTGCCAATACAAAAATAAAAAGAAAAAACCTGCCAGGCCACACAATCTTTAAAGTGGGACTGAACCTAAGAGCGAAAATGCCTTAACATCACCAATTACATCACAAATCTGGAAAGACACTTGATTCCTTGAGAACCTTGAGAAAATTGAAATCAGTGGAAGAAGAGAATCTTCCATGGCACATCACCCTCCACTATTCTCACTATTATCTGCCAGCATCAACAACACCTTGTGCGCTTATAATGGGGATTTGTAAAGCCTCTCAATCACAGGGTATTGTGCAGATATCCAAAACCACAAAGGTATATCTTTCGCCCTACCTTGCTTACCCCAAAATACAGTGATTGCAATGGGAAAAGCAAGACCAATAATAGGCGTGCCCTGATGCCAGGGTTTTATCAACAATTGTAACAATCCCAACGAGAGAGATCAAAGCTCCATCATGCCATCATCCACTTCCATTGATCAGAAAGAGATATCTGACTACTAAAGGTAAGCCCAATTAATGAATATCTCCAGGCCTTCTATGCTCCCATCTTCACTTCAGCCAGCTTGAAGGCCCGTCTTGTTCAATAAGGAAAATATCTGTTTTCCTCACTCTATAAATATGTCTAAGCACAATATAGCACCTCCTACAAATTCCTGAATCAATTAGTGCATTAAAGCTGAATTATCAACAAAATGAAACTATATGTACAGCATAAAGTGTTAACAAAAAACCTTAAGAAATAAAGAAATTATGTTTAATGTCCACAAGTAACCAGAGTAGTGCAACCAGATAAAACTAAAACTAGGAGCTAAAAAGAGACTACAAAGTTAAGAAAACCAGAACAAAGAAAGCACAACTAGCCATAAGATACAAATAGAAATTTAAATAGTCATGTGAGAAAAGGATTCTTCAAGAAAACAATTAACATAAGAAGACCAAAGCAGGAGACAGAAGGTGGAAACCAGCATATTGTTACATGTCTATATCAACTTGGAACAAAAGAAATGTGTCAGTGAGTTTTAGACACATCCTTTTCCAAGTATACGGAGCACATACTATTGAGATCTACAAGTTCAGAGGCACTTGTCATAAGCTGTAAGTACCTATCATCCAAGCAAATCTTAGCAGAAGTGTGCAATGTAACCATATGTTTTACCTAATCTGACGACTAGAGCACTAATTGTCCAATATTGCTATCTTTGTATTCAGCGACTATGATGTTCATCCTCTTGAACACATACTATATTTTCTGCATTCCAGCATCACATGGATTTATAACAGTTTTTATGTACTCATCCTGCTTGGATTTTACATTTAAATTTTTAACCCATGAAATTGGGTTTAGCCTATTGCACATGAAAACAGTCCACCACAAAAAGCAAAGTTTCCAGTTGTAGTTTTATCACAAGCAGACCTCAACTCGTTCCAATAAATACTTTTATTTACAATGCCAATGAAAGAGGCAAGGCTATTATAACAGAAATTGCTTAAGTAGATCTAGTTCCTTGAACTTGTGCACCTTCAAAAGTTATGCATGTGCTGGATACTTTCATGTTATACCTTACTCAACCACTTTTTGTTGGAACACGTTTGCCGTTGCACCAAAGGATTGACCTATTAATGCCCGATACAAACGCCAAAGATAAACGGATCCATGAGAGGCAGTTAGTCCATGTCCCAAATCCAAAGGCAGACATGCTAATGATTAGTCCACCAATCCCCCCCTCAGCATCACCCGAGGGGATTCAAACCCGTGACCATGGCTCTGATACCATTTGTTGGAACATGTTTGCCATTGCCCCAAAAGATCGACCTTTTAACGCCTAATGCAAACAACAGAGATAAACAGATCCATGGGAGGCGGTTAGTCCATGTCCCAAATCCGAAGGGAGACGCTAGCGATTAGTCCAACACTTTCAAGGTAGTTTGTGTCTCTGTTCTCAACTTGAGGCCTTGAGATTAGGAAATGATATTAGTTAACTTTGCTTTTGTGGCTGAGAAAATATTCTGCCTTTAGTCTCTTTTTGAATCTGGCAGCATATATTCTAAATCCCTACCAATATAAATTCAACAATAATATGCTCATATTTATAAGCCATTTGGAGGGTGAACTCTTACATAAATTCCAGTTACAGTAAATCAGCTTAATCCTTCATGAGAAAGCATTTCAATGCCACATGATTCCATTCTCTCAACCATCAAATTTGTTACTATGTATGATTTTTTTGTTGATTTGAACCAGTCACGCATGCAGACAAAACTCCACTACCTATTTCTTTCAAAGCAGGTTCATATATTTGGTATGCATAGAATTGGAAACCAGCCACTGCACTAACAAAATAATTACTAATTAGTGCTTCCAATTCTTATTCTGTCACTTTGAGATTCAGATGTTTCAGTCTTGGAACACAACCACTTAACTGAACTTCCATTCCAAGCTCTTTAATCATGTGTGTGCCATCAAAATTTCCACAGCCTGAGAATAAGAACTCTCTCCTTCCAGGTGTAATGAAAACTTCTTATTCATATTGACAATACAAATAAAACAAAATAAAATTGCAGAACTCAGAACCCTTTGCACTGCTACACTAACAAACACATAAAAATCAATGAAAGAGAGCACCAATGGATGCTCTTAAAGTCCACATACCTATTGTTGGTTTAGGAAAAAGGCATACTTCATTCCAACTTGCATGTTGTTCGCAAAATGTCTTATGAGAAAGTCCAATTTGTTTGTCACTCTGTTTTTTATAGGGTAAAATAGACATTCGTTTCCCAAACTTCTGCATTTTACAATATAGGCTACCAAGAAAATGGCAAATAGGAAATGAATGGAAAGCTCTCCTAAAATGATAAGTGCATAGAAAAAATGTTTAAAATCAATTATGAGTTTTCTATCAGGTTAAAATCTATACCTTTCCTCATGTACTTCTTTGAAATCTTGGAAATTGTCAAAAACAGGTATCAGGTCTTTTGTCCTCACTTCAAGAACGCGAGTTGGAACCTTTTCGATTTCAATCTCCCCAGAATATCCATCTTTATCGAAAATTCCCGCCTCCATACATTCAGGCCTCATCACTTGAAAATATACCTTCAAACACAACCCACAAACAGAAGCTTGAATAAGAAATAAATTAAAAGCATGATAAAGGTCCAAAAGTACATTCATACCTCAGATTTTGCCCATATAGGAGTTCTAGTTTGAAGCATCTGCACTTCAGCATTCGACAGGTACCAATGATGCTTCTCTTCCAAGTCAATCTCTGCTTTTCCTAGCCCATGGCTGTTAGTAGGAATGGTTCCATTTCTGTAGCATCCTAAACCATTTTTGCCTTTAAGCTCACTCGAATTTGCATTTTTACAAAGATCACCTATATCCTCTTCTCTCTCCACCCTGATTGGTAATTGACAAACATCCCATTTTCTTAGTGTCTCAACAACTACTCTCAAATGTTGTTCAAGGATTGGTTCACAGGGTGCACCACTTATTCCAGAAGCAATATCGCTGGAGTACCCTGTTTCTACCCCATTAGATAGCCGCAAAGAATATTGTATGACATGCCCAGAAGGAGAGAAAATCCATAGCTCGTCCTTTGAACTGAAATTTGCAATCTCAGATTGCATGCTGTACCCACCACCTCCACTACGAAAAAAAGCAGCAATGGCACCAGTAGAAGTTGTCCTACCTGTTGCCACAGCCGCAGCTCCACTCACAGTACCTCGCCAGCCACCATTCCCATTCTTTATCCTGCTAACAACAGATAAGGTTATAGCAGGTGCAGGTTGTGGAAGGGGCTGTTGATTAGCCCTCAATGGCCCAGGGCTTAACCACCAATTAATTGTACGACTAGGTACCAATAAGGAGACCCTGCTTTCATCCACAAGATTTCCGTCACGGGTGTGCAAGCTCACGGCACCACCAAAAGGTGATATGGCAAACAAATGGCTTGTGCCCCTAGATGAGCTGATTGCAATCCAGTGACTGTCATCGCTAAAACTTATGTCCTGTATGACCTGTTAACCATAACAGAATCCATAAGTACAACCATTGAGTACACTAAAATAATTGAAAGTCAAACATAAGATACAAGTCAAGAGATGCTTAAGATATGATCTCTCATTTACCGCATTTGTAAGCCCACGACTGAGTTTGTAGAGATGTGCATATGAAGCATTCACATCAACGCTTGAAGAGCTTGAGCCATTTCCACCTAAAAAGGGCATAATTCGAAATACATTAAGATTATGCCCATGAACAGATGCAGTCACAAGAAGAGTGCCACTGGGGTCAAAGCATAATGCAGAGAGGGGGCTGGTATGTGCCCTAAATTGAGCAACAACTGATTTGCTAACATAATCTCTCACAATAACCTGCATAATAAAAACTCATAAATGTCAGGATTACAAACTACTATAAGGAAGACACAGATGCATACAAGCTGTTTCCTTGAACAATAAATCTGTGAATTATTTTATTGTTAGCACGAAATCTGATTAAATCAATGACCCAAAGGAAGATCAGTCGTGAATGGCTCCTTGAGAAAATAGTTGTTCTGTTAACAGCATACAAACATTAAATTAGACATTATGAGCCTTTCCCTGACATAGAAGAACAGCATTGAAAGGCACACACCGTTCCAGCATAGTCTGGCTCATGTGCATGCCCAGGTAAACCATTACTGCTGTGTCTCCAGCTTGGGCTTCCTGGTCTTGGAGAATTGGCTCCATCTGGAAGAAACTCGGAGTAATACTTTGTGAATGTCTTATATCCCATATCTCCAAGGGTCACAATCCCTGCTGCGATTTGCTTGCTTGATTCCTTTGCATAATGTGCAACTAAGCCTCCATTTGCAGGTGATGTAGATGGACTCACACCAGGTGAGGGAGTGAGATGTTGAGGACTGATACGGCCTGTACTTGAAAAAAGAGCTTGATTACCAGCATATGCCAACCATCGTGGACCCACAGCCAAAGGACCATAGCCTATATTTATGCTTCCAGCCACTTGTACACCTTGAGGGATAGGGTATGTGAGCACACTGAATGTATCTTCAAGAGTTAATGCATCATAACAGCGTATCTGTCACATAAGAGTCAAGAATGAGATCCAAAAATATGCAAAATTAAGTAACATTTTAAGCTAATGCTGAATGGAGATCAAATTGCTTACTTGAGAAGCAAGAGCAATGGCTACAAATCGCCGACTGCATCGAACTGTGTAGACAGCTTGCCTAAACCTTAGTGCACGTGCATAACTGTGGGTTCTCAGGGAGTAAAACAGAACAACTGTAGGCACAAAGTTGTTGCTCCCTGGTTGAGAAGGATTGCCAACACCTCCCCCATATCCAGAACCATATCCACTTTGAAGATTCCCTCCAGCTGGAGTTCCATCTCCTGTAACAACCAACAGTAGTGGTCGAGCAGCATTAAATCTATCATCTGCTTGCTCTGTGATAATCGGCCTTGGCTGCATCTGCAGAAATACAACTCGTCCATCTTGTTTTGAGATCAGCTCCCGTACATCATCAACATCCTCTATATCCCAAACTTGGAAGCCATTCATAAAACCAAGCAAGAGAACACTACGAACAACATTTGCTCCAACTTCTAGCTTGTCAAATCCAGCCCACTGCACCTGTGTCACATAAACTTTTGAGACACATATAATCTTTCTCCTCCTATAACTTTGATGCATGAAATATAACAACACATTTTTAACATGGTACCCATTAAACTTCAAGATTTAGAAAAACCAACAGTTATTACTGTTTCCTAATAGATGGTAGAAAAAAGATCCAAATTTTTTGACACCAAAATAAGATTGAAGTCATTATTAAGAAACGATGCTCTGGCTGGATTCTACAGTTGAAGTAAATATCGATTGATTAAAAGATAAATATTCAGAACCTGAATAACCACACCTCTGTGATTGAAGTCATTATTAAAGACAATGATCAAGAAGGAGCTAGGATTGAAGTAAATGTTGATTGATTAGAAAATAACCATTCAGAACATGAGCAAACACACATGAATATAACCCAAAAGAAATCTTGAGATGATATATATCCAGCACATGAAACTTTATGAAAATTCACTTCAACATCTTCCTTCAACCTAATCTTTCCTATATACAGCATCCATTTCTTCCTATAAAAATCATGCTTGTAAATCACCGGAGAGTCTTTTCACTTCATGCCAAGACCAAATTATTATAATATTTATAAAATTTCATACAGATTACTATGGAAAGGGGATATTATAGACCAACATGACCATTGTTTTAGTTATTTTGTGAGGTTGATTTATGGTTTCTGTTGCAATCTGTCTGATGAAGTGGAATTCTGGCCAGCATTCAAACTATTGATTTACTTAATGTCAGACCAGATAAAATCAAGGAAGCAGGCTCTCATTCTGCAGATCCACCAAAGAAGAAGATCTTCTTGCTTCTACATTATGTCCCTGCTCTTGTTGGGGAACATGGTTAGACATTTTGGGAACTCGGGTACATTTAAGACAACTTTCTTTAAGTTTTGCTAACATTTTTATTGACTTCCTGATCCACTTTTGCAAAATGTTATATAATGCACTAATTGGAAAAATATATAAAGAAATGGTTTCACTAATGATGTAGAGAGTCAACTCCAAGCTTCTACTGCAATGCATAGCCAATATCCTCTGAACATGTTCAGATCATTTAAACTCCAGTTGATAAGAATTTTATTAGACTAAACACACCCTTTGACATCCTCTCTATGACTTCATGGAACATGAAGAATGCAGTGGTTGAATTCCACTATTTGTAACTTTTATGAGCTTCAAGAGCAATGCACAATTGATATCTACCTAACATAATCAAATCACTCAATCTCAAGCATATAACAATGAATTCAAACACCCCCAATAAAGGGGTTGCCAATAAGAATTCTGTTATTATCAAATGGGAGCCACCAAAGGAAAATTGGTTCAAATTGAACATCGATGTTGCCTCTTGAGGCAAAGGAGGACAGGCTGGTGCTAGAGGCATTTGTTTAATACCATGGTCTACTCTATTTTCAGTTTTTGATGGAGGCTCGGTCTGGCTTTTAATACCCCAGTGGAAGCCTTGGTATATGGAGGGAGTTTCAATTGCTGCCTGCTATCAATTTCAGAGTACTATCATCAAACAAACTCTCAGATTTTGACGTTAACTCTCTCTTGTGAGACCAGTATCAATAATTCGCAGCTAAGAAAGGTCCCTGCTCCCATTCATATTCTCCATTACCAGTATTAATGTGTAATGTGAGGTTTCAAGTTCATCTTTCCCATTTCATGTTTTTCTCTCCAACTTCCTACTTCTAAGTGGTGGGTTGTGCCCTCTCCTTTTCTCTTTAAATCCCTATCTCAAGCTTTCAGCTTCCTCTAATGGCAGGTGAAAAAGATAGATCCATTCCTAAACTATTTACTTAAAAGGAGTCAAAAGTCTGTAGTCTCACTTCCCAATGTCCACACACTAAAACCCTCAAGACCCCCCGACAGACCTAGGCTTAATCCTATCCATTAGCTTTTGAACTAGATGATCAACTGCCATGAAACATGTTCAATGGGGGGCAGTAAAATTCTCAAGAATGCGGAATCTTCGAGATTAGTAAAAGAACCTAGAAGCCATGTGGCTTGAAATACTCCCTCAGCCCCTGTTCCTAATCTGGGTGAACCAAGCAGTGCTGAAGCTAGACACTCCTATAATGAATATTTAAGCCATTAATGAGTTTAACCAGGCCTGAATCACAGGTTCTCTCTGTGATAATTAGTTTATTGTGCAGAAATCAATCCTCTTGCACAGGAAATTGTTGTTATTAAGGATCATTTCACCTCCTACATGTTAAAGGTAAATCCCCTGCCTCAGCCAATCCCACTGCTGCAAGTTTGGATGATCTTTCCTGATGGCTGCTCCCCAAGACCTTAAGAACATCAAACAAGAGGTTGAAAACTTAAAGTTGATGGTTATGCATTTGCAAAAAATCTAAAAGGCTATAAAACTATCCTACTGACATGGGAGAAACTTCTAAATTGGGTTCCGAAGAAGCTATTCCCCTTAAGAAGGCACCTGATTTTCATGATTTTGAGAAGGATGTGTCTTTCACCAGTGTGATGGATTTTCAGAACACTCTAGGATGTTAGCAGTCATGCACCATATGCTTGGCAGACACTAGACAATCTCCATCTCTATCTTTTCACCAACCCCTTAATGTAGCATCTTGTGCAAGACCAAGGGCCCTGGCTGCAGGCAATGGTTGGCAAGAAACCACTTGTGAACATCAAAGGGCCAATTTCATACCCTGGGTTTCACTATGGGGCCAAAAGACTTTAAGTATGCATAGCCTTTTTCTGGTTTCCAAGTTTTTGTCTCTATGTTTCTACTGGGAGAGGTTATGCTCTCAAACTCCCCTGTAATATGTGGTCTATCGTTTGAGCTACCAGTTCATTGCTTTGGTTCTGTAGGTTTGTGTTTTGCATTTACAGTTAGTGTGGCCACACCAAATACAATATCAAATATTATTTTTTCTGGATTCTAGTGGATGGCTAACAAGTAGAATTCCATCACTAGCAACCTGGATTATCAGATGAATTTGTTCAAATATTTTCCTGCATACATGGAAATCATTTGAATTAGAATGGTTGGTACATAACCCCAGTCTGTAACTTTTTTCTGTTTTCCTGTGTTAATATATAGTTTGTTGCTTTTTTCAAAAGAATAAAAAATTCTTTTGAAACTAAACATTCCCAGAAAATTTCTCTGTTCTATAATTCTTCTGAGGTTTTACTGTGATAAAAAATCAATGTTTTATGAGCATCTTCAACTTATTAAATATCCAAGTGAGAAAAAAATGTTATTGACACTAAAACATTCCTGTCAATCTTCTCTAAGCTAAGCTGAAATGAGAAGGAAACAGCGGTTGAATTTATCTTCACATTTCTGCTCTTCCAGTGTAATAATACATAGTAAATATATTCCAATCTCCAGTGAATCATGGTGTTATTCAAACTAAAAAATTAACAAAAATCTTCACAACGGTTGAATCATATGAATTATTTTCTCATATGTGAGCCAGAAGATATTAATGTCCATGAGTGACCAAAAGTAGGTCAATGGTTCTCAAGAATGCATTAGTTTACAGTAAAATTTCTAGGAGAGAACATCCTAGGAAAGCAAAATAAAGGAACAAAAGCACTAAAAACAAAAGAAGCAGTGTAACACCAATATAAGTCGTTACGAAATCAATACAAATAGCCATGTAGGAGGAACAAAATCCACAAAGAGAGGAACAAAATCCACAAAGAGCAAGGGCTGAAGACAGGAAGGATACAATCCAAATTTCATGAAATATCTCTTTCAGGGACCAGAAGGGAGGAATCATCAGTGCCATTGTAGATCACTGTGAAAGAACTGATACACGATTATAGTCAAAACTTGATTACACAAAATTGAATAGTTTTGGAGACAACATGTTAGCAAATCTAATGAGAATGTGTTGGTGGATCAAAAGAACAAATGGAACTATGGAAACTCAAGCTAACTCCAAACAATAGTTTTCTCTCTCAGATTATAATCAATGGCCTATGCAGAACTCTAGATCCTAAAAATTAACTTATCACTGGTCATAAACTGTCCCCACTACAAATCCTTCAAAACCAGTCACCAATCAGCAATGCTCTGAACTATTTCACCACGCTAGGGTTTGCATGAATTTACCAGCAACTACATAAGTCAATCAGGAATTTAACCAGAAACAAAACATTTTTGTCCATTCTCAAAATCCTGTCAGTTTACTGGATATTTCTCATATTTTCACACTTATCAATAGGGATCAGCTGCTTTTTTTGTAATCCACTCAAAATATTAATATCTCTCAACCTGACTGAAAATCTGAGCACATATTTGATAACCTTACACATCATTTTTTAACCTCCTCAGAAAGATAATAATTAAAATGATAGTTATAAGGATACTAATAATTACATATTTCTGACAGAGGTCATCCTCCAAACAACTTCACCGAGCTGAGGTTTACAGAAATCTATTCTGGAACTGCATTTTTTAGTCCACATTTAAATGCAAGTTATTTTAATTTCTTACCAAATCACTCCTCGTATTTGCACTAATGAATACTGATCGACTGGAAATTTTCCATAAAGCAGTTCAAATATCTAAATTGCTGGAAACTTTGGGTAAACAAGCTCAAAAACATAAATTTTTTCCTAGAAAAATTTACGAATTGAATTTTTTGACATAAATTTCAGCCTATATATCTAATTTCACACTCAATACATGCATATTTACTAAATCTTTCTTTATTATTTCAAAAATTTATATGTTAAGTGGGGTCACTATAGCATGAACATCTTCAAATTATTTGATTTCCAGCAAATAAAAAAATTATTGACACTCAGACATTCCCAAACATCTTACCAGGCAATATGTCAAAGGATTTAATGATCAAGATTTCAAAAGAAAAATGCAAGCTGATGATTAACAAAATTCAAAGGGAACCAGTCAAATAGGATGAGCTCAAGTGGCTAAACCCCATGCCAGCTTTCAAACTAGAAGCCCAAGTTCAAACCCTGAAAGACACGATAAAATTTTAAAACTATGTTAAATACCGCACCCAACACATAAGGTGCAGTGTACCCCAATGGGGTGCAGTGTACCCCAATGGGCAAAGCCAGGTGCAAGTCATGGGTGACTTTAACAGAAGAGATACACCTCATTCCTGAAATCCAGGCCAAGATCACCTCAAAAGAGGGAATTTACCAAATCTAATGGGAACTCACTGAATTATGCTCAGCTCTAGAATGTAAAACCATCAATTTACCCAATGTTCACTGATCACAAGGTGCCCCAACTTCAAACCCTTTAAGACTAATCTCTAATAGTAGATGCCACGCTTAGGACTATTTTAATGAACAGAGGATTGCAGGAATCTATTCAGCAAATACATTTTTCAGTCCATATGAATCTATATCTCAATCCAAGCTCTAATTCATATTAATTTACAACATCTTTCCTCATACTTGAACAGTTGAACTTACTAATCTCAATCAGCTGGAGATTTTCTGTTCTCCAGTTCAAAGAAATATATTACTCAACATAACAACATAAGTTTTGAAATCTTGCACATATTTATTTCACTTCCTGAGAAACACAAAACTGAAATAATCATAAAAAAGCAGGGTCCAGGCAGCTGCTTGGCTAATTCTTTTAAGCAAGTATTCTTCAAACTTTTTGGGATATCTTTTAGCGCTAGTGATCCCATGAAATTTATTTTTTCCCCTTGTTATATTTAATTATCAATGGTGATCCTTTTTACTATTTGCAAACTACCAAATGAAGGGAGCCACAAATATTAAAAAGAGCAAAGACAAAATTTTCAGACGTGGCAAATTTGTCTTAAGCAGTGGCCGCATAATTTCAGCCCCTGGTAATTCCAAAAAATGCATGGGATCACCTCCACCTTGCAAAGTCAAGTAGTAAGGCCCAGCATGGGACCATACTATAAACTCCATATTCTACTCATAAAGTCATGCTCTAAACTATTTCACCAACCTGCAGTTTCCAGGAATCTATTCACCACCTAAATATTTGAGTGCACACTGAAGTTCATGTTAATTTATTGAATCTTTGCTCATACTTGCACCTATCAACATTAATCATCTGTAGAATTCCCTGAATCCAGTTCAAATGACTCATATCTCAATGGTCAACCTAATCGAGAAGAAAAAAACAACTTTGACATCCTTGTGATTAATTAATTAACTTTGTGGGAAATACAAAGCTAAAATGGTAGTAAGCCCAGGTTTAAAGGAATCTAATCAGAAACTACATGTTTCATACCACTCTCAATTTTTTACTACTTAATTACATTTTTCCTCATATTTGCATTTGTCAACACCGATCAGCAAAAGATTTCCCTGAATTCAATTTAAATACTTAATTTCTAGACCCAATTGAAGAGAACCAAAGGGCTAATAACTTCATAAACAATTGATTAAGTTGCCAAGCAAAAACAAAACTCAACTACTATAGACCCAATTGAAGAGAACCTAAAGGCTAATAACCTCATAAACAATTGATTAAATTCCCAAGCAAAGGAAAAAAGCTCGACAACTACAAATTTTACTCAAAGCTCAGATTCATCTTAACACATTAAATTCATTGCTCATATTTAAATCTTGTGATACTGATCAGCTAGAAACATTCCCAAATACAGTTGAAATGCATTACTTTCTTGACATAATTGAAAAAGAATCCAAATAATTGAGAGCCTTGGAATAAATAAACTTCTTTTTGTGCAGGTTTTTTTTCCATTCTTCAGCCTTGTAATGATTAATTAAGTTTATAAATTCATCGAATCATCCATAGACATCAACCTCTCCCACTAAAAATCTCAATGATTGATCTCTACTAATAAGGTTCTTAGCTATTTGACCTGAGGGTTGTAGGAATGCATTCAGCCGCTAAAAATATCAGTAAATGCTTTGATTCATGTCAATTACTAAATACTTCCTTGTATTTAAGCTGATTAATATTCACCAGCTAGAGAGTTTCCATGGTCCAGTTCAAGAACAAACTTTCCAGTGGTTTTCAGAAATCAGCTTGTCATACATAAATTTCTGGACCTGAATACGAAAACATAAAATATAAAATCGATAGCCTTGTAAGAAATCTTTTAACTTGCTGATAAATACAAACTCGAAATGGTAAATTACAAAGGGTTTCCAGGAATCCATTCAACAACAACAAAATTGCTGGAACATATATCTGGATATCAGTATCATCAATCCTCTTTATTTTACCATATACATGGATATCTGGTAAAATTAAGAGTATTGGAAACAGAGAGAATCAGATATATATTCCAGAAGTGAAAAGCTGTAGAAATAATCTCAAACATCTTAGAACAGAATCTATGTTAATTTAATAAATTTTTCTTGTAATTGCACTTAGTAATACCAGTCAGGAGTTAAATTTCCATCCTCAATCCTCGAGTTTTCCATCATCTGGTTCAAATACCTAAGTTTCTCCACCTCATTGAAAAAACAAAAACATAAATTGGGAAACACTGTATATCATTTAATTAATTAAGCAACTCCATATTTCAGAAAAAGCTCAAATTTATGTTTATCATCAAATGTTTGCTCAAATTCATGTTTATCATCAAATCTTTGCTTAAATTTACACTGTTTAACATTATCAGCTAGAAGCATTTCCAAATCGACCTGAAAAACCCAGATTTCTGGACCTATTTGAAGCAAAGAAAAACATTGATAACATCGTAAATAATCAGTCCAAGATTAAATTTATGTTTGTAAATTAAATATTGCCTCATACTTACACTGGTTAGTACTCATCAGCTGGAAATATTCCAGAATCCAGTTCAAATAAGTAAGTTTCTCAACCTAAATAAAATAAAATAAACTACTAATAGAAATTTTTTTAGAACCATAAAATGTTGTAATTTTCAAACTAATTGAAATAAAAAATCACGAACTGTTCAAACATCTAAGTTTCACAATCTAGTTGAATTTTAAAAACCACAAATTTTGACTGTCATAGAAGAATTAATTTTCTTTTTTAGGTGGTGTTTTCCAGATATTCCTGTTTGCATCCTCATAAAATTAATACATTAAAGCTTTGCTCACATTTACACCTACTAATACTAATCAGCTAAATATGTTCCTGAATACAGTTCATGTATCTAACTTTCTCGACCTAAACAAAAATAAACAACCACAAAACTGATAGTCTTGTAATAATTAAATTTCTTTAAACTGATCATCTAGAAAAATTTCCAGAGTCCACTTCAATAATTTAAGGCTTATTGACCTGGTTGAATTTTTTTAAGCTTGTTAACCTGACCGAACTTTTTTTTTTCTAGCGATTGGATGGCCTTGTAATGATTGTTCACAATCATTTTTAAAAAATCTAAATACTTTGACCTTATCGAAATTCAATCATAACCACAGATTATTCAAATACCTATGTTTCCCGGCCTGTTAGAAATTTTAAAGCCACAAATGGTTCAAATACCTAAGTTTTCCGACCCGATAGTAATAAAAATGCCACTAATTGTTCGAAGTACCGAAGTTCCTGGACCTAATTCAAATCAAAAACCACAAATTTGATAGCCTCGTAAGATATTTGCACGCAGTGCTTTCCCCCCGAAATTCGTATTCCCGGCCTCGTAATTATAAGCTAAGTTCACGGCACATACAGACCTGAAATGGTGATTGTCATAATAAAATAAAAATACCTGGTCGCGATGGGAGTCGTCCTCGGGAAGGGAAAGCGAGGATGCAACAGAGGCTCCGGCCGAGCGAACGGTAGAGGCCACGCTAGTGGCGCTCCGCAAGTAGTTTTGTATCACTCTCAACGAATTAGGGAAAAATCCTCTGCCGTTGCTGCTACTGCGATTCGATCCTTGGCCTCCTCGCCCGTGCAATTTATTATCATTGCCGGCGTTCCTCATCCCTCAAAAGAAATCCCTCTCAGCATATACCCCAGGGCTGTTTCTCTTCGGCCCTAGAAACAGCCTTGGAAAATCACACTCAAAACTTCCCCTTCGCCATACTTAGCCCAGAAAAAAACTTAGAACAAGTATACACCGCGTAAAATTTTGCAGAACCAGTGAATTAATCGAGCCAAAAAATAATACAAAAATAAAGCCGCGCTTGTTGGCTTCAATGAGGCATGCTGTACAGAGCGATTAAGGACCACCGAGAATCGTATGCTTCCGCTTTTCTGTGTTTGTTAGGTTTTGGTTTTTTTACGAAGCAATCGGATTCGAAACCGAAACCAGAAGGACTTGTTTTCTAATCCGGATCAGATGACAATGATAATAATAATTATTAGCATGCGAAAATAGCGTGCCGTCTGCCCTCTCTGTTTGACAAAATTACTGCTCGCTGTTAAGGTAATTAGTGAATGGGACTCGTAAAGTGAAATCGCTTTTTAACCCGGATTTTTCTGACGTGGACACGGCCACCTGTGTCTTTGCCAAGAGGCATCGCCAGGTTTGATGACGTGGCATTTACAGGTAGGGTGAACTCCAAGTAGGGGTAATTTTGTCTGACGTCAGTTTAGCGGCGACTGGCGCGCCGGTGAGTTTGAAACATAAATTGGTCAGAATATATCTCTGCCCAGGGCAGGCGACACGTAGTTGTTGGATAAAGCGCGCACGTGGCAATTAGAGGATTGGTTGGGTTGAGTTTAGTCCTATTTTGGGAGGTGCGCTTTTCGGTAGATACGTCGTTTGTTTGATAATTTGAGCAGCCTTTCAGGATTGGTCTTATGAAGCTAGAGCTCACAAGTATTTTTAGATTAAAAATTTATATATATATAAACAATTTGAGCAGCCTTTCAGGATTGGTCTTATGGAGCTAGAGCTCACAAGTATTTTTAGATTAAAAATATATATATATATATATATATATATATATATATTTAATAAAAAATTTAGATGATTCTCAAAATTGCTTTGTTATTCAATATGGGAGCATAAATTTATGCTGTGGGTTGTTTCGCATTATATATCATATTTTTAGGGATTTGAACTTTAGTGGATGGCATAATCAAGGAATAAGTCGTCAACCTTACTAATTGTGCTCAACTAATTTAGCTACGACCCTTTTATATAATTTTTAAAAAATCACTAAAAAGTTTCTTCAAAAAACGTGTAGAATGTCTTTTGTGGATGTGAAAGGCAAAGAAAAAGAATTGAATTTTGGTGGATGGCATAATCAAGGAACAAGTTGTCGCCCTTACCAATTGTGCTCAACTAATTTAGCTACAACCCTTTGATATAGTTTTTAGAAATTCACTAAAAAATTTCTTCAAAAAACGTGTAGAATATTTTTTATGGATGTGAAAGGCAAAGAGAAAGAAAATTCTTTGTTAGGTTGATTTTTAAAAATTATTTTAATTAGTTTTTGTTGACATGATTTCATTTCTCTAGTTTTCATTTTATAGTTTGTCATAAAATTATAATTTTGATTTTTTTACTTGTTTTTATTTTAATGTTTGAGTAGGCTAAGAGTGTTGGAATTATTGTCATTGATGTCAAGAAAGACATCATGCATGTCATGATGAAATATCGTTGATCCAAGAAGAAGAAATTGTAATTGCCAAAGGACACTAAATCTCATTCATTAATGCCGGTCGACTACCCCATTTTGGCGCCCTCATTGGATATTAAAAAATAATTAAATTAAATTTAAATAGTGGATCCCATTTTGAAATTAAATTTCAATAGATTTATATTTTTATAGGGACCAACCCCATGTGGAGTGTGCAAGTTTGTTATTAAAAGATGCTTTGAAAAGGTGTAAAATCATGAACAGTTTCCTTCCTTATCAAACAATACATCTCTCCATAAGGTTGCTTATCTTGGTGAAGATATATGAGGAGTTTTGACGCAAGACAACAACCAAAACTCTAAATCAAGTGTCAAGACTCCAAAAATGTAAGTGTTGGAGATTGAAGCCCATAAAACAAATTCATGCAGCTCTAAAACTGCACTCAAAACTCATGATTGACCCTCTTTTGAAGATTATTTTGAACCATCAATTGTAATCCTTTTCTACTGAAAACTTGGAAAATAAAAGGCCCCACATTCATCTACAAGAAGATAAATAGATCATAATTTTTCTCCCAACAATACCCCTCCAATTTCATAGTCGAAAACCAAGAAAACCCATAGTTTCACATATTCAACAAGCAAAGCCAAATTCACTAAAACTACCGGCAACCATTGAGAGCTCAATCCTAAATATCAACTAGCAACAAAGATGAATAAGATTCATGAACAACTCTGATTTTATTATTTTTAAAATCCTCCAAGACCTTACAATAGTTGTTTCAAAAGCCAAATTATGAACAAAAATTGACTAAAAACATGAAATTTGCATTCTATGATTGGAAACCTATTACAAGAGTCATCTAAAAAGCTACAACAACCATACAATCCTCTTTCCCCACCTTTGGGTGTCCTTAGTGTTGGGAATAGGATGTCATTTAATTGTAATCCTAAACATATTTCATCTATCTCCTAAGTCCTTGGAAAGTGTTTCCCAACACTAGGATTAGAAAGAGATTAAATTCGAATGAAATGAACATGTAAATTGACATTTGTGATTATTCCTAAATGATAGGAACATGTGAGGATGTCCAAGAAGAGCTCCCACAAAATAGGAGCACATGGGGTGCCCACATGGAAGGTGGAACCCACCTTGCTTAAATTAATTGTTTGGAGGATTGATAACACTTCAATAATGCATGTTTTGATCCTACAAATTAGGGATTGATATTTACACGAGTGGAGTTTAGTTCAATTCATTTCAATTCAGTTCAATATCAGTTCAGTTTAGTTCAATTATGGTTCAGTTATCTTCAATTGCATGTAGTTAGCTTGAGTTGAATATTAGTTGACTTTAGTTGACTTGAGTTGCATGATAGATAATAGGTGGATGCATTCAATTAAGTGGGGATGATCAATCATGCATAGTGTTTGCATGAATTGGTGGAGAGATATGTTTCAATTAACTAAGATTGACTTGGG
Organism: Sequoia sempervirens; assembly: GCA_007258455.2. Classification (NCBI taxonomy): domain Eukaryota; kingdom Viridiplantae; phylum Streptophyta; class Pinopsida; order Cupressales; family Cupressaceae; genus Sequoia; species Sequoia sempervirens. The sequence goes on from VDFB02179234.1 coordinate 107,751,356, forward strand.
ACCACCTTGGGCGCCCAAGTTGGCATCTTTCAATTAACACCTTTTGCATGAGAATATATTTACAAGGCTTAATTAAGTGGGACCATTCTTGGCATCAACTTTGAGGAGAAGCTTGGAAGATATTTTCTTGACCAACGATCAATTAAGTGTTTAGTTTGGGGTGCCTAAATTGAGGAGACTTTGGTTTTGACTTCATGTTACAGTGTGGAACTCTACTTGCCCAATCTAAGCGTAGATATTTGTGAGGAGCTTTGTGCTCTTGTTTTGATCAACTCTCTGGAGTATACAATGCTCATAATTGTCTATTAATTGCAACAAGTTGAAGAGAGTTTCGTTAGAGTTTATTGCAGGTTGTGAAGAAAGATTGTTGAAGGCAAAAGAACCATATCAATTAAGGATTGATACAATATTATTGTAATCTTGTTCTAAGGTTAAATAATACAAGCACTATTGATTCTGGTGGTGGAGTTTTTTTCCGAAAGGGTTTCTTCGCGTATATGTTGTGTCACTCCTATCTTCTTGTCTCATTCTTCTACAATCTTCTATCTCTTTCTACAATTAGTAAAATTAACCTAGACAAATAATCATACACAAAGAATTGTTAACAAAGAACACTTAATTAGATCTACAATCTCATAGTTTTACAAGTTTTAAGCTACATAATTACCTCCATTTTCAACATGTGGTATCAGAGCTAATGGTTGGGTAGAGTTTCGGACACCTTTCTCTTAAAAGTTTGAAGGTTTTTTTGCTATAGTGGGAGCTTTTACTATTGTGTTATTGTAGATTTGTAAAAGAAGTATGTTACAATTAGTTTTACTTTTTGTCTAGATAATGAAAGATTTAATGGATCTAGTTATGAGATGTGGAGACTAAAAATGGAGTTGTATGTAAAATTTAATACATGTATTTGGGCTAATGGTTGTAAGACCTGGTATGGCTTGCTCAATCTCTTAAAGGAAAGGCCTGGTAAGAGATGATTTCTCCCAGGTGGTAAGGGGGGGATTGTTGGGTTAAACTAGTTCTTGGGTTAGAGTTAGTGGATTAACCTTTAGCGGTCTTTAGCACATGGTTTTGTGCTAGTTGTATTGGTCCATGGTTTTGGAGCTCATGGTTTTGAGCCCATGGTTTTACATGTATGGAAGTCTATACAATGGCTTGGTGACTCCATTGTAAGTGCAGTTGGTAGGTTGATGTATGCAATGGTCTATACAAGACCAGATATAGCCCAAGCAATGGGAGTTCTAAGTAGTTTTATGTCTAACCCTGGTAAAGAACATCAAACTTATGTTAAGAAGGTGTTTAGATATTTACAAAGTACTTCTGATTACTGTTTGGTTTATCATAGTGCTAATGATATTGATATTATGCACAAATCATTGGACATATAGGGTTTTGTTGATTCAGATTGGGCAGGAGACCTGGACAGTCAGAGGTTGACAAGTGGCTATGTGTTTACTTTGTTTGGAGTTGCAGTTAGTTGGATGAGTAAGAGGCAGCCCATAGTTGCCTTTTCCACCATAGAAGCAGAGTACATGGCTGCTACACATGCCTCTAAAGAGGCAATTTGGTTACAGAGACTTGGGAAAGGTATTGGTTTTAATTTCAAGCAAATTAAACTTGAATGTGATAGTCAGAGTGTTATTTGTTTAGCCAAAAATCCTATGTATCATGCTCGTACTAAGCATGTTGATGTTTAGTATCACTTTGTGTGAGAAATGGTTAAGAGTGGGAAGGTATTGATTGAGAAAGTTGACACTTTTGATAAATGTTGCAGATTATCTTCAAAAACTAGTTCCTACAGATAAGTTCTCTTGATGCAGGAAGGCCATTGGCCTTGAGTCCTATACTTGATTTATAATAATGATTCATTGTTTAGAATAATTGCAATGTATAATGTCAAGTGGGAGAATGTTGGGAATATGATGTCATTTAATTGCAATCCTAATCATATTTCATGTATCTCCTAAGTCCTTGGAAAGTGTTCCCCAACACTAGGATTAGAAAGAGATTAAATTCAAATGAAATGAACATGTAAATTGACATTTGTGATTATTCCTAAATGATAGGAACATGTGGGGACGTCCAAGAAGAGCTCCTACAAAATAGGAGCACACGGGGCACCCACATGGAAGGTGGAACCCACCTTGCTTAAATTAATTGTTTGGAGGATTGATAACACTTCAATAATGCATGCTTTGATCCTACAAATTAGGGATTGATATTTACATGAGTGGAGTTCAGTTCAATTCAATTCAGTTTAGTTCAATTCAATTCAATTCAATTCAGTTTAGTTATGGTTCAATTATCTTCAGTTGCATGTAGTTAGTTTGAGTTGAATGCTAGTTGACATTAGTTGACTTGAGTTGCATGGCTAATGACTTGAGTTACATAACAGATAATAGGTCGATACATTCAGTTAAGTGGGGATGATAAATCATGCATAGTGTTTGCATGAATTGGTGGAGAGATATGTTTCAGTTAACTAAGATTGACTTGGGACCACCTTGGGCGCCCAAGTTGGCATCTTTTAGTTAACACCTTTTGCATGAGAATATATTTACAAGGCTCGGTTAAGTGGGACCATTCTTGGGTGCCAAATTTGAGGAGAAGCTTGGAAGATATTTTCTTGACCAACGATTAGTTAAGTGTTCAGTTTGGGGCGCCTAAATTGAGGAGACTTTGGTTTTGACTTCATGTTACAGTGTGGAACTCTACTTGCCCAATCTAGGCGTAGATATTTGTGAGGAGCTTTGTTCTCTTGTTTTGATAAACTCTTTGGAGTTTACAATGCTCATAATTTTCTATTAATTGCAGCAAGTTGAAGAGAGTTTCATCAGAGTTTATTGCAAATTGTGAAGAAGGATTGTTGAAGGCAAAAGAAGCATATCAATTAAGGATTGATACAATATTATTGTAATCTTGTTCTAAGGTTAAATAATACAAGCACTATTGATTTTGGTGGTGGAGTTTTTTTCCCGAAAGGGTTTCTCCACGTATATGTTGTGTCACTTCTATCTTCTTGTCTCATTCTTCTACAATCTTATGTCTCTTTCTACAATTGGTAAAATTGATCTAAATAGATAATCATACACAAAGAATTGTTAACAAAGAACACTTAATTAGATCTACAATCTCATAGTTTTACAAGTTTTAAGCTACATAATTACCTCCATTTTCAACACTTAGTTGGTATTCTTCCTCAAAACTTTCATCTTTTCTCTTTCTTCCTTCTGCTTTCTTCCTTTCTCAAGATGGGTGTGGCTTTTTCCTTGCCAATATTATTGCATTTTCAAACTCTTTTTCTCCTTCCTTGGGCATCCAAGATTCTCCTATAACTCCCCATTTATTGTCTCAAAAAAATTTAAAATTTATTTGCTAATTTAGACTCCCATCATTCCACTTTTCCACCTTTAGGTGTCCATACTCCTCTTGCTTGATCATTTAATGTTATAGCGTCAGAAATAATCCCTTGTAGATGATAATACAATTTCATGCTTAGTTTGGACCTATTTTAGCGACCCTTGCATTTATGCATTTTCAACACCTCCTAACTAGGCCCTAATCTTCTAAGTTATGCATTCTAAGGCCTATTTTATCATTTTTTGACAAATTGCAAGCATTGAACAAATGCATCCAATTATTATTTTTCCCCCGACACTTAATATCCTAGAAAATAAGGCCAAGATCCATTTTCCCTAGGGTGTATGGGTCCCCCTATTCTACGAGGGACCAATTTTGGATATGTTGGTGTTGACATTCCAACATTCAAAATTCAAATCATAAATGTCGACTATCAAAATCTAATCTTCGAGAAATTAGAGAAATGCCTACAAATTCCTAGTCTTTTCACCATTTGAAACTAGAAAGCAATAAGAGAAGAAAAGAGAAGCAAGATATCATTACATTCCACCACATACATTTAAATTTTCAGGTCTTCAAGCTCATTTGTAGATTTGATCAAGCCCTATGTCATGAATGAAGATTAATTCCAATAGAAGAGAATGATGGATTCTAGGTTTGGGAGATGCATTTGGCCATTTCCTTCAACCCAATGACTTGTTTCCTAGTGTTCTCATCTTCAAGCTTCATCTTGTTTGTAGCCTAAAGCAAGGTATCATTATACTTCAGATTTCCTAAGGGTTTTTTGACTTCCTCTTAGGTAGATCTTATCATTTTCATGTAGGAATCATTTTCTAACACACTTGATTAGGGTTTTATGCATTTTTAGCTCATAACAACCTTAGATGCACTTAAGGTTAGGGCACACACATTGTTATCAATCAATTTTACAGGCTATTGTGGGGGTAAAAATACCAATACAGGGGTTTGACTGAGACAAACTCTTATATAGCCACCCCCTCCATCTCTTTTGTAGATTTATTGTAGGCCTAGATCCAAAGATGAAGGTTTACATGGCAAACATTAGAAAGTAAACAAAGAGCTATAAGATCAAATTTGAAGCTTCCAAAAAAGGCCTATAAGGACTCATACACCCTTGGGAAACTTTGTCCTCCATTTCATGCTAGATCCAACTTTTTATGACAGGTACACATCACTCAATACTCCCCAAATCTGTCTACAAGTTGTTTCAGTCTATTAAACATCAAGATACTATAATTTTCATGTTAAGGTACATTGTTGAATTAGGTCAATTCACTGGTACATTTTGACCAATTTTTCGACAACGGTCTGTCAGAATTTCGACGGTCGTTCGTCGCTATTATTTCGTCAAAATTTCGACGACATTTGAAACGTCAAAATTTTGACTCGGCATACAACCTTCAAAATTATGACGAACTGTCGTCGAAAAATTGGTCAAAATGTACCATTGATCATAGCAAGTCAATCCCCATACATTTATAAGGCTCAAAAGGATCATATCCAGGTCTGATTGACTCACCTTCATGTTTGAAATTCAATCTAAACACCTTGTCGATTTGCATCTAGGTGATCCCACAATACTGGTTTACAATTTTTGGCCAAACTAGACACTAAACTAATTTTTTCTAACTAAATCTTCACTTTCGAGCACTTATAGCGGCTAAACCGTGAGGAATTTGTAGATGATGCAAACTAGTGATTTGTGACATTTTGTCTGTAGATTCTAAATATATTTTTTCAAAAAATTTGGAATTAGATTGCACTTCTTTTTCCATCTCCTTCGAAAACTAGTTTTTTCAGTAAACACCATTTTCAAGGAGTGATGCTCACCATATACAACATAATTTTTTTCCATGAAGGATAAAATTCTATTTTTTTTGAATTTAGATTTGTAACTCAATATCTAGTGCTTCCAATTGGTTTCATAGTGTTTTATTGAATATTTTTTCCTTAATCAAGTTTCAAAGTCAAACCAATTACAATTCAAACATAGGCGGACCGTATACAACATAACTTTTTTTGTATGTATTGAAATTCATTTTTTGTTGGATCAAGGACATCAATATCTAGTGCACTGATATTTTTCAAAAAAAAAATTGATAATCTGTTGTTTTTCCACATGTGCAGAACAAAGAGCTTGATTTTCGGTGAAAAACCTATGTTTAATCAAACTAAAAAACAAATACATAATAAAACCAAAACATATTAAAATTTTTTCGTTGGATAGCTCGTTCTGAGGACTACCATCATCTAGTTGGGTTTGTGAAGTCTCCTTCATTTTCATCCTCAACTCAAGCTTCGAAGGGAAAAATTCTAGAGTTTTTTTGGTGCCAGAGGGGGAGAAAGGGAAAAAGTCGCTCAAACTAGGGTTTGAGTGAACCCCCTTTCCACAACCCTTTCCTTTTCTTTTCTTCCCAAGAAATGTGGGACCCAACATTTAATGGGTTTGCTCAAAGGGGGGTTCTAGTGAACCCCCTTTGGGTTCACTCAAACCAAATGTTAGTTGGAACCCCCAAAAACCAATTTTTTTTGCATGGGGACATTTTTTGCAATTTTCCTTCCTCATTGGAATCGTAAACCAATTTTGTGGGTTTACCCATCCTAATATACCTTTGAAAAAGGAGAAAAAATCAATCCTAGGTTTTATGCAATAAACTTAGGGTTCCCTTTTTCTTATGCTACAATTTCAATCTATTAATCATTGGAATATTGCAATTTTCATATTAGGGCACATAGTTGAATTAGGTTAATCATAAAAAATCAATTTTAGTCCATTTATAAGGCTCAAAAGGGTCAGATCTAGGTCTGATTGACTCACCTTCATGGTTGAAAGTCAATCTAAACATCTTCTTGATTTACATCCTAATGTACATTTAAAAAAGGAGCAAAAGCAATCCTAGGTCTTATGCACTAAATTTAGAGTTCCCTTTTTCATATGTTACATTTTGACATAATAAACCTTCTCGAATATGAAGTAATTCAACCCTAGATCTAGGTTTTTCATTGCATTGCTTTTACATTTCTCATTTAGGGTATCATTTTTGCATCATAAAAATTCAAAAAAAATAAAAATTGCATATCATATTGCATTATAGGTTGCAATAGGTTTTGTCTCAGTCATTTAGGTCAAATTTACATTCAAAATTGTATTCATAATTATCATTTCTTATTCAAAAACTTGCATTTGAGTTACATTGTCTTCAATTGGGAAAATTTTGGAAAAACGGTCATTATCAAACTTGTTTATAGATAGAACAACATCCTTAAACAACAATCTATTAAACATTCAAATTTTATTTTTTTTGAACCTCCATTAAGGACTCAGACGCCCTAGGGCGCCTCTATCCTACTACAAGTGGCTAAGAAAAACTTTCACAAATCTTTGTCTCTATATTTTCAATTTGTTTCTACTTGCAAATGTCTGATTTGAAAATTTGAAAAAGTGTTATTGCATGTGCAAGAAAGTTGCCATTTTGCTTAATTTGTTGCAAATTTATGAAAATTGTTGCATTTTAGTATTGGAAATTATCATATTTGTAGGACAATTATTTATATTTTATGAAGCATTACATAATTTGGATAGATTAGTTTCATTTTTGCAAAGATTCAAAACCCTAGGTTCTTAAAACACATTGCACAATTTGGAAACTCACAAAATAGTAATAAAATCAATTCAAAACCTGGTTTGCACATTATCACACAGCCAGCTTATGTAAGGAGTTCTTGTGAAATCAAAATTTTAGGAAGAACCCTACCAAGACCCAGACATCCTAAGGCATCCTAGTCCTCTATAAACCTACCTAAAATTTCCATAACAGACTGATACCTGTTGTTGGTTTCATAATTTGGAACTTGGTTTCCAAATTTGTACTTGCATCAACTTTATAAATCTATTTTCTAGTTGAGTTAGCTTTAGCAAGTGTGAACATAAACTGAAATTGAAATTTAATGATTAATCTTGGGGAAAGCATAGTCATCTAATCATGTCAAATCTCTTTCTACAAATGCATTGTATACCTATCACACCCTTTAGTTGTGATGACTTTGATATGTTAGATGAAGCCCTTAAGGACTTCATCTCACTAAGGCTTGCAAAATTCCCGCACAACAACAAACAATTAATGTGATCACACCTAAACTTATCATTTATTCACCTATGCAACAACCTCAGGTCCAAACCAAACCCATTCTTATCATAGGACCACCTCAAAACAAACACAAATCTCATGATCATATCTTAAAATTTGTAAAACAACTCACTAGTAATCATGTGTCCCAACAACCAAGTTACCACATAGTTTCTCATACATATAACATAAGGAATAACAAGCAACCAAGACAAACACAAGCCATTCCTTCACCAATCCCACTCCCACAACCTATTTTACCTAGTGCCCCTCGTTTACCTCAACATAGTGGAAAGGAGCATGATCTTGTGGAACAACTTCGTAACACTCCTGCTAAGATTTCCTTATGGGACCTAATTCAAACACCATCTACTTACCATGGCATGCTTCATAAAAAGTTTTGGTATCTCCTAGTGTGTAACTAAATGAAGTAGCAACCTTAATTGAGGGTATGAATTTGGTTAATGTGGATGTTGTCTTCCATCAAAGTGAATTACCTCCTCTAGAAATGCAAAAATAAAATGATTCTTCGATGATATTGGATGTTATCAACAAGGTGGGTATTAGGCATACTCTTATCATGACAATGGTTTGAGACTTAATGTTTGTAGTGTGAATCTTTTGGACAAAATTGGAGCTGATAAGACTAAAATTCAACCAGATAATTTATCCATGTATGGTTTTGATAACGTGGGAAAACAACCACTTGGTGTGATAACATTACCTATCAAAGTTGATAAGGTCACATTACAAACTCCTATCCATGTCACGCTCATGATCTTTCATATAATCTTCTTTTGGGTAGATCGTGGATTCATGAAATGAATGGAGTGACTTTAATGCTTCATCGCTTAATGAAATACACTTGCAACAATAGGTTTACACGATAAAAGCTTATCCAAAATCTAAAAATTGCTTACAAACTGTCACAAGGATGAAAAACCCTCTAAGAACATTGAGACCAACTATAAAAGTGGAATCTCTACAACCTAAAAATAAAGAGGAATGTCTCTCATCAATAACAAAGTTGTTGAAGGATGATTTGGGTTCATTAGATTTCACACCTACATTCATGGGAGAATATAATATTATGTAATCAAAACTAGAAAAAGAGAAAGAGAAGGAAATTGCAGTGGTATCAACACAATTTGTCATTGAAACATCCAAGACACAAGAATTCATAACTCTTGGTAATGAGGAAAACATAAATTACACATATACTTATGATGAAAGTGATTATGAAAAACCATCTTCCTTGAAAGAAATGGAAGCCATTTATGGAAGAGGGTACTAACCCTTGAAATAGTTTGGCTATAATGGAAAAGGGTGTGGAGTGAAAGAACAAGGTATTTGTGTTCCTATAGAGCTTAATACATAAGAAACAACAAGAGGTCTTGGTTATTTCCCTTTAAAAGAAATGAAATCATCAAAGAGACCTTCACTTAATGTCAATGTTATCACTCAAGATTCTTCTAAGACAACTCTGAACTTGGTGCATCATAAAATGATAGATACCATAAGAAATGATATGCCACTGGACATCTTTCAAAATGATGAATCCCTGGTAGAATTTTTGGGAGTGTACGAAACTTTTCCAAGTCATCATCATAATCACATATTTACCCATTGTTTGAATGCCAAGGGATACTTTGGAGAAGAAACTAAATCATGTGATGATGAATAAGATGAATCTCAAACAACTCATGATGTTCTAAACCATAATGCATTACTTATGGGAGACACCCTATATGTTCCAATGGACCCATCTAATGAGGAGGTGTTACAAATTGGAAAGTGTCTTGATGATGATGAACAAGAAGGTCACACAACTTTATTACATGATTTTCCTAAAAAATTGCTTGAAGTTATTCGGATATGTCGGGAATTGACCCTAAGATAGTCACACACAACATTGTTCTTGAGAAAGATGCTAAACCCGTGAGAAATAAGATACACAATATGAATCATAAGATAGCTTTATTAGTTAAGGTTGAGATTGAAAAGCTCTTAAAAGCAGGCTTTATCCACCCTATTGATTATTCGCCTTAGATATATAATATTTTAGTGGTGGCAAAACCTGATAATCACATTAGGATGTGTATGTATTTATGTGATATTAATAAAACATCTTTAAAGAATGATTTTCCCCTTACTAATATTGACATGATAGTGGCTTCAACCGCAAGACATTCCCTATTATCATTTATGGATGGTTTTTTTGGGTATACTCAAATCTTCATCAACCCTCAAGATCAATATAAAACAACTTTCATTACACCTTGGGGAACATTTTGTTAGGTTGCTATGCCTTTTGGATTGAAAAATGTTGGAGCAACATATCAAAGAGCTATGAAACTGATATTTCATGATTTCATACATAACATCTTGGAAGATTATGTTGATGATATTTTGGCTTAATCCATAACACATCAAGATCATGTCAAAATCCTTTGTAAAATCTTTGAAATAGTTTATAACTACAATATGAGACTAAATCTGAAGAAATTAGTCTTTGGTGTGGATAGTGAAAAATTGTTGGGGTTTACAATATCACATAAAGGCATTGAGGTGGATACAAAGAAGCTTGATGCTATAATAAACATGCCACCTCTTAAGAACATTTTGTAGTTGTGTAGCTTACAAGGAAAGATTCAGGTTATTCATCGTTTTATTGCATCATTGGTGGATCAAACTCTTCCCTTTACCCAACTCCTTAAGAAAGAATCATAATTTAAATGGAGTGAGGATTGTCAAATAACTTTTGAAAATTTGAAACAATGCTTAGCTAATCCTCCCATTTTACAACCAACCATATAAGGAAAACCTTTTATCCTTTACATCTTGGCTTCAACCCATGCTCTTGCTACATGATTAGCACAACAAGATGAGAATGGAAAAGAGCATCTTGTTTAGTACATCAGTCCAACATTAATTGATTATTGAACTTGTTATACAACTATAGAAAAATAATGTTTGGCTCTTGTGTTTGTAACTAACAAATTGAGACATTACTAAAATGAAGAAAAATAGGGTTTCTCAAAATGGAAAGGTAAGTCCAAAGGGTGAGAATAGACCCTATCTTCCTACATTCATTAGAAAATGAGATACCCACACTAAATTGATTAACAACCCCTAGGTGAATCAAACCAAAGTGAGAATCTAAAGATTTCCTTATGCTTGAAGGACAAGGGTCAAGGTCAAACAACACTTTTAGGAGAAAAACTAAAAATAGTAAATCAACTCCCAAATACAAGCTACCACTTGGATCTTGTAGGTTAAGCATAAAACTGAGAGAAACAATAAAGCTTCTGGTAGACTTGGGAAAGGATAACACTGTGCACCTATCATAAAATATTGTTTCTTATGTATTAATCTCTATAGGAACACAAATACCTTGTTCTTTCACTTCGCACCCTTTTCCATTATAGCCAAATTATTTCAAGGATTAGTACCCTCTTTCATAAATGGCTTCCATTTCTTTCAAGGAAGGTGGTTTTTCATAATCACTTTCGTCATAAGTAGGTGTGTAATTTGTGAGACCCTTCTACTATGATTGTGTCATGCGACAATTTGGATAGATTCAGGTTCTATCGAGGTCATAGCCTAGGTATCTACGATAAACACAGAATACCACCAGGCCTGGAGATAGTCGTTGCCTCATCATTGATGATGTTGACTATAGTGATTTAGAGGATGACGACCATGACATGCCCCCAGTCTCTGATGTCGACAACATAGGTGCCACAATGGCCTACAAGTAGTGGTGGACTGGAGAACAACTTGCTCATGTCTTTCCTAGGCATCATCCTGTGAGCCACACATGACCTCTCCCAGGTCATAGAGATGATAGGGATGATGAGGAGATCAACAAGGATACAAATTATGAGGGCATAAAACCAGAAATATTCCCTAATAAGGAGAAGGAGGACATCCAATTGATGAGTGATGATCTTGATGAGATAGAGGAGGCCCCGGCTGGCTCGAGAGGAGGGATCCACCTCCTACCTGAGTCACTAGAGCATAGTCAATGACTGCAACAAGGATCAACATTCATGAGCGTGGGGAGGATAGCAATAGCAGGCCATCCACACTTCCTACACATGAGGGGTCTATTGTTACATGACTATACCCTGAATAGTAGGATGGAGATCCAGGTGATGATGTATTATTTATGCTTTCATTATACTGTTATGCTTATGTATATGATTTGTATATATATATCATGATGTGTACTAATATCTTTTATGATTTCCATCTTGCAAGATCCACATGAGAGTGGCATGATGTCTATTAGTGGGTGACCACAAAGATGGTGCCTCCTTTACCCCCACATGAGGATATACCATCAAAGTACATGCCCCCACCTTTTGCAGGATGACATGTAGATCTCTTCAAGCTTGTTGTGAGATTGAGGGTAACATATGAGAGTGTGACTAGATGCGCCGACCTAGCTGAGTCCAGGGAGGAGAGAGTTGTAGGAAATCTTTCAGTACTGCAAGTGGCATATGATGAGCTCCAAGCATCTTGAGTTCTAACAGATAGTGGGACGAAGATCATCCTACTATCAGAGGTCTCAAGGCTAGAGAGGGAGATTACCAGGGTGTAGGTAGAGAGAGATCGCATAGATCAGGAGTGTGTTGAGGCACTGATACAGGAAGCGAGAGCAGTTAGAGAGGTGCAAGGCCTACATGCAACCATGAGATCTATTAGCAGATCATAGTCACATTCTACCGTTTCTTGATGGATGCCACCGCCAGGCCCCGAGGGGTCTAGTAGTCATAGGCCATAGTAGCATTGTATTATTGATTATATATGTATATGAACTTTTGATATATAATATATGAGCATTCATGTTTTGGTTTTATGAGTTGATTTTGAATTAAATACCGATGTGATTTATTAAATATCCTTAGTAAGAATGTTTAATAAATGTCTTTATGATTTAATGTGTATGTGATGTAATTAAAACATTTTAGTTTACATTAGATACTACATTGTGATTGAGTTATACTATGTTAAATTAAATGCACCTATGATCTAATTTCAAAACATTAAATGCATATAAGGATCTAATCTAACATAACACACAAGATGAATTTGAATAGTATGCAAGCTAAAGTAATAATCCAAACTTATTTAGTAATCACTCTATAATCAAAGACACACAAATATTTCTTTGTCAAATAAAGAAGCAACGTAAGATAAAATAGAACACTATCTAAATAATCTAACATCACTACTTTAAAATACATACTATTCAAAGAAGATGTTAGATGTAGTACTATCGCAAATGCGCAACATTGATAGGTTCTTTGAGAGGTGTACCATCTATTTTTGTTAATGTGTATGCTCCAGAACCATAACTTTCATCTATTATGTAAGGTCCTAACCAATTAGGGCTAAACTTTCCTTTTTCATTTGAGGTGGCATTGACACTATGTTGATTCTCATATAACACCAAGTCACCTTTATTAAAAGCACGAGGGATGAGACAATCATTATAACTGTGTTGCATTCATTTAGAATAAGCATGGAGATGCTTGAGAGTGTTGATACGCCATTCATCAAGCATTTCAAGTTGATGTTATTGTTTCTCTTTATAGGTATTATCATCAGTAAGCCCCCTAAGTACAATTCTCAAGGAAGGAATTTCTAACTCTAAGGGCATTATTGCCTCGACACCATAAACAAGGTTATAGGGAGTATTTCCAATAGATGTTCTAATACTCATACGATAGGCCCACAACACATATGTTAATTGAGTGTTCCAATCTTTGTTATGTTTACTTATCGTTTTCCTTAGGATTTGTTCAATAGTTTTGTTAGTTGATTATGCTTGACCATTTGATTGTGGATAATATAGTGTTCAAAAATGATGTTGAATATTAAAGGTTTGTAAAAATTTCTTCAAGTCATTGTTCTTAAATGAAGTTCCATTATCTAAAACTAATGTGGAAGGAAGACCAAAGTGAGCAATACTATGTTCTAATATGAAATGACATATTGTGTCAGTTGTTATGAAACAAAGAGGGATAGCTTCTACCCACTTCATGAAATAATCTGTTGCAGTGATTATAAACATATGTCCAGCGGAAGAGGGTGATGATATTTTTCCAATAAGATCTAAACCCCAAACTGAGAATGGCCAAATAGGAACTTGGGCACAAAGCTCAGAAGTAGGAGCATGAATCAAATTGTTGTGCTCTTGACATTTATGACATTTCTTAACATGGGTAAAACAATCTTGTTCCATGTGTCGCTAATAATATTCTATACAAATTAATTTTTGAACTAACGATCTTCCTCCAAAATTCCCCCCACAAGCACCTGCATGAGCTTCTTCAAGTGCTATAGGGATTTCTGATTGTTTAAGGCATCTAAGTAAAATACCATTAAATGATCATCTATATAACACATCCACAAGGATTGTATATTTAGATGCGAGTTTTCAAAGATGAGCTCTAGTGTTTTTAGTTCTAAGATCAAGAAAGGTGCCTTCTTTTAAGTAGTTGAATATTGTTGTGTACCATTCACTAGAGTTTTCAATATTGGTTAATAACACTTCTTTGATTTTATCGTCTATCAATGTTTTTGCGATCATATGGACTATAAATATGAAATCAATAGAATGATCTTCAAGAGATACAAGGGAAGCAACACTTGCCATTGCATCTGCATGTCGATTATCCTTTCGTGGTATGTTGTCAATGGTATATGATTCAAAGCATTCCAATAAAGTCATTGTAAGATCTTTATACTTAGATAACTTGTCATGTTTCGCTTGATATGAACCACTTATTTTCTTAACGATTAATTTAGAATCACCAAATATCTTTTGGTGTTGAACACCAAGAGCTAAAATTGTATGCAATCCAACAATTAAGGCTTCATACTCTATGGTGTTATTTGTGCATAGGAAGTTTAATCAGTAGGATAAGAGAATATGCTTTTTAGAAGACATAATTATTATAACTCCTACTCTAGAGCCAATTCTACACTTAGACCCATCGAAGTACAATTCTCATGTTTCCTTTTCAATAGTCAACACACTTTCATTTGGGAATGAGTCCATATTAGGTAATGCTAATGGAGAAGGAGCATCAACTAAATGGTTAGTTAAGGCTTTTCCTTTAATTTCCTTTTGAGAGACAAATTTAAGATCAAACTCAGTTAACAACATAATCCATTTAGCTAAGCGTCCTAATAAATCGGTTTTAGAAAAAAGATGTTTTAAAGGATCAAACTTTGTCATCACATGAATTTCTACATTTAATAAGTAATGTCTCAATTTACTAGTAGCAAATACAAGAGCCAATTTTTTTTTCTATTGTTGTATATCAAGTTTCATAGTCAATCAAAGTTTGGCTAATGTAATAAACAAGATGTTCTTTACCATTATCATCTTGTTGAGCCAACAATGCTGCTAAAGCATGGGTTGATGTTGTTGTATAAAGGATAAATGGTCTTTCTTTCATAGCGATTTATAAAATAGGAGTAGCAAGGTAGTCTTTCAAACTTTCAAAGCCCTTTTTACAATCCTCATTCCACTTAAATTCAACTTCCTTCTTAAGAAGTTATGTAAAGGGTAATGTTCAATCTACTAAAGATGCCACAAAATGATAGATAGCTCAAATTCTTCCTTGTAAAGTACACAACTGAGAAATGTTTTTAGGAGGTGGCATATTAATGATAGCATCAATTTTATTCATGTCCACCTCAATGCCTCTGTGGGATACTATAAAACCTAAAAGTTTTCCATTATCCACACCAAAGACACATTTTTTTGGATTCAGTCTCATGTTATACTTATGCATTATTTCAAATATTTTTTGAAGGATTTGAATTTTATCTTGATGGGTTAAAGATTTGGCTAGAATATCATCAACATAATCTTCCAAAATCTTATGTATGTAATCATGAAATATCAATGTCATAGCTCTTTGATATTTTGCATGGGTGTTCTTTAATCGAAAAGGAATAACCAGCCAACAAAATGTTCCCCAATGTATAGTGAATGTTGTCTTATATTGGTCTTGAGGTTTGATAAACATTTGATTATATCCAAAAAAACCATCCATGAATGACAAAAAAGCATGGCCCATAGTCGAATTTACTATCATGTCAATATTAGGAAGGGGAAAGTCATATCTTAAAGATGCTTTATTGAGATCACGAAAATCCATACACATCCTAATACGATTATCAAGTTTTACGACTATGGCAATGTTTGAGATCCACGAAGAATAGTCAATAGGATGAATAAATCCAACTTTAAGGAGTTTTTCAATCTCAACCTTAACCAATAAATCTATCTTAGGATTCATCTTGCATATCTTCTATCCTACTGGTTTAACATCTAGTTCAAGGACTATGTTATGTGTCACTATCTTAGCATCAATTCCTAGCATGTCTGAATAAGTCCAAGCAAAGAGTTCATAAAATTTGTGTAATAATGTTGCATGATCTTCTTGTTCATCATCATCAAGACACTTTCCTATTTGAATTAATATTTCTTCATTAGATGTTTCCATCGGTATGTTGATTGTATCTCCTATAGGTAGTGCATTCTATCTTGAAACTTCAAAAATATATTCTTCTCCATCTTTGTCAACATTATTGATTTCCTTTTCTTCATCTGCTTGTTTAGTACTAACCATAACACAAGTGACTCCTTATTTTTTAGGGGGACTTGGTGACTTATCATAAACTCCTAACATTTCTTTGAAGGCTTCATCATCTTCAAAGTATTCCAATGATTCATCACTTGTTGTATCAATCAATTCGAGATGCTTTAAAGTGAGAGTTATCTTAGAAGAACTTCACATGATGGTGTTGATATTGAGTGAAGGTCTTTTTGTTGCTTTTTTATTATCTTAGAAGGACAATATCCAATACCAGTCTTTGTTTCTTATGTGTTAGGCTCTATAGGAGCACATATGCCTTGTTATTTCATGCCACTTCCTTTTCCACTATAACCAATGTTGCAAGAATGAAAAGACTGAAGGTGTTGTGGAAAATTTGAAGGTGTTGTCATTGATGTCAACCAGTCAATTGGTTATCTACTAGTTGTTGTTGGTTGTATATGTCGAGGATATTAAGAAAATTGTAATAAAGATATGTTGCAAGTGTTTAGTGGTTGCTCTGGGTTTTGGTTTGGATTTGCTCCTGTGGTTTTGTGGTTCATAAATGTTGTTCATGGTTTTTGGTATATGTTATATCCAAATTTTTGGTTGTTGATTTGTTGTACAATGCAAGTTGTGTTCACTAGTTGTGAACTATGGTTTTTTATGTTTCTGGTTGAGGTCTGAGAGAAATGTTGCTGGTCTATATTTCTCTTTGATGGAGTCTTATGACTTCCGGTTCTAGAGTTGTGTTGCTCTGGTTCTATTGAAGATAGTTTAGGCATTTGGAAGATTCATGCTTAATGATTCTATGTGTTTTGCATTGGTTTGGTTGATCATGTGTGAAATACTACTTTTGATGATGATGAAGCGTGTTTGATCTTTTTGGGTACCTTGAAGCATGTGTTTGGGTCACCCTTATTCTAATTCCACCCTAGGATTTTTTGGCATTGACCTAATTTGAATTTAAATTTGGATGGTCGACTTTGGATATGTTTCAAATTTGAACATGGTATAAATGCAAGATGAGTTAATGGTGAAACATGATGCAAGAGCAAAGAAGAAGAGTGATAAGAGAAAAGAGGAAGTGTAGTTTTGTGTGACATTGATTCTATTCAATGAGTGTGTGTGTTGAGAGTGTGGCAGATCAATGCAAAGCTTAATGTTGAGTTTCCAGATGCAGTGAGAAGAAGGTGAACTCTATCATTCATGCATGCGTGTGTATAATTGTGGTGGAATCCTTTATTGCATTGGGATTTTAGTCTCTTTGTAACAAGTCTTCTTTGTCTTCTTTGTATCTCTATGGCAGTGAGCCCTCCGGGTTGTAGCCCTGTTGGACAATGAATCCTTGTTCTGGACAGTGAGTCCTTATTTCAAGCAGTGAGCCTTGTTTCAGGTAGTGAGCCTTTTTGTAATCAGTTTTGATATTCTTTATAGTGTGAGTTAATCCTCACTGTGGTTTTTCCCTTATTGGGTTTTCCACGTAAATCTAGTGTTATTGTGTTTGTGTTGGATTTAAGTTTATGCATTGACATTTGATGATTAATCATTTAAGCAGTATTCAGAATTGGTTTTGGTGATTAAGTTAAAGGTTTAATTCTATGACAATTGATTCACTCCCCCTCCTAGTTTTCCTATTCAATAATTGGTATCAGAGCTTGGTTCCTTGGTGAAGAGCTTAACTACTTGAGGAAGGTCTAGGATGGATGGAAAAATGGTTTATGATTAACCGAGGTTCGATGGAACTAATTATGGTATATGGAGTATTATGGATATGATGTGGATAGATCTTACAAAAATACTTACACTCCTCCTACTAATGGTATGAGTACACCTAAAGAAATCAAAGCACATGAAGTGAACATTAAGGAAAAATACATTTTGAAGAATAGTCTGGTACATTCAAAGTTGATCAAGGTTCAAAATTTGAAGATATCTAAGGAAGTTTGGGATGCTTTATAAAGAGTGCATGATGGTGATGAAAGAGTTAAAGAGGCGAAACTACCAAATTTGGAGACACAGTTTGATCTGCTACATATGTCTGAAGATGAAAATGTTAAAGCTTATGTACAGAGATTGGATGAGATAGTGGCTGGAATGTGAGGACTTGTTGCTACTCTTGATGAAACAAGGATTATAAAGAAGATTCTCAGAACTCTTCCTAATGCTTATAGTGAGAAGGTGAGTGCTATTGAGAAAACTATAGATTATAAGACTTGTACTAAGGATCTACTGTTAGGATTTTTGACATCTTATGAGATGAGGAAGCCGAGTCTAAGGAATGGAAGCAAATCAGAGACTATCTTTAAAGCTACAAAAGATGAAGATTTGAATGAAGATAACTTTTATTAAATAGAAGCTAACTTTGTAAGAAGAGTGACGAAAGGCTTTGGTAAGTATGAAGGTAAGTTTCCCTTTAAATGCTTTAGTTGTGGGGAAATAGGTCATTATGTTGCAAAGTGTCTAGAAAGAGCTAAAAGGAATAAACAAAGATATGAGAAGAAAAAGAAAGGAAAGAAGATTAACATAGCTTACTATGTGAATGAGAATGCTAGTATATTTGATGAGGATTCAGAATATGAAGATCTTGATGACAATGAATACTTGTTCTTGGTGATTAAGGATGAACCTACTTCTACTAATTCTGAAAAATAGGTAAAGGAAAGCCCCTCAGGAAGAAGGAGAAAAATGAAGGTATGGTTATCTCTACCCTACATGCTAAACAAGAGAAAAATTATTAGGTAGATGATAATGGTTGTTCACATCACATGAATAGTGATAAAAGTAAGTTTGTTAAGATTGAGAAATATGATGGAGGCTTGGTTATATTTGGAGATGATACTAGTGCTAAAATCTGTGGGATAGGTTCAATAAGTTTTAATGGCAAGCATCATATTGATGATGTTTAATATGTTAAGGGTTTAAGGCATAATCTGTTGAGTGTTGGTCAAATGTATAGAAAAGGATATGATCTTGTGTTTAAGGATAAGAAATGTGAGATCCATAAAGGATCCAAAACATTGATTGCTACAGGAAAGAAATCTAAAGGGAATATCTATCAACTTAAGGGTGTTGATAGATGATGCTTTATGACTTAGATAAATGACAGTTGATTATGACATAAGAGAATGTGTCACATGGATTTTGATAACTTAGCAAGGATTAGTGTTGTTTAAGTTGTGAGAGATTTACCAAGAATTACAAAGCCTATTAATGCTATTTGCAGGAATTATCAGTTTGGAAAGCAATCAAGAAATCATTACAGATCAAAGGAATAGTCTACTACCAGATTATTGGATTTAGTTCATACAGATCTCAGTGGTCCTACAAGAGTGGGAAATCTACTTGGTAAAAGGTACTTTATGCTTTTAATTGATGATTATTCTAGATATACATGGGTTACATTTCTTAAAGAGAATTCAGATGCATTAGATAGACTCAAGGCATTCAAAGCAATGGTTGAAAATGAAGTAAATTTAAAGATAAAATGCTTAAGATCTGAAAAAGGTGGAGAATTCACCTCTCATGAGTTTAATATGTTTTGTGAAGTTCATGGAATAAAAATACAATTATCTGCTTTGAGAACTCCTCAGCAGAATGGAGTTGTTGAAAGGAAAAATAGAATAGTTCAAGAAGCTGCTAGGTCAATGATTACTAAGGCTGGTTTACCAAAATTTTATTGGAAAGAAGCTATTCATACTACTATTTATGTAATCAATCAAGTTCTGTTGGGAATAGGATGCCATTTAATTGTAATTCTAAACATATTTCATGTATCTCCTAAGTCCTTGGAAAGTGTTCCCCAATACTAGGATTAGAAAGAGATTAAATTCAAATGAAATGAACATGTAAATTGAGATTTGTAATTAATTCTAATTGATAGGAACATGTGGGGATGCCCAAGAAGAGCTCCTACAAAATAGGAGCACATGGGGCACCCACATGGAAGGTGGAACTCACCTTGAGTTAAGTTAACTGTTTGGAGAAAGTTAACACTTCTGTAATGCATGTAGAGATCCTAGAAGTTAGGGATTGATGTTTACATGCATGGACTTCAATTCAGTTTAGTTTAATATTAGTTTAGTTCAGTTTAGTTCAATTATCTTCAGTTGCATATAGTTATAAGTTTTAGTTGAATGCTAGTTGACTTCAATTGACTTGGAATGCATGACTAATGACTTGAGTTGCATGACATATAATAGGTAATACATTCAGTTAAGTGGGGATGATCAATCATGCATGATATTTGCATGAATGGTGGAGAGATATGTTTCAGTTAATAGAGATTGACTTGGACCCACCTTGGGCGCCCAAGTTGGCATCTTGGAGTTAACACTTTTGCATGATAAGATATTTTATAAGGCTGAGTTAAGTGGGCCCATTCTTAGGTGCCGACTTTGAGGAGAAGCTTACAAGATATCTTTGTAATCAACGATGAGTTAGGACTTCAGTTTTGGATGCCCAAATTGATGGACTTGGTTTGACATTGTTTTTCATGGAAGAAATTTACTTGAAAAGAATAGGCATAGGTTTTGTGAGATAAGCTTTGTGCTTTGTAATTAACAACTCTTTGGAGTTTTCAAGGCTCATAATTGTCTATTTATTGCAGCAAGTTGAAGAGAGTTTTATCATATTTTATTGCAGGTTGCGAAGAAGAATTGTTGAAGGAAAAAGAAGCATCTCAAGCAAGGATTGATAAAGAATTATTGTAATCTTGTTCTAAGGTTAAATAATACAAGCACTATTGATTCTAGTGGTGGAGTTTTTTTCCCAAAAGGATTTCTCCACAGTATATGTTGTGTCACTTCTATCTTTTGGTCTTATTCTTCTACAATCTTCTATATATTTCTACAAATGGTAAAATGAATCTAAACGGATAATCATCCACAAAAAAATTGTAACAAATAACACTTAATTAAATCTATAGTATAATAGTTTTACAAAGTATTAAACTACATAATTACCTCCAATTTTGAACAAGTTCAAGCAAGAGAAAACAATAGAAAGACTCCCTACGAGCTATGGCATGGAATAATTCCTACTGTTAAATATTTCAAGGTATTCAGAAGCAAATGCTATATCAAAAAAGATGAAACTTTGGGAAATTTTGATACAAGAAGTGATGAAGGCATTTTTCTTGGATATTCCACTAAAAGCAAGGCATACAAATGTTTCAATAAAAGACTAAGAAAGATTGTAGAAAGCTTGAATGTGAAGGTTGTGTTAGGGTTAGAAGGTAGATATCTAACAATTGAATGTAGATTTGATCAACAAAACAGAGAAATAAAACACACAAAAAATTATAGTAGAAATAAGACAACACAAAGAATTTAACGTGGTTCACCCAATCTGGGCTACATCCACAAAACTGTAACCATCCAATGATTTTATTATCCATTGTAAAACATATTACAATCTCACTAATAATTCCCTACTGCAACCCCCATCCAAACCACTTATAACAAGCTTTTTAGAAGCTTCTAGAATTAGGGTTCTACAAAATCGATTATACATGAAGAGTGTACAATATAACATGATTAGTTGCACACATACCAACAATCTCCCACTTGGAGATTGATCAGGCTCCACACCAAACAATCTCCCACTTGGAGACTGATCTTGGATGACACCGCTACACTTACAACTCCCACTGGAAATAAGCATCTTGGACCCTACTGCTTTGTTATACTTTTAACCATGAAGACCAACTGAAGCTAAAGAGGAGCTCAACTTCTCCCTTGTCACTGCCTTTGTAAACATATCCATTGGATTTGCGTCTGTATGTATCTTTTCCAGCTTCACCTGTCCATCCTCCAACACTGACCGAATGAAATGATATCTCAACTGTATGTGTTTGGTTTTAGAGTGCAAGGAAAATTTCTTTGCAAGATGTATAACACTTTGGTTGTTGGTAAACAAGTGATTGTCAGCCTGTTGTTTTCTTGACTCTTCCATGAAAATTTGCAGCCATATCATCTCCTTTGTCGCCTTTGTTGTAGCAACATACTCTACCTTTGTGGTGGATAAAGCAACCACCTTTTGTAATCGAGAAATCCAACTCACTACTGTCCCACCAACTGTAAATACATAACCTGTGGTACTTCACTTGGTATCTACATCCCTTGCCAAATCTAAGTCAACATAGCCTTTTAAATCAGTATTAGAGCCCCCAAAACATAAACATTTATTGGACGTGCCTCTCAAATACCTGAGAATCCATTTTACTGCATTACAATGCTCAACTCTGGGATGACTCATATACCTACTAACAACTCCTACAACATATGTAATATCTAGTCTTGTGCATACCATGGCATACATTAAACTACCTATAGCTAAAGCATATGGTACCTTGGACATTTTTTCTTCCTCCTCTTGTGTCTTTGGACATGTATGTCCTTAGTCAATTTAACATGACTAGGCAAAGGTGTGCTAACAACTTTTGCATTCTCCATATGAAATCTTTGCAACACCTTTTCAACATAATCAGCCTGAGATAAGAACAATTTTCTATTTTTCCTATCTCGTGTAAATATTCATACCAAGGATTTTCTTTTCTGCCCCCAAATCCTTCATAGCAAATGAATTTTCTAACTGTTGTTTTAACTCCTTTATGTGATCCATGTTAGACCCCGCTACAAGCATATCATCAACATATAAACATAAAATAATGTAGCTATCATCATCCAACCTCTTAAAATAAACACAATGGTCTGAATTACATCGACTGTAGCCATGCTCAACCATAAAGCTATCAAATTTAATATACCATTGCCGAGGTGCTTGCTTCAAGCCATATAAACTTTTCTTCAATCTGCACACCAATTTCCCCTGACCTTTGACCTCAAATCCTTGTGGTTGTTCCATGTATATTTCCTCTTCCAAATCACCATGGAGAAAGGTTGTTGTAACATCAAGTTGTTCTAAATGCAAATCTTCAGTAGCCACAATACTTAAAACAATATGAATAGAAGTCATTTTAACAACTTGAGAAAAGATTTCATCAAAATCAATACCCTTTTTCTGTGCAAATCCCTTTACAACTAATCTAGATTTAAATCTTTTCTTATCTCCATCCTCCTCTTTCAACCTATAAACCCATTTATTTGGTAAAGCCTTTTTACTTGTAGGCAACTTGCATAATTCCCAAGTCTGATTTTTTAGCAAGGAGTCCATTTCTTCTTCCCTTCCATGCTCTGTTGGAGTGAAGAAAACACTGAGAGGGGGGTGAATCAGTGTCTTAAACAAATTTTAACTTTTTCCTTGAAAAGGAATTGAATAATTTATGCTCTTAATATTTCAATAATAAATACATTCATGAATTGAATGCAATCATTAAAGAATTGAAATAAGAAATATTAAAGCAAACCAAAGATCATCACAGTCTTGAAACATTATCACATCAAAGCAATTAGACCATTAGACATAAATTTGACGAGTGGAAAACCCTCTAGGGTAGAAAAACCACTCCAGAAATGATGCCTCACTAGCTTAATCTGAAATTTTTTTTCTTTACAATACCTCACTAGCAATACTATCTCACTGATAGATTTCAAATGCCTCACTGGCTATAAAACAATGCCTCACTAGCTTTTCAAGAATGCCTCATTGGAAAAAATGGCCTCACTGACCAAAGAACCTCACTGGTTACACATTTGCCTCATTGGCATACAAACATCTGCCTCACTGGCATACACTTCATGGTCTTATTGACCAATCTCCAAAAAAAAAAAAACATAACATTAGGGTGTTACCCTGTTACAATCCAAACCATTACAATTGAACTAATTTATCTTATGTCATATAGGTTCATTTCATTGGAACCTAAAGAACACAAAATATTTCAATCTATTTTCAACTCCCTTTGTATACAAATTTTACAAGACAAATTTTTGCATTTTGTCTAGTAATGACAACTCTATCATAGTATATGATATTGCAATAAAATCATCAATCTTAGAACAGTGTCAAATCACTTTTTTTATAACACCCAAAAATGATACTAACTTATGTTGTCTATTAACAAAATAACTGAAAATTCCATAACTATTTTTGACACCGTGTTCTGTTGTTTTACCAAACATAAATTGTTGTTAATTAAATGAACATTATGCATTGTAGGATTTTGTAATATGCTCTTATATACAAGATCAACATTGTGCTCTAGTAATGGATTTTTGTAGACACAAAACAATAAACCCACATTTATAAAGAATAAGAGATTCTATGCGACACCCTAATGAACATGAAGACCACAAAAATAAAAAAAATTGTGCTTCGAAGTAAGAATACTTGGTTGAGCAACAATGTTACCGAAATGAAGCATGGAAGTCAACCAATTGAACTTTTTGTGCCTGAAATCCATTTTTCTTCCACTGTTAAACCACCTGAAGCTTATCATTATTTTTTTTAAGCTCCATCGACACATCATTCTTCAACTGCTTGCAAACCATAACCTTCCTCATTCTCTTTGTCAAAAGTGTGTTTAAAAAGCTTCAAACATGTGACAAAACGAAACAATGAAATATCATTGTGTTTGTTTCCTTAATGTCTTGCAAATGTATTATGGTGTCGATCCCCAATAATATTTACTTTGCAAACTATTGTATCGGCCTTGTCAATGTGTTCACCACTTAAATGTCCTTGTGAACAACATAACCATCAAGTGGTAAATATATACCAAGATAAGCACCATTCTTATGCCTTTAATTTTATAATAATGCTTGATATAATAAGTTATTAAAAACTTATTCATCTCGTGCCAACTAAATGTCTAATGTTTTTCCATTAAAAATAGTGACAAAACATTAACTCTTATATGATAGGTATGAATAAGATCTCAATACCTTATGAAAGATAATATTGAACATAAACCAAGATCTTTATCATATGACCAGAAAAGTATTGCAACACAT
This sequence comes from Sequoia sempervirens, assembly GCA_007258455.2. Classification (NCBI taxonomy): domain Eukaryota; kingdom Viridiplantae; phylum Streptophyta; class Pinopsida; order Cupressales; family Cupressaceae; genus Sequoia; species Sequoia sempervirens. The sequence goes on from VDFB02179234.1 coordinate 107,776,403, forward strand.
CATCCTGAACCAAAGAGCACAAGTACCATACTGAACATATATCATGATGCCATAGTACCAATTGTATCACCATTGTCAACAAGTTAACATAAAATATAATGACTGTCATCAAGAACATAAACACCAATATGCTATAGTCACCAACCTGCCATCAAGAACATCTAGCAATCTAAAAGGTGCATTCACAACAAGTACTAAATCAAATACAAAAATACCATGTTGTCTGAACCATGCCAAGAATTTGATTTATTTATGTGTCTTTGACATCAAGGGCACAAATGTCAGGGCCAACATGCTCCCACTGAACCTTGCTATCCACCTGCATAGCTTCATCATAACATTTCGATTCACCAACATTAGTTAATAAAATAGAATACAAAGAGGGAGAAAATCTTTCTAGAGGTCTACTTATCCTTGAAGATCGTCTAATATTCACTAGAGTTTGTTGTATTTGTTGTTGTGGAGCATGAGGAACCACTAGAACACCGTTGTTTGGTGTATCATCCAACACTACATAATCATTTTCTTTCTTCTCATGCTATTGCAACTGATCTTTGTACAACACTTTCTCATTGAATATGACATCCCTGCTTCTCACAATTTTTTGATTTTCAAAATCCCAAAGCCTATAACCAAATTCATCAATGCCATATCCAACAAATATACATTTCTTTGATTTTGCATCAAGCTTGGTTCTATTTTCAGAATCTACATGTGCAAATGCTTCGCAACTGAAGGTCTTGAGAAATGAATAACTCACCTTGTTACTTGTCCATGCTTCCTCTAGAATACCACAACCCAAAGGATTAGAGGGACCTCTATTGATTAAATAAACAACAGTGTTTACAACCTTTTCCCACATGTTTAAAGGCAATGCAACATGCAATCTCATAGTCTATGCACGCTCCATTATTGTTCTATTCATGCGCTCAGCCACTCCATTTTTCTATGGAGTCCTTGAACTATTTTCTGCCTATAAATACCATTAGAGGAACAATAATCTTCAAACTCTTTGTTGCAATACTCACCACCATTATTAGATCTCAGACATTTTAACTTTTTACCTATCTCATTCTCAACCAAGCTTCTTCATTTCTTAAAAGTTTCAAATACATTAGATTTCTGCCTAAGGAATTAAATCCATACCTTCCTTGTTGCATCATCAATAAAAGTGACATAATACCAAGAGCCATCAAGAGAAGATACTTGAGCTGGTTCCCATACATTCGTATGCACAAGCTCCAATTTCTTATCTTTCCTTTGCTTCCCATCCTTGAGAAAACTAACTCTCTTTTGTTTTTCATACACACAAATTTCACAGAAATCCATATTAACACATTTCAAACTTGGTAAAACATTCTTTGAATGAAGTACTTTCATACCTTTTGTACTCATATGCCCAAGTCTATTATGCCATAGTGTTGATTTAGTATTCATAGCAATTGTCTGATTTTCTGCCTGCTAAACTGCAACAATTGTTCCTGAACATTAATTTTTATCTGCAATAGCTAAAGTAGAAGGAACAATATGAATAATCCCTCTTGTCTCTAGATTGGGACCTTTTGTCCTTTGATTTTTCTCGTGACTTCCCATGACTTCCATAATTGTTTCCTCTCTCCTTTGTTTTACCCCTGCTTTCTGCATTCAAAACACTACCTGATGTGGATGTTCCCCCAGAGCTTTTCCTACGAATTTTGTCGCTCAAAATAACACTAACAATATCATCAAATATCAATGTATTCAAACCAGAAACATAATTGCTAACAACCATTACCAAGCTATTCCAGCTTTTAGGCAAAGAACATAGAATCAAAAGATCCCTAACTTCTTCATAAAAGTTTACATTTATAGAAGTTAATTGACTGGTAATTGTATTAAACTCATTTAAATGATCAACCGCTGACCCACCTTCTACCATTTTCATATTAAATAAACGCTTCATAAGAAATACCTTATTCAAAGTGCAAGGATTTTCATATAACTTCGCTAAGGTTTCCATCAACTCTTCAGTTGTCTTTGCTATTGTAATATTGAATGCCACCGATTGTGCCAGGCATAAACGAATGACTCCCAATGCCTTTATGTCTAGAAGATTCCAATCCTTATCACTCATTGTTGTTGGTTTCTTGGCTATTCCTTCCAATGGCCTCCATAAATCCTTATGATAAAGATAATCCTCCATTTGCATCTTCCATAACTGATAGTTCTTCCCACTAAATTTATCTACCTTCAATTTACCCTTGTCCGCCATTGCTCCCACTTAACCCTGAGACTCCCACTCAACCGTGAGACTTTCCTGCAGATGATAATCAAACACAACTTGCTCTGATACCACTTGTTAGGGTTAGAAGGCATATATCTAACAGTTAAATATAGATTTGATAAAAAAAATAAAGAAATAAAACACAAAAAATTATAGTAGAAATAAGACAACACAAAGAATTTAACGTTGTTCACCCAATCTGGGTTACATCCACAAAACCGCAGCCATCCAATGATTTTATTATCTAGTGTAAAACATATTACAATCTCGCTAGTAATGCCCTACTGCAACCCCCATCCAAACCACTTATAACAAGCTTTTTAGAAGCTTCCAAAATTAGGGTTCTACAAAGTTGGTTATACACGAAGAGTGTACAATATAGCATGAACTATCGCACACATACCAACAATCTCCCACTTGGAGACTGATAAGGCTCCACACCAAATAGGTTGATGAGATAATGAAGAATTTTATTGACATTGATGGATATGTATCTGATGAACATGATTGTGCAAGAATATAAGAAATTGTGGAAGAACAAAAGATGAGCAAGAGAATTAGGATGAACAAAATGAAAGAGAAGAAGATGCTTTGGTGATGTCCCCTAGGACACCTAGATATGTACAAAAGAATCATTTAGAAAGTCAGATTATTGGAGATAAGACAAGATGTGTGTTAACTAGAAGCAAAATTGTTGCTGAAGTGGATTTGTGTTTACTTTATGAGATGGAACTGAAGACAGTAAGTGAAGCTTTAAAGATGAAATTGGAAGGAAGCAGTGAAAGAAGAAATTTTACAGATTGAGAAGAATCAGACTTGGGAATTGGTCTCAAGACCGAAAAATAAAAATATCATTGGATCAAACTAGGTATTTAGAAATAATTTGAATGAGAATGGAGAAGTTAGAAACAAAGCAAGGCTTATGTGTAAAGGTTACTCACAAGTAGAAGGCTTAGATTTTCAAGAAACCTTTGCTCTGGTAGCAAGAATGGAAGCTATAAGGATGTTCTTGGCACTTGATACTTATAAAGACTTTAAGCTCTATCAGATGGATGTCAAGTCAACATTTTTGAATGGTGAGATAGAAGAAGAAGTCTATATGGAACAACCAGAAGGATTTTAGTTGAAAGATCAACTAGATATGGTGTGCAGATTGAAGAAATCTTTATATGGGTTGAAGCAAGCTCCTAGAGCTTGGTATGCAAGGTTAGACAAGTATTTGATTCAACAAGGTTTTAACAAAGGTACAAAAGATAGTAATTTGTACTTTAAGATTAAAAATGACAAAATCTTGATTGTAGTTGTGTATGTTCATGCTATTATCTTTGGAGGAAATGAAAATATGTGAAATATGTTTGTGGAAGAGATGCAAAAAGAATTTGAAATGTCTATGTTTGGGGAGATGAATTTCTTCCTTGGGCTATAGATTAATGAAACAGAGAAAGGAATTTTCATTTCACAGTCTAAGTATGTGAGAGAGATGTCAAAGAAGTTTGGGATGGATGGTTCCAAACTGGTAAGTACTCCTATGGCAACTGGTTGCAAATTAGGTAAAGATGATAATTCACCTAAGGCTGATGAGAGCAAGTATAGATCTATGATTGGTGGACTATTATATTTGACTGCTACTAGACTAGATATCATGCATGATGTCTATCTTGTGGCTAGATTTTGAGAAGATCCTAAGGAAACACATGTTGCTATAGTTAAAAGAATATTCATATATTTGAATGACACTTTGGATTATGGATTGTGGTATCCTAAAGATATTGACTTTACACTTAGTGCCTATATAGATGCAGATTGGGTTGGATGTGTAGATGACATAAATAGTACAAGTGGTGGTGCATTCTTTCTTGGATGTAGATTGGTGGCATGGTTGAGTAAAAAGCAAGATTTAGTCTCCTTGTCTACTTCTGAAGTTGAGTATATTTTTGCTGCATCTTGTTGTACACAAGTTCTATGGATGAAACATACATTGAAAGATATCACAGTGCTATATGATGATCCCATTTCTATTTTTTGTGATAATACAAGTGCAATTAATATTTCTAAGAATCCGGTGATGCACTCGAGGATGAAGCATATATCTATTAGATATCATTTCTTGAGAGAGAAAATCATGGAGAATGAAGTAAAGCTTGAGTATGTTCTGACGAAGGATCATATTGCTGATATTTTCATGAAGGCTCTTCCTAAAGATACTTTTGAGTATCTCTGGGAGAAGTTAGGGGTTATTTCCCCTCCTTTATTGAACTAGATGCATATGGAGATGCATCAGTCTAGTGGATCTATGGATCTATCTTTCTTCTAGACTAATGTTTTGGTGGCTACCTCTCAGGGGGAGCAGGTAGTATCAGGTGCTGTCATTATGTGCATTCTGTTTGTCATGTCAAAGGAGAGATCAATGGAAAATATTCTTTTTCCTTTGCCATTGATGTCAAAGGGGGAGAAGAAGAAGCATGTGAAAAAGAAAAAAAAAAGAGATTGAGAAGAAGCATATAAGAGATTATCTTCTAAGGGTGGGAAAATAGAAAAATGTATTGAGAGGTATTATGTTGTCTTTGATGATTTTTCACATCATGTGTTGCCATCAATGACAAAGGGGGAGATTATTGCAAGAATGAAAAGACTGAAGGTGTCATGGAAAGTTTGCAGGTGTTGTCATTGATGTCAACTGGTCAACTAGTTATCTACTAGTTGTTGTTGGTTGTATATGTCGAGGATATTGAGAAAATTGTAATAAAGATATGTTGCAAGTGTTCAGTGGTTGTTCCGAGTTTTGGTTTGAATTTTCTCCTGTGGTTGTGTGGTTCAGATATGTTGTTCATGGTTGTTAGTAGATGTTATATCCAAATTTTTAGTTACTGATTTGTTGTACAGTGCAAGTTCTGTTCACCAATTGTGAACTATGGTTTTTTGTGTTTCTAGTTGAGGTCCAAGAGAAATGTTGTTGGTCCAGATTTCTCTATGTTGAAGTCTTATGACTTGTAGTTCTAGAGTTGTGTTTCCCTAGTTCTATTGAAGATAGTTTTGACATTTGGAAGATTCGTGCTTAATGGTTCTATGTGTTTTGCATTGGTTTGGCTGACTGTGTGTGAAATACTACTTTTGAGGATGATGAAGTGTGTTGGATCTTTTTGGGTCCCTTGAAGCGTGTGTTTGGGTCGCCCTCATTCTAATTCCCCGACCTAATTTGAATTTAAATTTGGATGGCAGACTTTGGATATGTTTCAAAGTTGAAGATGGTATAAATGCAAGATGAATTAATGGTGAAACATGATGCAAGAGTGAAGATGAAGAGCAATAAGAGAAAAGAGGAAGTGCAGTTTTATGCAACGTTGATTCTATTCAATGAGTGTGTGTGTGTGTTGAGAGTGTGGCAGATCAATGTGAAACTTAATGTTAAGTTTCCAAATGTAGTGAGCAGTAGGCGAACTCTATCATTCATGCATGTGTGCGAATAATTGTGGTGGAATCCTTTATTGCATTGGGATTGTATTCTCTCTGTAACAATTCTTCTTTGTCTTCTTTGTATCTCTATGGTAGTGAGCCCTCCGGGTTGTAGCTTTGTTGGACAGTGAGTCCTTGTTCCAGAAAGTGAGTCCTTATTTCAAGCAATGAGCCTTGTTTCAGATAGTGAGCCTTTTTGTACTCAGTTATGATATTCTCTATAGTGTGAGTTAATCCTCACCATGGTTTTTCCCTTATTGGGTTTTCCACATAAATTTGGTGTTATTGTGTTTATGTGTTGGATTTAAGTTTCTACATTGACATTTGATGATTAATCATTTAAGCAATATTCAAAATTGGTTATGGTGATTAAGTTAAAGGTTTAATTATGTGACAACTGATTCACCCCCCCTCTCAGTTGTCTTATTCAACAACTAATTTTTTTCAAGAGCTCATTCCATAAATCCTTTCCATTTCTTTTGGATTCAGTGGTTGTTCATAGTCAACTTCATCAAAGTTTGTTGTATAAATTTTTCTTTTTCTAAAGTGGATGTAGTAGATGCTTGTGAGGGTTCTTTCAAGTTTTTTGTTGACATTACTGCTGGTTCTTTTCCCTTTTCAAACTTGTTTGTTGTGATCTTATACTCTCCCATAAATGTAGGTGTAAAATCTAAGGAACCCCAATTATCATCAAATAGACTTGTGATTTCCTCAGTTTTTTCTTTGTTTTATTCCTCTTGCACAATTTCCACTTTTGAAGTTGGTATCAATGTTTTCAAAGGACTTTCTTTATCTTTCTCAATGTGTAAAAAAAATTATGGTTTAGGATCGACTTTGATTATGTACACTTGATTGTTATAGACATACTTCATTATACGATGAAGAGTCAAAGGCACCAAATGCATCTCATGAATCCATGGTCTTCCCAAAAGAAGATTATATGAAATATCTTGAGGCATAACATGGATAGGAGTTTGCAATGTGACCTTTCCAACTGTAATAGGTAATGTGATCAAACCAAGTGGTTGTTTCCCTACATTATCAAATCCATGAATGGACAAAGAATCAGGTTCAATCTTGCTCTTATCCATTCCAAGCTTATCCAAGAGGTTTATGCTACACATGTTAAGGGTTGATCCATTGTTAACAAGGGTTCTCTTTATCCCAGTCCTATTAATGAGAGCTACTATCATGAAAGCTTCATTTTGTTTTTGCATTTCCAAGGAAGGTAACTTGCTTTGGTGAAAAACAATGTCTATATTAACCAAATTCATTCCTTCAATAAGGGATGCTAAATCATTTGCATTTGTATTAGGAGGAACCACAATTTGTTGCAAAGTTGTTTGAAGCATACTATGGTAATTAGGCAAGGCTTGAATAAGATCCCATAAGGATATCTGAGCAGGAGTATTCTTAAGTTGTTCAACAAGATCATACTCCTTTCCACTATGCAAAGGGAAACGAGGAGCACTAGGCAAGATAGGTTGAGGTAATGGTAATGAGACAGGAGTAGTTTTTTGTTGCCTATTGTTCCTTGTATTATATGTGTGAGCAATGGTATTGTAACTCAATTGCTACGAAACATTGTTACTATCAAGTTACATTGTAAAGTTCAATATATCTCCTGGACTTAATGGTTTCTTTTTATGTGGTTCTAAGATAAGCACTAGTTTGTTTTGAACTTGAGTTTGATGTGAGGGTGGGTAAAGGATAAGTTGGGGTGTGATTACATTAACATCTCTTTGTTTTGGTTTATTATGACAAGCCTTATTGGATGAACCTTGTGAGATGAAATCCTCAAGGGCTTCATCTAGCATGTCAAAGAATCACTACTAGAGGGCTTGAGGGATATGTTAACTTGGAAAAAGATATTTGACATGATCAAATGACTATACTTTCTCCAAGGGTTTCATCAATTTATGCTTGTTTTGTTTGATTTTGGTTTTTTATTTTGTTTTCTAATGGTTGCAAAATGTAAATTAATCTATCTAAACTATGAAATGAAGCCAAAAATAAAGGAAAAGTACAAAAATCTAACACTATCCTCAAATGAAATATGCAATAAATGTTTTCCACAATGTTGCAAGATCTAACTAAAGAAGCAATAATTGAATTAAAAAATAGACTATTTCATGAAACCAATTCTCAGATTTGAAAACAACAACAAAAATACAAAACAAAGGCTAAAAATCACCCAGAAACTTGTCTAAAAGGTCTGTACAGGGACTCATTCACCCATGGGTGAATGGGTCCTTGATCAGGGATTTTAAAATTAAATTTTCCAAGATTTGAGTTTATTTTATGTGATTTTTGTTTATGATTACAAACAAGGGTTTCTATAATAGGTTTTCTAGAATAAGGGTGTCTAAATGCAATCTCAAATAAGGTCAAATGATGAACGAAAGGACTATTTTTAGAATTAAATTTTAACCTAAATATAAACTTAGATGATTGAATGATGATCTTGATGTAAGTACAATGCAAAATGAATGCAAATATAATGATTTTTTTTATTTTTTATGAATTTAAAGGATGTAAACATGCAAAATTAAGCCTAAATGCAATGTTCACAAATGCAAGTAATGAAAACCTGATGCAAACTAGTGCAAATTTTAGATGTAGGGTTGAAATGGACTCCAATTTTTAGAATTTTATTGTACAAGGTTAGGTTCACCAAAATGAAATGAAGAAAAATAAGGTTTCTCAAAATGGAAAGGTAAGTCCAAAGGGTGAGAATAGACCCTATCTTCCTACATTCATTAGGAAATGAGATCCCCATAATGAGTTGATTAACAACCCTTAGGTGAATCATCTGAATCAACCCAAAGTGAGAATCTTCAAATTTCCTTATGCTTGAAGGACGGGGGTCAAGGTCAAACAACACTTTTAGGTGAAAAAATAAAAATATGCAAGCTACCACTTGGATCTTGTAGGTTAAGCATTAAATTGAGAGAAAAAATAAAGCTTTTGGTAGATTTGGGAAAGGATAACACTATGCACCTGTCATAAAATGTTGTTTCTACAAGCCTGTCAGGGACTCATGAACGCCCATGGGAGAATGGGTCCAGGTCTCCTGTTTTAGAAAAAATTGAATCTGAGATTTGAGTTTGAAACCTGCACTTCTTTCTTGTACCTCTGAACCTTTGCTCTCGAATCCAAATCTATGAGAAATCTACAAAACAAAAAATATTGTTTGGTGGTGGATGGGGGTTTGCCTCGGTCAAATCCCAAGTTTGGTAATTAAACCTTGATGAAAAGAATAGATTTGAAACATGAAAGTGTGTGTAAGCCCTAATATTAAGTGTATCTAAGATTACAAGAGCTTAAATGCAAAGAAACCCTACTCAAATGTCTTAGAATAGGATCCCTAAATGAAACAATGAATAGTGACAAAGACCTACTTTGGGAGACATCAAATCACCCTTTAATAGATCACAAATATGAATATACCATCCTTTAGGCAGAAAGTAGAATGATAATAGAAGATAGAACCACTTAGGAAACAAGTCATTAGGCTTGGTTGAATAGCTTGGTGCGTCTTCCAAAACCTAGAATTGATCATGATCCTCCATAGGCATCTATCATCAATCTTTGACAATGCTTGATCTTGTTGGTAAAATGAGCTTGAAGACCTGCAAAAGCAAATAGAATTTTGCTCCAAGACTTCAACTTTGAATGCTTGATTGAATTCTCCTTGCTATTGAATGTAAATCCTTGTGATCTCCTGTGGATCTTTTGCTTGTCTAGTGAAAAATGATTGAAAGACTTAGCTTTATAGGCTTCCCTTCTAATTTCTTGTTTATTAGATCTTGAAAGCCGACACTTAGAATTTGAATTTAGGACCTTGAAATTCCCAAAACATGTTTGTAGTGACATAAAAAGTATCCATTTTCCTTACTTAATTTGGGAATAATTGATAAGATGAGCTAAGTGATGCCCTAATTTGGTTTTGTAATATATTTTACATATTAACATTAAGTTTTGGGCCCTTTCAATAAATTTTTTGCTTATTTATGCCTCAATTGGTCCTATTTTGCATCCATAAGCCTAATTAAATGCATTTCTCTAAGGATAATCCCGACATTTAACAAATGGAAAAACATAATCTAATGTTTGAGGTTATGTGTTCTAGATCTAGGGATCTGGGACTCATACGCCCCATTTGGGCATATGGGTCACATCTAGGTCTCGAGACCTAATTTTAAATGTGGCATTGAACTTAACACTTCTTGGAGTTTGTGTCCTAGGTTTAAGCCATTAGGTTTCATATGCCCAACCTGGCGTATGAGTCCCAGTTTAACTTGGGCCTATTTTAAATCAATTTCTTGATGGGATTTTATTATCCTAGATCTGATGTTGGCTTGTAGTGTTGCAATTTCAAAAAAAATGGAATAAAAAAGTATAAATACAAGGTTATTTCACATAATTTCTCCTAACAAGCTAGCAAGTTTTCAAGTCATCTAATATTTTCAAGAGAGCATTCCTAAGGAAATTTTATGAGATTAAGAGCCTTCAAGAGCATTCAAGAGTTGATTATAAGCATTTTGGAGCATCAATTCAAGATTCAAGAATCATGTGTGATTGTGAGTGTATAGAAGTAAATTTGTACCCCATGTGCAAATCACCTTTTTGCCTTTATCCACCTTAGAAAACCAAGTTTGGAGGCTTAATTCCAACTAAGCCCGTTGCTTTCATCACACTTTGAGCCTGTTTTGAGCGTTAATGGAGGCATTTCTTTCAGGGACACCCGCGTGGCATGCTTACGTCCTTGGCAGATTCCTGTGACTGAACTTGCAGAGGCGTTACACTTCTCATTGGGAGTCAAGTTGTAACGCCCCCTTCAACCAACCGACCTGAATATGGTTGTTTTTCTCCACTCCTTCAAATTCATCTCTTCAACAAGCATTCCATCCTCTAAGCATTCAATCCAACTTCTTCAGTTCATTCACAACCTCACTCTCAAGCCTTCAAGCAACATTCTTGCACTCCATTGCAACAAATACATCACTCCATCACTTCGGTAGAGTAAGTTGGGGACAAACACCATTGCAACACAGGCTCGAATACTCTCATTTTCTCCCCCATGCAGCCTTGTGTGCTCTTGGTGGAGGTGGTAAGCTTCCCTTTCCTCTCCTCTATCACTTGGTTGAGTTGGCACACTTACTATTTTGTAGTGCTTTTGTGCTCTTTATTACATTTTTTTCTTTATCTCGCTTTCTTAGCTGTTTGTGGCGGTGGAAAAACCTAAATGGGGGTTTGACTGAGGCAGGCCCCTATATAGTCACCCAAAATTTTCCTCTCCTTTGTGTGTGTAGGTGAACGTGCTTTCGAGGAGCTAGTTGGTGCACAAGTTTCTTTGTGAGATCCTTCTTGCCACCTTTACTCTTGCATTTTTGCATTATCACATTAGGGAGTACTTAGTTTATTTAGTTACATTAATTTGGCCATTTAGTGGTAGTTAGCTAGGTTGTTAGTCATTTTCTTAGGTTTGACCTTGTCTTTGTTGTTGTCTGGCTGTACGAACACTAACACACTTTAGAGACGCCAGTGCACTGTGCTGTTGTCCAAGGACCGTGCTTTCATCCTCAGGCAAAGAGCTTCCTGAGGTGTAGTGTTGAACTTGAAGACTGGCTTGCCTAGCCCCATTTTGCATTTTGGGTCTGTAGAGTGGTTGAAGGACCTCATAGTCCTCACCATTCTCATCCCGCATATCTGAACATCTCGTTTAGCTGAGGTAAGTTAGGGAAACCTTCTACATCTTGGCCCTCCATGACCTAGGGCCTTGCACATGGTGGTCCCCCTCTCTTACAGTGAGCTAACATGTTGATGTAGCATTTGTGATCCAAGTTCAAGCATTCAAAGCCATATCAGGTTTCATGATCAAGATCTACATCCATTGAAGCCAATCCATAAAAGTTGCAGATCTACACTCCAAGGATTCAACAAGGTTTGGTGAGTTGCTAGATTCATTTTTTCATTCATCATTCCTTCGTGTTATTTCAATTCATTTCAAAGTTTAATTACTCAAACAAGGTTTGACTGAGGTAGACCCCCATCCACTAACAAACCAACACATTTCTCTCTCTCTCTCTCTCTCTCTCTCTTGTGATGTGTATTTTGCAGATTTAGGTGAACAAGAATCATTCGCCCAACTTGGAAATTTTGTCCTTGATATAGCCTTTCGAAATCATTCAACAGTGTTAGATCTAGGTTCAAAAGACTTAGAAAGATACTTAGAAAACCCTAGAGTGGGACTCATAGGGCCAATTTGGTGTATTAGTCCCATTACAATTTCTAATCACCATTTAGCACATCCTAATCAACTCTTAGAAGATTCCATATTCTGCCTAGGAACCCTAGACTGGGACTAAATTGCCCAACCCGGCCTATCAGTCCCAATGCACTTCAAAAGGTAAAATTTTAGGGTTGTGGACCTTACTTTGACTCCATCATTCCTCTAGGTACTTTTTTTTTGTTTCATTCTATTTATCAATCTAATTTCATGCATTCAAGTTTCTAGGGTTTTGTACATAAGTATTTGCATTTCTCCTTTGAAACTTGATTTAATGGTGAACCCCTATCCAATCACACAAGGAAACCCCTAGTCCATCCCTCAATCGAGTCACTTGTTTGAGGGATCTACGTTTCCCAATGGTTAAAGTGTGAAATAGGTCCAAAGTTCCATCTAAAAGGTGGAACACTATTTCTATTTAATCAATGTTTAAATTTGAGCTTGTGAACTTAAAGGGTACCCATTCATCCATGGGTTCTGACTTAAAAGTTGAGGACCTAATTTATCTCAAGGCATTAAATTAATTAATATCATTTATTCAATGTGGGTTATAGTGTTGAGAAATAAATAAAATAGGCCTTGGGATGCATAATAAAGGGTATTAGGGTCCCATTAATGAGGTTTAAAAGTTTATAAATGCAAGGTCACTAAAATAGGTCCAAAATAAGTGTGAAATTGTATTATCTCTTACAAAGGAGTACAATTTTCTACACTACAATTATTTGTTAAACACAGAAGTGCACGTCATTACAAAATTTGATCCTTTAAAACACCTATTAACTAAAATGAATTTGTCAAGATGCCTAGCTGAGTGGGTTATGTTGTTAACTGAGTTTGGCCTTAAGTTTGTTCCTCAAAAATAAATTAAGGGCCAAGTGTTGATTGACCATTTAGTTGAGGCACCTTCACCATTAGTATTACCAAATCATGACTCATTTCTTGATGAAAATATGTTGAAAATAGCTGATAATGAAACATGGGATTTATATTTTGATTGTTCTAAGTGTCGAACTAGATTCAAAGCAGGGATTATACTAATGTCACCTTCGGGAAAGCGAATTCCCTTATCTTATCATCTAAATTTCCTATATATGAATAACATTGTTGAGTATGAGGCTCTTAAAGCAGGATTTTGTGTAACCTTTCCCTTAGGTGTTCAACACATTCATATATTTTGAGACTCTCAATTGATCATTAAATAAATTAATGGGTCCTATCAAGAAAAACATGATAAGTTATCCAAATATAGAGACCTCACATTGACAATTTTAGAACGTTTCACATTGTACACTATTTCCAATGTTCCACAAAAGGATAATCGACATGCAGATGTAATGGCAAGCATCACTTCCCTTGTTTCTCTTGAGGATTCTTCCACATATTTCATATTTGTTGTCCATAATTTTACAACACCATCAATAGATGAAAATATGAAGGAAACATTAGTGGCCAATAATTAAACCTCTACTGAATGGTATATGTCGATATTCAAATATCTAAAAGAAGGTACCTTTCTTGAACCAACCACTAAGAACACTAGAGCTCATCTTTGAAAACTTGCAACTCGGTATATAATCCTAGTAGGCATGTTGTATAGGAGGTCATTCAATGACCTTCTCCTTAGGTGCCTTAAATAATTTGAAATCTTTGTAGCCCTTGAGGATGATCATGTGGGTGTTTGGAGGGGGCATTTCAGAGGAAGATCATTGGTTCAAAAATTAATTTGTATAGGGTATTATTGGCGAAATATGGAACAAGATTGTTTTGATCATGTTAAGAAATGTCCTAAATGTCAAGAGCATAGCAATTTTATTCATGCTTTCGCTTCCAAACTTCATGCACAAGTTGTTGTTTGGCTATTTTTGGTGTGGGGCTTGGATCTTATTGGAAATATTTCTCCCCCTTCTTCTTTACGACATACATTTATAATCACTACTATAGATTACTTCACGAAATTGGTAGAGACAATCCCTCTTCATTCCATGTTTGCTGATGTCATCTTTAAATTTATTTTATAAAACATCATCACACGATTTGTCTTACCTTCTGCCTTAGATTCAAATAATGGGACACCATCTAAGAACAAGAAAGTGAAGAAGTTTTTGGAAAGATTTTACATTCAACATTGTTTTTCTACACCTTATTACCCACAATCTAATGTTCAAGCAAAAGAAATGAACAAAATAATTGAACAAATCTTATGAAAATAGTTAGCAAACATAACAAAGATTGGCACACTCAACTCTCTTATGCATTATGGGCTCATTGCACAAGTATTTGTACATCTACATGAAATACACCATACAACCTTGTTTATGGTCTAGATGCAATAATTCCCTTAGATTTAGAAATTCCCTTTTTGAGAATCTCTCTTAGTGGCCTTATTGATGATAACACTTATAGAGAATATAACAATTACAATAGCTTGAAATGCTCGATGAAAAACATATAAATGCTCTCAATTATCTCCAAGCTTATTCCAAAAGAATGCAATGCAAGTATAACGATAATTTCATTCCTCATTCCTTCAACAAAAGGGATTTGGTCTTGTATGAAAATTAGTGAAACATCAAAGCTACTCTAGATGAGAAGGGAAAGTTTAGCCTGAATTGGTTAGGACCCTATATCATTAGTGAAGGCTATGGGTTTGGAGCATATAAACTTAAGGCAATAGATGGCACACCTCTCAAAGAACCTATAAATTTTGTGTACACTTAGCAATTCTTTTGAATGATATGTATGTTAAAGCATGTTGTTAGATTAAGTAGATGGTTTCTATTTTGTCTCACATTGCTTCATTCTTGCCAAAAAGGTTTGTGTGTCTTGGATTATTTTGGGTAATTACTTATTAAATCATATGGTTAATATGTTAAATTAGATCATTATATATGCTTTTAATTTTACATTCAGTTAGATCATAAGGGCATCTAGTTTAACATGATTACATTCAACCAAAACCATGTAACATCTAAGTAGACATAAGTTTTTAATTAGATCACATTCATCATATAACAATTAGATCATGGAGAAATTTATTAAATAATCTCATAAATATTTCTTAATAGATCATATTGACATCTAATTTAAAATATTATACAAGAGCACATAACTCATAGAAGTAGAAACATGCTCATATATAAATCATAAGGTCTATATACATCATGGTCACCACAATGTGATGTGTAATAACAAAATACATCTAGGTAGGCCTATGGCTACCATACTCCTTGAGGCTTGGTGGTGGTGCCTCATTGTGAGACAGTGGATCAAGAATATCCTTTGGAGCTAATCCACTCTAGTAGACCCTCTAGTTAGCCCACAACTGTAGCCTTGTGTACAAGTGTTGTGATGCACTCTTACTTGATCTGATCCCTCTCCTACTCGATCTGATCCCTCTCCACTTGAACCTTGCTCAATTCCTCCCATATAATGGCATATGCATCATTGTTGATAGGAACTCGAGTGGCTCTAAGCTCCTCATGTGCAGCCCTAAGCTCCTCATAGGAAACTCTCACCCACTCCTCTCTAGCTTAGATATCCTCATTTTCAACTCTAACATCATCAATTGTCCACATCGCATCATCATAGGATATCCTCCATTGAGATAGAGGCTCGAACAAATTAGCATGGTGCCCCATGCTCGGAGGTGGCCTATGCTCAACATGTATCAACTAGTGTGGGGGCATCGACATAATCATGTCTGTGGTGACTTGACTAAAGAAATCAAGCTAATCTTGTGTACCAACTATAAAAAAGAAACCATAAAGTAAGTTAGAACAAGATATGATATATAAGCATAAGAAATTTAATAACATGCATAATTAACATATCATCACCTAGATTTCCAACCCGCCAATCAAGATCTCAATAGGACACTATGGGCATCATATCAAGACTCCTTTGATGGGTTGGTGGTGTGATAAAAGTGGCATGAATTCTCTCTCCACACCTGTGGGATTAGATGTCCTCCATAGTTGCAAGAGGTGCTCATGTAACACAAGGACGAGATCTAGGTATCTCCTTGGAGGCATCTTTGGCCTCTGTAGGCTCCTCAGGATCCTCTCCCATCAGTTGTTGATCCTCCTCCTCCAAATCCTTTGCATCATCATCTTTATCACTTGTCAAATCTCCATCCACATCCTCATCCTTTCTCTCATCCCCTCGATGATTTGGCCAAGGCCTGAAATCGCTTGTGGGATGATCATCAGGGAAGCCTTGCTTAGGTCATGTTGTCATCCACCATCTATCATATGTAGTTGTTGTGCCAACATCATTCTTGTCAAATGTTGGATGTGCATATCACCCCTCATCCTCTAAGTCACTATAGGTGACATCTACAAGTGTGGGAAGATGAATGTCCTATGGCCTAACGCCACTATGTGCAGATCTCAGATATGTAGGCCGCACATTGGGTGCTATTTGGAGCTGGTTGAATTATCTCATCACATAATCATAGTAAAATGGCATGATGATATAGTCATGTCACCCAACCAATAACCAATCTCATTGCATCTTGGCTAGCTATTGTGTAAGACTTGGCCACTATTGTAGAGTCATTATGGCCTCTATATGATGTCATCATCCTTTAGACAATCAAATCTAACTCTCTGGTACAAAAAGATCTCCATGTTGCCAAGGTCACTTGAGGGTGTAATAAAAGACTCGTGGATAACTATAAGGTGAAGGACCAAGAATTACAATAGGTTTGGTGCATGTGATGTGATCAAATTCCCACACTTGAAGAAGAGTGCAAAGGATAATACTCTGACCCTCCTGATAGACACAGTGACCAAAATCATAATATAAGTGTGCCAACATACTCCACCCCTAGGGATAAACAATTTGATGTTGCTCCATAGATTGTATAGTGTGAATGAGACCTCCATCAAGGTGTTCGCCCTATCCATCTGGTGCTAGAGCTAAGGCAACAGTAACACACATAATGTTGAATCAATGGAACAATAGCATGCAGGAGCCACTTAAGCTTGATATGACCCCTAGAGTTAGAATCTATGTAGTGGTTGGTACAATAGTGTATGTCTCTCCTCATCTCTCATGGAGTTTGCATCTCATTAAAGTGTACAGCCTCACCTCACACAAGCAATCTAAAGATATGATGTATGTCCTTGAGTGTAACTATCATCTCCCTCGTTGGGAGATGAAAATTTGAAGTATCTATGTTCCACCGCTCGATGAGTACCATCAATATATCATCATGATATCTCATTAGTGGCATGATATACACCCAAAATATTCTAGTAGTGTGTAAAGTCTACTCATTCTCTAGTGATAGTTGAGTAACCTGCCCTCAGAGTAGCAGAAATAAATGTCCTCCTAAACATTGTTGAGTGTGTGGTGGGACCTGTAACAAACAAGAGGAATTATTAATCATACAACAAAGTAGTCAAAATTAAAGTAGTTGTAAAGTAGGACACACGCGCCTTTTTGGGATAGAGGTGCCATCTTGGGATAGGGTCACCACTTGGGGATTGGGATGCCTAAAGTGGAGACTATCACCCAATTTTGATAGGGACGCCATGATTTTTGAGAAAAAAGTGAAAAACACACAAAAAAAGGAAATAAACTATATGGAAAAGGAGTCAATAACTCATAGCTAGTGCCACTATGCCTTGTACAACATCTGCTCGTAAGATCTCGAGTCTTAGGGGCTAGTATGGTTGTTGACTTGACATCCTCACTCCTCAATACAATGCTATCTCTCTCTAAACCTTCAAAAAGAAAATGTGAAAATGATGGTCAAAAAGATGATTGTACACTAACATATAGTCAAATTTAGTACTAACATATCTTATTCACTTCACCACAGTGGGGGCTAGCGAACTCCAATTTTGATGTCGTTTATTGCATTGGATTTTTAGTTTCCTCCCTGATCATATCCAATGTTTGTCGATTGTTTGTGTTGTGATCTCATGACACTATCTCAAACATTTCCTTCACCAAGCTTGGAAATTTGATGTGGTTATATTGCTACCCTGATTCCACCTCCATAAAGCAAGCATAATCAAGGGGCATACATCTACCCTCAAATTTGGTTCTCTTTAGAAGTTGACATGCTTGTTCAAGATGATTTTTGAATAACTAACAAGTCAATTTTGTAGGATGTGGTTCCTAACGTTGTGGTTTTGCAAATGACTACATTGGGGGCTTCATTCTCCCATTCATGAATGATTCATAATATACATATGAGTATCCTTTTTATACAACATGATTTACTTTCAATACTTTAGCTTGAAAATGCATGTAGTGTCATGTGGTTGCTAAAGTGGGAGCTAAATGTAGCATCAAAAATTGTACTCCGTTGTAGGTGATAGTACAATTTCATGCTTAGTTTGGACCTATTTTAGTGACCCTTGCATTTATGCATTTTTAATGCCTCCTAACTAGGCCCCAGTCTCCTAAATTATACATTTTGAGGCCTATTTTATCATTTTCTGACAAATTGCAAGCATTGAACAAATACATCCAGTTATTGTTTTGCCCTCAACAATGTCTTGGAAAATAAGGCCATGACCCATTCGCCCTAGGCCATATGGGTCCCCCTATTTTGTTGGGGACCAATTTTGGATATGTCGATGTTGGCATTTTAACATTCAAAATTCAAATTGTAAATGTCATCTATCAGAATCTAATCTTCAGGAAATTAGAGAAATGCTTATGAATACTTGGTCTTTTCACCATTTGAAACTAGAAATTAATAAGAGAAAAAAGAGAAGCGAGAGATCATTACATTCTACCACATACATTTGAATTTGTAGGTCTTCAAGCTCATCTGTAGATTTGATCAAGCCTTATGTCATGATTGAAGATTGACGCCAATAGAAGAGCATGATGGATTATAGGTTTGGGAGATGCATTTGGCCATTTCCTTCAACCTAATGACTTGTTTCCTAGTGTTCTCATCTTCAAGCTTCAACCTATTTGCATCCTAAAGCAAGGTATCATTATAATTTAGATTTCCTAATGGTGTTTTGACTTCCTCTTAGGTAGATCTTGTCATTTTCAAGTATGAAGCATTCTCTAACACACTTGAGTAGGGTTTTATGCATTTTTAGCTCATAACAACCTTAGATTCACTTAAGGTTAGGGAACACACATTGTTATCAATCAATTTTACTAGCTATTGTGGAGGTGGAAATACCAAAACAGGGTTTTGATTGAGGCACACTCCTATATAGCCACCCCTTCCATCTCTTTTGTAGATTTATTGCAGGTCTAGATATGAAGACAAAGGTTTACAACAAACATCATAAAGTAAAAATAGAGCTACAAGATCAAATTTTAAGTTTCAAAAAATTCCTACAAGGACTCATATGCCCTTGGGCAACTCTGTCCTCCATTTCATGCCAAATCCAACTTTTTGTGATAGGTACACATCACTTAGTACTCCCCAGATTTACCTTCAAGTTATTGTTTCAGTCTATTAAACATTGGAATATTGTAATTTTCATGTTAAGGCACATTTTTTAATTAGGTCAATCATAACAAGTCAATCCCAATCCATTTTTAAGGCTCAAAAGGATCAAATCTAGGTTTGATTGACTCACCTTCATGGTTGAAAGTCAATCTAAACACCTTGTTGATTTGAATCCTAATGTACTTTCAAAAAAGAAGAAAAAATCAATCCTAGGTTTTATGCAATAAACTTAGGGTTCCGTTTTTCTTATGTTACAATTTTAGTCTATTAATCATCAGAATATTGCAATTTGCATATTAGGGCACATAATTGAATTAGGTTAATCATAACAAATCAATTTTAGTCCAAGGATTAAAAGGATCATATCCAGGTCTAATTGACTCACCATCATGGTTGAAAGTCAATCTAAACACCTTATTGATTTTCATCCTAATGTACCTTTGAAAATGAAGAAAAACAGTCCTAGGTTTTATGCACTAAACTTAGGGTTCCCTCTTTCATATGTTACAAATGTCAAATTCAAATTCATGATGAATTACAAATCCCAAAAATTGTAACATACCCAATAGTTTTCACCTAAGTTTTAACTCAAAAAGTAAATAACACATGTTTCCAAAAGTAGGGAAATGAAAAATTTCCTTTTCAATAACATAATTGCACATCACATAAATAATTTCCACATATCATTGCATAAATGAAATAACATTACATAATTCCAAGTAGATGAAACTCATCTTTTCAAATACATATTATAATTAATCCATGATCATGTTCATATACAAATTCATAACTTACAAGAGTTCAAGGTCAAGATGAATTCATTTGGATCACACTTCTTCTGTTCCACAAGTCTCTACTACTAACTATAAGAGGGAGAGCATAACCCAAGCACTTTTCCTCCAACCACGAACTTAAATGGTCCCCCGCACATCTCCTAACCAATAGATGGCTCTACCCTTCAACGAAGATTTTGGTATGGAAACCATCTAGAAATGCCAACCAGAGTATGGTGTTGTGTCCTACATAACTAGTACGATCATACAACTATGGATACCCGCTAACTATGTATGACACTCTTGGCTAGCTATGTAATCTTGGCGCATATTGAACTGACAAAGTACACACAACAAATTCTACACTTACTTTGACCAAAGAATAAATCCACTTTCTATGAAGCAATGTCACATATGTTCACCCCCCCTTACTCAACTTAGAAACTCTAGTGACTTGTGAATAACTTTCCTCTTAGTTTGACCCCAAGGTTTAATTAACATAAACAAGATTTCATTCAAAGTGATAACACACTTATATTGATCTAATTGACCAATTAGGTTTGAACCAACCTCTTGAATACCCTATTACATACCCATAACAATTTGGGACTGGCAGCTGCCTCTTATTCAAGTTCTTTCTTTTTATCATGGGAGTAACAACTCTCCTAATTCATACATAATTAGTTGATATTGATGACACCATGTCATTGATTGGACACACCTAGTCTCAATCCAAAGTATTGTCAATATGTTGATATGTATAATAATCCAAAGCATTGTCAATATGTCGATATGTATAATAAGTTGATATCCAATTTGAAGAAAATTTTCTACTTGAGAGGAGTTTATGTCTCTACACCTTAAAATCTCCTCACATTATGGCTATGGTTTGCCACAACGTAAAATCCTCTCTGCTAAGATTTGCATACTGTGAATAGGTATAAAATCTTGGTCAAGTATAAGATAATAGAATTTAAAAAGGAACGTATACATCTCTAATACATTTTTCAACCCTAATGTTCAATATCAATATAAACTCATTCTCAAGTGTATACCCTAGCCCTAGGGAATAAACTAATCTCCTACTTTCAAGGGTTATAAAAAAATTGAGAACATAAGTTCTCCACGCTTGGTTAAACTACCAAATAACATCATTCCCTAGATAGTAATGGCATAATACTTCTATTAGGATTTCAATCCCTTTCATTGCAAAGCAACATAACTCATACAAATAATACAAATACAACCTAGTATTACTAGGATATTAACCTATTGTTCTATTTAGCTTCTCTTTGTTATGTTAATGAAGCAATATAATCAAGATAGTTGCTTATCAAACTATTTAGATTCCCTAATCCACCTTATATGTAATCCATCTAAATGCACAAGCTCTCATAAAGTATCCTATAACAATATTATGCACACAATGATAACGCAAACACTTTCAAACCATATTCAAACTTAGCTTTAGAATTAAAAAGAGAAAGAGAAGTAGATATTTCAAGCATGCTTGGTATAAAATGGCTCCTAGCGAGTATCCTGCAGCCCCTTAATGCACAATGGTTCTACCTACTGCATCCTATATTCTCAACTCTCCTTGCTACTACTAAAATAATACTCTATTCTCTTCAAACTCACAAATATATAATGCTCTCAAACTAACAAATATGTTGCTCCCAAACTAACAAATATACTTCTCTCAAACTCACACTAATTTACTGCTCTCAAACTCACACGAATATACAAAATGATCTTAGAATTAATGGGCCACCAAATACTATGTTGTTGCCTCTATTTATACAAAATTGAATAGAAGTTGCTTGCTAAAAGTAAAAGCTACATTTGTTGCCACTTCTCTATTCCCTGCCAAGTGTTGGTTTTTCTATGCAAAATATAGCTGCAAATATGTATTTGAAATCAATTCTAATGCTTTCCCATAATTCCATGACCTGGTTGGTAGTTTCAAACTTATTGTTTGTTGTACAATGTTTTAGATAAAAGCTCTTAAAAGATGAAATGTTGGAGTTCAAAGCCAATAGAAACTACTCATCTTTTCATTGCCCAAGCGTGGGCTTTACACCTGTAGATTTTACTTGGTCAAATCGCTTCAAATAAGGCTACGTGTGGGTTCTAAAACTTCTATTTATATTTGATTTCCACTGTGGCATTCATGCCTCCAATTCTTATGCAAAATGTGTGCCCAAGGTTGGTAGCTTTATTGTCTTTAAACAACTTATAAATGGTTGCCACTTTGCCTTTGCAAGGCATATATGCCTCTATATCTTGTAGCTTGCTTGCCATTTAATATAGCGGCTAACATGTTTTTGTTCCCGCGTGAGGGGGAAAATTTGAGTGTGTAAACAAGATAATTTCAATGAAATAGAAACTAATCTAATAAAAAACAAGAGTCTACATCTATTCCTTCACTCACAAAATGAAACTATAAAGCTAATGAATTCAAGAACATTGTTGAAAGAAGACAATAAACATGAACTCAAAACAATACAATCTTACCATCTTGTGTCAGGGTGTATTCACAAGATGTTGGGTTGTTCATATTACTGTGAAGCTTCCATTGTTGTGTGCGAGAGTTTTGAAGAATGATGCATATGTTGATCAAAGAGATGTGTTGAAGCATTGTTAATGCTGGTTATGATCTTGACAGTACTTTGTTTTGCAAGATAGGTTGATTCTTCAATCCTTTTTTGTGAGGAAAGAGGTTTGTTATATAGAATTTGTGATTTAAAATGGACGATTAGGATTACGTAGTAGAATATCTTGATTGATGGTCAGAAGATGTTGACAGGATTAAGATGGGCATAATATGTGCAAATAGATTACATAATTAGTGTAATTGAGAAATAGATTGATTAGTCAGGGATATAGATTGATTAGTCAAGAATTAGATTGATCAGTCAGGGGTTAGATTGATCAGTTAGGAATTAGATTGAGCAATCAGTGATTTGTAATTTTCTCAATCAAGAAAGTGGTTGAGAGTGATTAATTAATTCATTCATTTTGGAGTTGAACGTGCAAATCAAGTTTGACTTTTGCAAACAAAGTTGCATTAGTTTGATTTGATTTTTGAGGATGATTTGAATAGTTTATTCAAATTATTCAAATTTAGAGGGAAAGTGAGTTAATTAAATTATTATGTTTTAATAATTCAATCAACTTAAGGGAATAAAGTGATTTAGTGACATAATTAAATAATTGGTGTCATTTAACTAATCAGGATGAATAACATTAGATTAAGAGGTTGAAATTGATGATACGTGAATTAATTAAATAATGTCATTTTATTTAATTAATAACAAAAATAGGGTTTTAGGACTTTATTAGATAAATGGAATTTATTTAATTAATAAAAAATGGTGAAAAAATGAATTAATTGAATAATGTCGTATTATTCAACTAATAGAGGAATTTAGGGTTTTTGATGCAATTGATGTGAAATGCAATGATATTTGATGATAATGATGTTGATGGTGCGAAAATGTCATTTAATATTGATAAGTGTTAGGTCAAATTTACATGTCTACATTTTGCCTCTCTTTGATACAAAGTACAAGTTGTTTTGTTTCAAATATTCAATGTTAAGATCAAGATTTTGAAAAAAAATTATGACCCATTGTGCCCTGACAGTCAACGGAATGATGGTAGGAATTTGTGTCGCCCCCTCGAGAGGTTGGCCGAAAATTTTGATTTTGAGGTCAGGCTCATGACACTATTTTATTTCTGTTTAGTTACATAAAGGATGAAAAATTAAGTGTATAGGTCCCTCGTTGCTTGTTCAAATATTCCTAGGAGCTCCTATTTTTGACATAGGAAGGTTCCCTAAGTAAAAATTAGGGTTTCCTATGTAAAAATTAGGGTTTTTGAGGGTTAAAATAGGTAACTAGGGTTCTAATTACCTCATTTTCACTTTGAGCCTATAGAGAATTCTTGCCTCTATATTTCTCATTTTGTCAGTTGTTGAGGAGCTATGGTGTTGATTTGGGGAGCTCTACATTGTGTAGACGCGGTTCGAGAGTATGGATGACCCGCAGGCGTCAGTGCCCCAGTATGTACTCTCTCGATTCTCATTTTCATCTTTTCGTGTTCCTATAATTAATGCTTAAAGTTCAATAAGTCAAAAGTGTAATTTTTGAGATTTTGGCACCATTGATTTGGTTTGGACACTTTTTCCCCTGTGAACTGGGTGCTTTTGCAAAACATTCTGCACACTTGACTTCATTTTGTGCCTTTGACCTACTTTGTCACTTTTGCAATTCGCTTTTGCTATAAACTTTTGATTTTGATTGCTTTGTTTTGGTTTGCTCGCTTTTGTGATAAATTTGCACTTATGCAAAAAAAAAATCGCTTTTGATTTCCTCACCTTTGATACTTTTCACTGCTTTTGCCTGATAATTCCTCGCTTTTTTTGGTTTCTCTTGGTTTTTCTATAAACTTTATTTCTTTTGACAAAATTTCTTTTCTCTTGACTTTTTGGAAACCTAAGTTAGTTTATTCATCGTTTTCATTTTGCGTGTTCAGAGTGAATCACTAACATCATGGGTTGAATGATTGCAGGTGGTCCTTAAACCACTACAGTCCAGGGAGCGACGATCCCGAGATCTATTCGATTTGATTCTTGGTTTCAATGTATTGGAGAGAGATTTTCTAGATGTGGTCAGGCTACATCACATTTGTTACATGCCTCCCATCCGATGTCACATTGTGATGATGACCACGCTCTTGGAGTGGTGACATTCAAAGACTTCTTCATTCCATTTACTTACAAGAGAGTTCACTATTACTCTCAAGGATGTGTGGAGGATCCTCTGCATACCCATTCACAAAGAGTTGGTTACTTATCATGTTTGTAAAGGCACCTGTGCTATGTGGTGTGTGCTTGGTGTGAGACATTTGGAGGTTCGTCAGTCTGAGATAGATTTATCTGATTTTGTTGGTAGTGCTGATCCTGGTTCCCTTGTTTTATGTGGTTTGGTGTTGGGTCTAGTTGTTCTTGATAGGAGAGGCTGTTAGTTCCCTGTGGGATGGGGTATATGTATTGAGGAGATGTTTGAGCATGGGACTAGATATGTATGGGGTCCATGTCTCCTCGCCCACCTATATAGAGATATGCACGAGGTTGCATATTATGGTGGGAAATCTATTTATGCAAGTGTCTCTCTTTTACATGTATGGGTCGGGGAGCACATCACAGTTGCTCGGCTTGATGGTATACAAGATCGTACTGTTGGGGATCCATACTTGTATCGTTATGGATATTTTCTACATTATACCTTGCCTGAGGAGCTTTCGTATTAACATCATGTATTTGATGATATGCCAAGTTTTATATGGAGACCATATATGGATTGTGAGGCCTAGCCTGAGGATTAGGAGCAACTAGTATACTACTGACATACTAGATGGTTGATGGTCGCACTCACTCCCTTTTGGAGAGGTATCTTCTTGACAGGCTATGCAAGTAGTTTGGAGAGAGACAGGGCCCCTTTCCAGATACCTATGAGGCTCGGTTTGGTCGAACCACTAGAGAGGTCCAAGTATGGGGTCTATAGGCTAACTGAGATGCTAATATTACTGTGTTTAGAGCTATTTACCCAGTTGGATGGGGTTGGCTAGTGGGTTTAGCGGATCTGGGTACCACTCTCAATTTTGATCAGTGGTGGGCACAACATGTTCTTGTGAGATTTATAGATCCTAGTGGTGATCCTGCAGTAGGTAGAATAGGCATCATAGGTCAGCGTGGAGAGAGATAGCGTCACGAGATTCTAGCAAAGCAGCTTGGTAAGGCCCGACAGGATGGTCCCACTGGGCGTGCCAAAATGTGTGAGGGGGAAAATTTAAGCGTGTAAACAAGATAATTGCAATGAAATAGAAACTAGTCTAATTAAAAACAAGAATCTAGATCTATTCCTTCACTCACAAAATGAAACTATAAAGCTAATGAATTCAAGAACATTATTGAAAGAAGACAATAAACATGAACTCAAAACAATACAATATTACCATCCCGTGTCAGAGTGTATTCACAAGAGTTGGGTTGTTCATATCACTATGAAGCCTCCATTGTTGTGTGCGAGAGTTTTGAAGAATGATGTGTATGTTGATCGAAGAGATGTGTTGAAGCGTTGTTAATGTTGGTTATGATCTCGACAATACTTCGTTGTGTAAGATAGGTTGATTCTTCGATCCTTTTTTGTGAGGAAAGAGGTTTGTTATATAGAATTTATGATTTAAAATGGATGATCGGGATTGCATAGTAGAATATCTTGATCGACGGTCAGAAGACACTGAGAGGATTTAGATGGGCATAATCTGTGCAAATAGATTATGTAATTAGTGTGATTGAGAAATAGATTGATCAGTCAGGGATATAGATTGATTAGTCTGGAATTAGATTTATCAGTCAAGGATTATATTGATCAGTCAAGAATTAGATTGAGCAATCAACAATTTGTAATTTGCTCAATCAAGAAAGTGGTTGAGAATGATTAATTAATTGATTTAATTAATTCATTCATTTTGGAGTTAAACATGCAAATCAATTTTTACTTTTGTAAACAAATTTGCATTAGTTTGATTTGATTTTTGAGGATGATTTGAATAGTTTATTCAAATTATTCAAATTTGGAGGGAAAGTGAGTAATTAAATTATTATGTTTTAATAATTCAATCGACTTAGGGGAATAAAGTGATTTAGTGACGTAATTAAATAATTGGTGTCATTTAACTAATCAGGACGAATAACGTTAGATTAGGACCCTATTAAATAAATGTAATTTATTTAATTGGTCAAAATTGATGAAATACAAATTAATTAAATAATGTCATTTTATTTAATTAATAGTAGAAATAGGGTTTTAGGACTTTATTAGATAAATGGAATTTATTTAATTAGTCAAAAATGGTGAAAAAATGAATTAATTAAATAATTTCGTATTATTCAATTAATAGAGGAATTTAGGGTTTTTGATGCAATTGATGTGAAATGTAGTGAGATTGATGATAATGAAGCTGATGATGCGAAAAATGTCATTTAGTATGTGTGATAAGTGTTAGGTCAATTTTACATGTCTACAATTACAACCTTTTATACCTACTGCAAACCTCTCCATGCGTGGTGATTTGGTCAATGATATGGCTGCCATCACTATTACTATGATAATATATACCATATATATAATATTTATATATGACAATTATTTAATATAATAATATATACATATATTAATTTGTATATATGATAATATATGAATAAAAAATTGATGCAGATCCAAGGTGAAGATTAACTCATAAAAAACTAATGTCAATTCAAAAAAAACAATGAACTCTTCTTGAAAACACCTTCAATCTGCCAAGCATCAATTCACCCTCAAGGGTCTCAACCCTTCAAATTTGTAAAACAACACCAAACCTCCACCAAGGCCCTAAAAAAATTTCTCAACATGCCAATGATGACAATTTATCCATTTAAATGCAATCTCAAAGTCAAATTCATCATAATCTTCAAAAACTCACCTTTTAACACTAGCCTTCCTTGTAGTATTGGGAAACCTGTTTTTCAGCCTTTTGTCTAAATATTTCCAAAACACCTGAGAAATAAAATATGGATTCAAGCACCCATTTTTGATTTATTCAACATATAAAATAACCAAGTATAACTCTTTTGGACCACATGCTCCAAATTTGAACTTTTCACAGTTTTAGGCCTCTAATTAGGCCACTTTTCCAAAGAGACCCCCTTTTAAACTTCTCACCAGACTTTATAACCTCAAAAAAGTCTTTATTTATGTCCCAAATCCACAAATTTTCCATGTTTCATGACCCCATATACACATTTTAATCACAAACTCAAAAACCCTCCTAGAATGTGCAAAAACCAAGAGTTTTAGGACACCAATATTGAAACTCTATCATCCCAG
This sequence comes from Sequoia sempervirens, assembly GCA_007258455.2. Classification (NCBI taxonomy): domain Eukaryota; kingdom Viridiplantae; phylum Streptophyta; class Pinopsida; order Cupressales; family Cupressaceae; genus Sequoia; species Sequoia sempervirens. The sequence continues at coordinate 107,804,553 of VDFB02179234.1, forward strand.
CCACTCCTAATCAAACCAACTGCTCAAAAACATCTAAATAGGTCCTCTCATGCTTTTGGAACACTCATTAGGCCTTTGAAAATGTTATTTCATCAATTCTTAGGTCTGAGCCATCATTTTTCAAGGAAAGCCACACATTTCTAGCCCTGTTCTTCATGCCTCAAGCCAAGAAACTATTCTAAAGTTCCTCCTACCTCTTGAATATCATTCCCTACACCTAAATACATCATCCCACCAAGTTACAATCAGGTATAGTAGGCGGGATGATGTCTAAGGCATTACAAAGGTTTCAAATCCCTTGTGGCTGCTCAAACCCGGTAAGGAAGATATAAATGGTTTCAAGCCCCAAGACCTGTACTAACCCATGTCAAAACACCAAATACAAGATACAATCAATATCCATAGAGTAAAATAAGAATATCAATACATTGGAAGACTGTACGGCCTGCACCAAAGTGAGGAATGCTGGAAATACAATGAAAACAATAATATCACAGGAATTCTTCAAAGTTTCTTGTATTCTCTTCGATACAACAACCTTTTCTCAGGATAGTATGATTTTTTTTACAATTAAAAAACATAACCAACTCCCTTAAACACCCATAACCACCTAGACCTTCATTAAGTTTTAAAATGTTAATATTGACAATTGCTTACTAAAGAAGCATCATTATGAACTTGTGTTAGATCAAGACATCTAAGACCACCTAAGCCCTCAAACTCTCTCTAATACATATAGGATTGGTCTATTAGACCTTATTTAAACAAAATAAACTCAAATAAACTAACATCAACCCACCATTCATTCAAATAATCAAAAATTGATTTTGTGGTGTAGGTGCTCCTGCACCAAATATATATATATATAAATATATAGTTGTCATTCAATATATTATTATACATATTAATGTATATACATATACGAATATATATCAAATATAATAGTATATATTTTAATATACATATATATAATAATCATTTAAATAATGTATATACATTAATATATACGACTAATATATATATTAATAATATACAACCATATATATATTTTATATGTCTCACCTAATTATTGACTTTACGTGTATACGTACATATACACATCCCCTTATATAAAAATTTATATACATTCACCATATTTATAGTCAAATACTCATTTCATGCATTGTATGTTGTATACAAAAGTTTTGTATTTTAATTTGATTTGATTAAACGGTCAAGGTGGTTTAAAAATGACCAACCCTAACTCTTCCTTACAATATCAAGCTGTGAACTTAGGTTTAACACTTACTAAGACAAAGATCATACTAACTCGACAAGGTTTATCTATCTTATGCAGTGAATGTGTGTGCATCAAATCAAATAGACATACCAATGGTTCCCATACTAAACTCCTCTCCTAGGTGATACTTTCCCTCCCCCTCTGGAGGGTTTGAACTTTCACTACATCTAATTGAGAGCAACATGTGCATAGTCATCTAATAAAAATAAATCTATTCATCATATATCAAAAGCATCATTAAAAAATTGAAAGAGTAATTCATCATAATGCATATTCATATATTCCATTCATCCATTGACATTTCATCAAAATATAACCATGCATTAAAAAAATGTTTACTCATAAATGTAAAATTAATTTGGTAACTTAGAAATGGGGTGTAACCTACCCTTCCTCTTATGAATCATCGTGCCTGATGATGTAAAGTATCATAGAATATAGATAAAGTCAAATAAAGGTTTTACTTTCAATTTTGAAAGTCATGTAAGAAATAGGTAAATTTCTATTAATCTCATAATGAATCATAAAAAAATAGGGGGTTCCTAGGGTTTCCCAAAATGGAAAAGTGGATCGAAAGAGGGAAAAGTGGTCCTACTTCTCTAATTTCATTAGGAAATGAGATCCACGCAATGAGGTGACTATCAACCTTAAGGTGAGTCAAGTCAAAGTGTGAATCTACAAATTTCCCTTTTTTGCAAGGACATGAGTCTAGGTCAAACAACACTTTGGGGAGAAAGATTAAAAATAGAAAATTAACTCCAAAATGCAATCTATAACTTGGATCTAGTAGATTAAGCATAAAACTAAAGGAGCCAATAAAGTTTATAGAAAATATGAGAGAAATAAATGTTGTGCACCTTTCAAAAGTTGTTGTTTCTGCAAGCTAAACAGGGACTTATTTGCCCTAGGGCGAATGGGTCTTGGCAATTTTTTTTGCAAAGTATGGATCTTAGAATGAAGTATGAGACTTGCAATTATTCCCTGTAACTTGATACCTCTACTCCCAGATATGGATCTAGGAAAAATCTACAATTTTATTTTATTTTTTATCTGAAACATGAAATGTTTGTCTAATATTAAGAAACAAATGATGCAAAGAAACCCTACTCAAGTGTGTTAGAATAGGGTCCCTAAATGAACATGCACAATGATGAAAACCTACCTTAGGAGATCTCAAATCACCCTAATAAGTCATAAATCTGATTATACCTTCCTTTAGGCTAAAAGTAGAAAGATAATAGAAGATGGAATCACTAAGGAAACAAGTCATTAGGATTGGTTGAATGTCTTGTGCATCTCCCAAAACCTAGAAACCATCATGATCCTCTATAGGAAACTATCATCAATCCTTTAGTAATGCTTGATCTTGATATCAAAATGAGCTTGAAAACCTGTAAAAATAACTCAAATGCTACTCCAAGACTTCACTTTTGAATGCTTCTCCTTGCTCTTGAATATGAATGCTTGATCTCATATGAATTTCTCTTTCTTGTCTAGTGTAAAATGAATGTGAGACTTAGTTTTATAGGCTTCCTTTCTAGTTTTCCAATTATCAGATCCCAAAAGCTGACATGTGAAATTTAAATTTGAGAGCTTGAAATGTTTCCAAAAACATACCCAAAATTGAGTTTAAGGTACTTAATGAGGACCCATTCGCCCATGGGCGAATGGGTCTTGACCTGAAATTTCAGGACTCCACAAATGTAAGGGCACTAATTTAATTCATTGCATTTATTAAATACGCGTTGTAGTGTCAGGAATTAAGTAAAATAGGCCTTGGGATACATAATAAATGGGTGTTAGGGGGATATTAATGAGATTTTGAAATGCATTAATAAAAATGGCACCATAATAGGTCCAAATAAATGTGATTTGTACTTTCTCCTAGAAAAGGTACAATTTTCTACACTACATTTAGCCCCCACTTTAGCGGCCATATGATACTACAAGCATATGCAAGCTAAAGGAATTCTAACAATAAAATTTATAAAAAGGATACTCATATGGATTCATTAGGGAGAATGAAGCCCCCACTCTAGTTATTTGCAAAACCAAAATGTTAAGAACCGCATCCTACAACACATATTTGTTAGTCATTGAAAAGTCCTCTTATCAAACTTCTACAAAGAATCGAATTCAAGGGTAGATGTATGCCCCCTGATTCTGCTTACTTTATGAAGGTGGAATTAGGGTAGCCAAGAAACCACATTGAATTACCTAAGTCTTATCATAGGGTATTTCCAAGTACCATACCACATAGTGATAAACAATTGATGAGATCGAGAGCGGAATTGTGAATTCAACTCAACAAATGACATAAAAAATAGTGTTCTCTAGCCCCCAATATGTTGATTTGAATGAAATATACCTAAAGTAAAATATATATCTTTATAATAAAATTAGGCATATATAAATAAAAATGAGTCTTTTACCTATCATTTTGAAATTTATCTCTTTTCATTTTACCTTGGTGTAGAGTGATCTAGGATGTCAAGTAGACAAACCTATAGGCCTCCTAGACTTGATGTTCTTCGCAATGAGGTGGCGTGACGCACGATTCGACCTATGATGAGTGGATTATTCATTGCTTTGTCTTCATTTTCATGCACTTACAATACTTTTTCATGTATTTTTAGTATTTTTAGGACCTTGGAAAAGAGAGTCGCAAAGCATACACCTTTGTCTCAAAGCATCCTTTGTTGTCGCAAAGTTTCTAGAAATGTCTAAAGTGTCCATGACCCTCCATCCAAAAAAGGCACATGTGTCCTAGAGCAACTTTAGTTTACTTTTTAATTATTAATGGATATATTTAGAATTTACTTTGCTTATTTTATCATTTAGATCCCTCCCCAGGCCCGAAAAAATCTCGGAGGAAAACAATTTTGTTTCCTTTGAGATCTCATCACTTGATTGTGAGAGGACAAGATTAGTATTCTTCAAGATACAAGATTATTCTAGGTGTATGCCATGCCTCCGATGAGATATCATGACGCCATGCTGCTAGCCCCAGTAGAGAGGTGGGATGCTGATACCCACACCTTTCATCTACCTACTAGGGAGATGACTATTTGATGCAGAGACAAGGATGACATCAACCATCTTGTATCATGATTTCTCACTTTGATCTTCAATGATCTTTAAAAACACAAAATGTTTCTTTAAGGAACCTTGTCACCCAATGGCTCAAATGCACCCTCAATGTTTCCAACCTTTTCCAAGACACCAAGAGGAATCTAACAAGATTAATTTCTCCATCCAAACAAGGCTAACTCACTCTCAAAGCCTCAAGAACTTCTGTTTGTACATTCACCTTTCAAGCTTCCATACACCTAGTAGGTGTCCAAACTTTGTTTTAGGAACTTAACTCACAAATAAAGCAAAAAATCCTCCAACCACTCACATTTACAGGGACCCATTAACCTGGCACAAAACATATCTCAATTTTACATTAGGCCTCTTTGGACCATCTGCACTCAAACTGGCCTTTTAGGCTGAAACATGCTCCAATTAGCCCTATTTTGCTAAGGAACAAATCTCCAAACTTGTCAAAAAACCCAAATACCACCAAAAAATCCACAAACTACCTGCAAAACTCAATATTTTCCAACTTTTGGGTCTCCACTCGCTCTCTATGGCCCAATTTCACAATTACCCCCACTTTTCCCAATTTGACCCAGGGGTTATTGAAAGTCTTATGTCCAGACCTTATAAAAACTCAAAACCACTTCAAAATATAATTATTTTTCCTATACATTCTTTAAACAACTTCACATTATGCTTCCCTCATGTTTGACACAAACTTCCTTTGTAAATCAACTCACTTTTACTCTTTTTCACCCTTTTTCCAACTAGGGTTTCAACCTCTCTTACACTTTTGACCACTTCTAACCTCTCAGATCTTCTAGAAACCTCTATATACACCTACTAACACTAGTTTCAGGGAATACTACCTAGTTCTTATCCCCTTTACACTTTTCACTCACTCTAGCCTTGATTCAAAGGCCTAAAACTTAGTTTTCCAATAGGAAAACATTATCAATCCTCATTAATATCTCCCTTCACCACAAAGTACTCATTCCTACACCTACACTAATCTACATAGGCCCATTCCCCTGAGTTATAGGCTATACAAAAGGAGGAATGGCCTTTTCAATACATATTGAACTTCAAACCCTTCTACCCTTGTTTCAGACTAGTTTTCAAATATCAACCTCTAAATTGCTCAAAACACAATAAAAATCCTCAAGAATGGATTAGAAATAAGGCTAACACCATGCTACAAAAAAATCAAATCATTCAGGAGCCAACCCCTATGGTACGGACCTGTACACAACTAGTAATAGAGAAAAACTTAGAAAATAATTGAAAAACAATGCCTTTTGATTGATTTTCTCCTTCAGAGTGCTTCAACAAGCCTTGTTCGAGCCTTCAAGAGGCCTTATATACATTTTCAACTAAAAAAAAACCATGAAACACCTATAACTAACCATTAAACTACCTTGACCCTTCAAATTCCCAAATGTTGCAATTTTACAACTTTGCTTGATAATTTTTATCATGATTTGCAATTTTACATCTTAGGATTAAAATTGACTTCCTAGGACCTCTACAACATTAAAATGGCTAATAAATCCTTATTACAACATAGAAATGCATATACAACTCACAACCTTAATTTTTCCTCTTTGGAGGCATGCTCCTTCAAAAGGTGCACCTGCACCCCTATTTAGAGGACATACATCGCATCTTACAGTTACCCATTCGAGGCACGATTGTACACTCAGGTGATGAGCGGAAACATGAGGAGATGCAGGATGATATCTTGCATTGTCTATGGTGCCCTATCCGGGAGTTGAGCATCAGGCCTTATGTTGAGCTTAGGTGGCTACTACACATGTAGATGCCACTCCTCTGACAGATTATGATCATTACTACAATATTCACACTGGTTCCTGATGGACGAGGGCCCCATTTAGATGGAGGATTGGTTCACATCATTTGATATATGGAGCAACATCAGACCTTCTACTCGTAGGGTCATAGTATGTTGGCACATCTGTACTATGATCTCAAGCAATTTGTTTATTAGGAGCTAGATAGTATAGTGCATTGTACACTCTTCTAGGTGTGGTGTTTCGAGCATATCACATGCACTAGACCCATAGGTTATCCTACCATAGCAACCATGGGCTACCCACGGGTGTAAAATTATCCACTAAGGTGATCATGGTAGGAGGGTGATTTGCTTCACTAATGTGTTGGATTTGATCAATTGGATGAGGGTGATATCTCATGGAAACCATATCTTAGAATACCATAGTGGGAAGACGAGAGACATGAGCTAGTTAGACTTTAGCAGGATTGGTTTGTTCTAGGGTGACATGACTATATAATGAGACCTTTCTATTATGATCGTGTCATGCACCAGTTTGGTTAGATATAGGTTCCATCACGGGCTTGAACCAGGTTTCTACAATCAACACAAAGTGTCCCTAGACTTGGAGACACCCTTCATCTTACTATTGAGGATGTTTACATTAGCGATTTAGAGGATGAGGACCATGATATACCCCTAGTCTCTGATGCTGACGATGTAGGCACCACACGATCCTATGACCAGTGGTGGATTGGAGCACAACCATCCCATGTCTTTCCTAGACATCACCCTGTGAGTTATGCATGACCTCTTCTTGGGCACCGAGATGATAGGGATGATGAGTAGATTGATGGAGATATAGATGATGATGATATAGTGCTTGATATATTTCTAGATGAGGAAGAGAAGGAGGATACCCAGTTTATGAGTGAGGACACTGATGAGATAGATGAGGATCTAGTTTCCCCTGAGAGGAGAGATGCACCTCCTACACAGGTCACTAGATCACATGCAGCAGCCATAGTAGAGATATGCATTCACAGGCATGTGAAGGCTAGTGGTAGTGGGCCATCTACATTTCCAACATAGGAGGGGACCATTGCTACATGGTTATATTCTTACTGGCGGACTGGAGATCTAGGTGATGTGATTTTAATGCTTTCATTATGCTTTTACCTTTATGTATATGCTTTATATATATCATGATGCGTAATTATACCTTTTATGATTTCCATCTTGTAGGGTCCACACGAGAGTGGCACGAGCTCTACCAGTGAGTGACCACTGAGATAGTACCTCCCTTGTGCATATAGGAGGATATACCCTTAGAGTACATGCCCCCACCTTTCATAGGGCATGTAGACCTCTTTGATCTAATAGTGAGATTGGGTGCGACATACGAGAGTGCCACCAAACATGTCAATCAATTTCTAACTAATATTTTAGCACTTCAAGCATCTTGAGGTTTGATTGATAACAAGAAAGAGGATTCCCTATGAGCATACATCTTGAGGCTATAGGAGGAGCTTGCTAGGGTGCAGGCAGATAGAGACTGCATTGAGCGAGAGTGCATCGAGGCACTCATACAGGAGGTGAGAGCGGTTGGAGAGGTGCAGGGCCTACAAAGGTCCATGAGCAGATCACAATCACATTCTATCATATCTCGACGAGTGCTAGCACTAGGCCTTGAGGGGTCTAGCAATCATAGACCTCACTAGCATTATATTTCTAATTGTATGTACTTGAACTCTTTATGCATAATATATGATCATTTATGTTTTTTGTTCTTATGTGCTTATGTTGAATTAGATGTCAATGTGATTTCTTAAATAATCCTTAGAATATTTAATAAATGCCTCCATGATCTAATGTTTATGTGATCTAATTAGAACTCTTAAGTTTACATTAGATGCTAAATTGTGATTGAGTATGCCATGTTAAATTAAATGCACTTATGATCTAACTTCTAGAGCACTAAATGCATATAAGGATCTAATCTAACACAACACACATTATGAATTTGAATAGTATGCAAAATAAAGTAGTAATTCAAAATAACTTGAATAATTACCTTAGACTCCAAGACGCACTAGGATCGTTTATCAAAGAAGGAAGCAATGCGAGATAAAAATAGCACACTATCTACTTCATCTAACAACACTGCTCTAATAACATATTATTCAAAGATGATGTTAGGTGTAGTACTGATGCAAATGTGTGACATTGATAGGTTCTTTTAGAGGTATACCGACCATTTTTGTTAGTGTATAGGCACAAGACCCATAATTTTCTTCAATTACATAAGGTCCTAGCCAATTAGGGTTAAATTTTCCTTTTTCATTCAGAGTGGCATTTACGTTATGTTTATTCTCATACAACACCAAGTCACCTTTATTAAATGTGTGAGGGATGACATGATAATTATAACTATGTTGCATTCATTTGGAATAAACTTGGAGATGCTTAAGAGAGTTGATGTGCTATTTATCAAGCATTTCAAGCCGATACAATTGTTGCTCTTTATAGATATTGTCATCGATAATCCCTTTAAGAGCAATTCGCAATGAAGGAATTTCTAACTCCAAGGGCATTATTGCATTGACACCATAAACAAGGTTGTAGGGAGTTTTTCTTGTAGATGTTCTAATACTTGTACAATAAACCCACAACACATAAGTTAGTTGAGTGTGCCAATCTTTATTATGCTTACTTACCATTTTCCTTAATATTTTTTCAAGAGTCTTGTTAGTTGATTCTGCTTGACCATTTGATTGTGGGTAATACAATATTGAAAAGCGATGTTGAATATGAAATGTTTCCAAGAATTTCTTCATGTCATTGTTCTTAAATGGAGTTCCATTGTCCAAAACTAATGTGGAATGAAGACTAGAGTGAGCAATAATGTGTTCCAATATGAAATAACATATTGCATCAGCTGTTGTGGAAGAAAGGGGGATAGCCTCTACCCACTTCATGAAATAATCTATCACGGTAATTATGAATGTATGTCCAATGAAAGAGGGTGGTGATATTTTGCCAATAAGATCCAAACCCCAAACCAAGAATGGCCCAATAGGAACTTCAACACGAAGCTCAGAAGTGGGAGCATGAATCAAATTGTTGTGTTCTTGACATTTATGACATTTCTTAACATGAGCAAAACAATCTTGTTCCATATGTCTCCAATAATATCCTATGCAGATTAATTTTTCCAGTAGTTGGTCTTCCTCCAAAATGTCCTCCACAAGCACCTAAATGAGCTTCTTCAAGTGCTATAGGGATTTTGGATTGTTTGAGACATCATAGCAAGATACCATCAAATGATTGTCTATATAGAACATCTACTAGATTTATGTACTTAGATGCAAGTTTTCGAAGACAAGCTTGAGTGTTCGTAGTTGTAAGCTCAAGAAAGGCACCTTCTTTAAAGTAATTGAATATCATTGTGTACCATTCACTAGAGTTTTTGACATTAGTTAATAACAATTCTTTAACTTTGTCATCAATCGAAGGTTTTAATATTTTTTGGATTGTAGATGTGAAATTGACAAAAGGATCTTTAGGAGATACAAGTGAAGCAACACTTTCCATTGCATCTGCATGCCGATTATCCTTTTGTGGTATGTTGTGAATGGTATATGATTCAAATTTATCTAATAATGTCATCATCAGGTCTTTGTATCGAATGAGTTTATCATGTTTTTCTTGATATGGACCATTTATTTGTTTAATGACTAATTGAGAATCACCAAATATAGAAATGTGTTGATCACCTAAGGCTAATGCTACATGTATACCAACGATTAAAGATTCATACTCTGTAGTGTTATTTGTACATAGGAAGTTTAGATGGAAGGATAAGGGAATAGGCTTACCTGAAGGAGGAGTTATTATAACCCCAGCTTCAGAGCCAGTTCAACACTTAGAACCATCAAAATACAATTCCCATGTTTCTTTTTCTTTTTCAATATTCAACACACTTTCATTAGGGAACAAGTTCATATTAGGTAATGCTAGGGGAGAAGGAGCATCAACTAAATGGTCAGTTAAGGCTTGTCCTTTGATTTCCTTTTAAGAGACAAATTTAAGATCAAACTCAGTTAACAACATTACCCATTTAGCTAAACGTTCCGTTAAATAAATTTTAGCAAAAAGATGTTTTAAAGGATAAAACTTTGTCATCACATGAATTTTCGTGTTTAGAAAGTAATGTCTCAATTTACTAGTAGCAAATACAAGAGCCAAATTTTTTTTTTCTATTGTTGTATATCATGTTTCATAATCAATCAAAGTTCGACTGATGTAATAAACTTGATGCTCTCTACCATTGTCATCTTGTTGAGCCAACAATGCTACTAGAGCATGGGCTGATGCTGTTGTATAAATGATGAATGGTTTTTATTGCATAGTGAGCTATAAAATAGGTGGAGTAGCGAGATAATCTTTCAAATTCTCAAAGACCTATTTACAATTCTCATCCCACTTAAACTCAACTTCTTTCTTAAGGATTTGTGTAAAGGGCAATGTTCGGTTGGCTAAGGATGCTACAAAATGACGAATAGATTGAATTATCCCTTGTAGGGTACACAACTAAGAAATGTTTTTAGGAGGTGGCATGTTAATGATAGCATCATTTTTCTTTGTTTCTACCTCAATGCCTCTATGAGATACTATAAAACCTAAAAAAATTCCACTATCTACACCAAAGACACTTTTTCAGATTCAATCTCATGTTATACTTTTGCATTCTTTCAAAGATTTTTCGAAGGATGTTAACATTGCCTTGTCGAGTTAAAGATTTAGCTAAGATATCATCAACATAATTTTCCAAATATTGTGTATGTAATTATGAAATATCAATGTCATAGCTCTTTGATATGTTGCACCTGCGTTCTTTAATCCAAAAGGCATAACCACCCAACATAATATTCCCCAAGCTATAGTAAATGTCATTTTATATTGATCTTGAGGGTTGATAAAGATTTTATTATATCCTAAGAATCTATCCATGGACGACAACAAAGCATTTCTTGTAGTCGATTCTACTATCATGTCGATATTAGGAAGGGGAAAGTCATCTTTTAGAGATGATTTATTAAGGTCATGAAAATTCATACACATCCTAATACGATTATCAGGTTTTGTGACTGTGATGATAGATCCATGGAGAATAGTCAATAGGTCATATAAAGCTAGCTTCAAGGAGTTTTTCAATCTCAGCCTTCACCAATAAAGCTATCTTAGGATTCATCTTACATATCTTCTATCTTACCAGTTTAGCATCTTGTTTAAGTACTATGTTTTGTGCCACTATCTTAGTATCAATACCCGACATATCCGAATAAGTCCAAGCAAAGAGTTCATGAAATTCATGTAATAATGTTGCATGATCTTCTTGTTCATCTTCATCAAGACACTTTTCTATTTGAATCACTCTTTCTTCATTAGATGTATTCATTGGTATGTTGATTGTATCTCCCATAGGAAATGAATTTTGTCTCAAAGTTTTAGAATTGTGTTCTTCTTTATCATTGTCAACATCATTGATTTCCTCTTGTTCATCCACTTGTTTAGTACTAACCATAGCACAAGTGACTCCTTGTTTCTTATGGGGAGTAAATAACATGTCATAAACTCCTAACATTTCTTTCAAAGCTTCATTATCTTCAAAGTACTCCAATGATTCCTCACATGTTGTATTAATCAATTTAGGATGCTTCAAAGTGAGAGTTGTCTTAGAGGAACTACACATGATGGTGTTAATGTTGAGTGAAGGTCTTTTTGTTGTTTTTGTTATCTTAGAAGGACAATATTCGAGACCATTTTTTGTTTCTTATGTGTTAGGCTCTATAGGGACATTGATGCCTTGTTCTTTTCTTCCACATCATTTTCCACTATAACCAAGTTGTTTCAAGAGCTCATAACCTTTCCCATAATTTTTTTCCATCTCTTTCAAATTCGGTGGTTGTTGATAGTCCACTTCATCAAAGTTTGTTATAGAGCTTGTGTCTTCTTCTAAAGTGGATGAAGTAGATGCCTGTGAGGGTTCTTACGAGTTTTGTGTTGACATTACCATTGATTCTTTTCCTTTTTTAGGTTGTTTTGTTGTGATCTTATATTATCCCATGAATGTTGGTGTGAAATCTAGGGAAAACCAATTATCTTCCAATAAATTTGTGACTTTCTCAATATTCTTCTCTTTTTCTTGTTCTTGCATGATTTCAAATTTTGAAGTTGGTATCAATGTTTTTATAGGACTTTGTTTATCTTTCTCAGTGTGCAAACAAATTTCAGGTTCAGGGTCGGCCTTGACTGTGTAAACTTTATTGTTGTTAGCATACTTCATTAAACGACGAAGAGTCAAGGGAATCGCATTCATTTCATGAATCCATGGTCTACCTAAAAGAAGATTATATGAAATATCATGAGGCATAACATGGATAATAGTTTGCAATGTAGCTTTTCTAACGGTAACAAGTAATGTGATCACACCAAGCGGTTATTTTCCTATGTTATCAAATCCATGGATGGACAATGAGTTAGGTTCAATCTTACTCTTATCAATTCCAAGCTTATCCAAAAGGTTCACACTACACACATTCAGGGCTGAGCCATTGTCAAAAAGGGTTCTCTTTATTCCTTTTCTATTAATAATGGCTATAATCATGAAAGCTTCATATTGTTTTTGAACTTCCAAGGAGGGTAACTCACTTTGGTGGAAAACAATGTCTAGATTAACCATATTCATTCCTTGAACTAGGGTTGCCACATCATTTGGATTTGTATTAGGAGAAATCACTACTTTTTGTAAAGCCGTTTGAAGCATACTATGGTAATTAGGTGAAGCTTGAATAAGATCCCATAAGGGTATCTTAGTAGGAGTATTCTTAAGTTGTTTGACAAGATCATACTCCTTTCCACTATGTAAAGACAATCAAGGAGCACTAGGCAAGATAGGTTGAGGAAATGGTAATGAAACAAGAGGGGTTTGTTGTTGTCTATTGTTCCTTGTGTTATATGTACAAGCAACGATATTGTAACTCGATTGCTAGGAAATATTGTCATTATGAAGTTGCCTTGTAAAGTTCAATATATCTCCTAGTTTCAAGGTTTTCTTTTTAGGTGGCTCTAAGATGAGCACGGGTTTGTTTTGAACTTGACATTGATGTGAGGGTGGGTAAAGGA